>JABWPP010000049.1:4495465-4870465 GCA_016920855.1 Puya raimondii
GCTGAAATTTGGAGGGTTTGTTCTTGAACCTCTGCTGGTGAGTTGAGCCAAATTTCACTGCATTTGGATTTAGGATTTGGATTTTATCGCATGTTGAATACATATGGGTTGTGCTGCCAGGCTGCAGTTCTGGGCTGATGTTCTGGGCGCCCAGAACAGTGAGCAGGTGGGTCCGAATCTCGAGGTTGCAGATTTGAGCTCGATTTCGGCCGGTGTTGCTTGGAGGCCTTCCACTCGACTCCTAGCCGTTGTTGGATAGCTTTCGAGGTGGGTTGATGTTACCGAAATCGCCGGTTTTCCTCCTAAGCGTCAGAGAGTACAGCATGCTGTTTTATTATCTGTTTAATCATGTTAGTGGCTCGAATTCGTGAATTTGCATGTGTTTATATGAATTCTGAATTTGGAGCATAAATTGATAATTTATTGACATGACTTTACATGCTGAACTGGGAATTGACTTAGGAGAAAACTCGCGAACATACAACCGTCACTTTTCGAACTGTTATCAGATTTAGCTCTAGGAGCCGTTTCTGTTCCTGTATCACCGCTGTTAGTGCGAGATGGATACTTAGTTCGTTATAGGACGAGTTTACGCTTGTGCTGGGATGCCGAGCTTGTATTTACAGCAGGGTTAGACTGTTCTGTATTACCGGGTGCCGTCGGGGTTGACGGTGGACCCAGACTCTTGTTTTAGCTTCTGGTTGTGCTGAGGGCACGTGAGCTTAGAGTCTTTGACCCCTTTTGACCCCCTTGTTCTTTGACTATAGCCTGCCGGAGCCTGTTTGTGCTCGACAGAGATGCGCATACTAACTCGGCTGGGTAGCTCCCCCGAGTGCCGCTCCGGAGTGAGGCCTCTTTTGCGTTGATGTCGCTACAGATTGTGGATCTGTTTTGGACCGGCTACCTTTTTTGGTAGTGTGCGGTGTGGCTAGGCAGTTGGCTGGACGAGCCCGTTTGGGCGGTTCCGATATATTGGGTCAGGGATGATTTCTCACTTTGGTGATGCTTACTTGAGAGTTGACTGAGATAGTGGTAGGGTAGTGGCATGATAGCTGTAGAGTTTATTCCAGCTTACTTTGTTGTTCTTTACCTACCAGCTATACTGTTAGTCTCGTAGACTTAGTGGGTGGACCGTTGAGGTCGGTATCGGTACCCACTGAGGACTACTTCTTTTGATAGTAGTTCTCACACCCATTGTTGCCACCTTTTTGCAGAGCCTTCTTCTGTTGCGGCTGCTGCGCCTGTTTCCGCGGATCGAGGTAAGGGAGTCGCGAGCTAGATCCCTACCAGTCCCTGTTGTCCCTAGAGGAGGACCCTACTGGAGATAGTTTATTTTGAGTTGAGCCATGTACATATACTGTGGATTTGTACCTATTTTGGTTGTGGTGTACCTGTTGTACCTTGGACTCTATATGTACAGGTGGCTTTTGTTATTAGTATGTTTTCTTGCAGCTCTATATATCTCTTGTAGTGGCTTGTATGTTTGTTTACAGGTTAGCTATCGCTTCGTATACATAGAAAAGTCTATGTGTACGGCGGATCTGTTGGCGAGCCCGGGGAAACGAGTAATCCGGGGCGTGACATATGGTCGGGGCAGTAGTCCGAGCTATGGCCCAAGAACGTGGAATGCCACGTGTGAGACAATGTGATCGATAGTACACCGAAGGTGTAGAAATGACCCAACCCGGAAACTTGTAGTGGTTTGGATCTTGGTTGCTCTTGGTTGGAGCATGTATGCGAAGTCTCAAGTGGGGACTCCGCCAAGTGATGATTGGGTCTACGCTTGCGAGCGAGAGACGTTGCGCGGTGTTGAGATGGATTTAGGCGGTAGGCCTACGTGAGAATTCTGGTCTTTGGACCATCCGTGATAAACCGAGATAAGCGGTTTAGTCGATGGCTCTGGTAGTATGAGAGCGTTGGTCGTATCCAGGAGGATTAAGGGTAGTGACCATAGGAGCGTAGGCTCGGTCATACCGCTCGCCTAGTTGGAACCGCCGAGTCTGGCACTATTGGTGAGACAAAATCGGATTCACGAGCGGAGGGTTCGTGTGGACTCGTCACGAGAATGATGGGATGCTGACCCGTGGCAGATAAAGGTAAAGTGATTTGCTCTTTATGAGATATTGGAATAGTAAAAGCCACGTGAGGTTTGAGGACTATGCTCTTGAGTGAACTGGAACTTGTGGATGCGCTGAAATGTGCCATCTCACTGTAGAGCTGAAAGTCCATGTATTGTAGTATCACTCATGATCGAGCGATGCACCAATGATATTGCTTTTAAGCGATGCCGGTGATTAGATCAGGGTGAGTTCCACAACGAAACGTTAAAAAAGGAAAGAAGAGTCGCACTGTGTGATGTAGACTCTTGAATAGGCCACGTGAGCTACAAGAGGGTGGGCCATGTAAGGAGTTTTCAGTGTGTGTATCCTAGCTCTCGAGGAGAAGAAACTACGAAATTGTGTAATTCCATACGTTAAGGTGCAGTGGAGTAGCCCTGAGGAATGAGAAGCCTTATGAGAACTCAAAAGTTCAATGCAGGAGTGATAACCTCACATCTTCGATCTGTCGAGTTAAGGCATCAATCTGAGCTTCGCGGACGAAACTTTTTTTTAAGGGGGGTGGAATGTAGTGTACCAGATTTTTAATATAAAAATAAGTGTAAATAAAAATAGTGTGAGATACTATTTTTATTGGGCTTAGAGAAGTAAAATATTGTGAGAATCCAAATTTTGGGAATTTGGAATTCTCAGTGTTCCTCTCCCCCATTACTGTGTTTTTGCTCGGTATACGTATATAATACAGATATATATGTATATATAGGTATATATGTGAGTTTTAGTGGAGTTTTTTTAAGTTTTCGGATTTTTCGTCGCGGAGAGTGAACGGCTTAACGGCGCGATCCGGAGTTCGATGTTGGCGATCCAAAATGCTAAGTTCGATGTCTCGGCAGTGCTGAACGCGATGGCACGATCCGTGTCGGCGTGCGACGAACGGATTGAAAGTTATTGCATCCTTTTCGCTGAGTGCTCGAATGATACGTTTTATGTTTCGAGATCGGGACCCCGTTTTTCGCACCGTTTCGCGCGATTTCAAATTTGGAAGGGGCTAGGGGGTTTTGCTACCTGTTGTGAAGAGGGAGGCCTTGGCTGAGGGGGAGGGGGGGGGGGGGGGGGGTAGGTGAGGGCATTAATGAGCCTCACCCACCCCCTCTCTTTTCCCAAACTCACACTCAACCTCTCCCCTCACTCTCTCTCTCCCTCTCTCACTCCTTCTCTCCCTTGCTCCCAGGGGTGAGCACGAGGCTCCCCTGCCCCTTGGCCTCCTCCCTGAGCAGCGCCGGCCGCCGCCGGCCACCGCCTGGCCGGAGCAACTCCGGCCACCTCTCCCTCTCCCTTTTTCTCTTTTTCTTCTTCTTCTTCTTCTCCTTCTTCTTCTCTGAGGTGAGCACCCAGGGGGAACCCACGCCGAGCTCCCCCTGAGGTTTCTGTGACGCGGGGGACCGCCGCCGTGCCGCCGGAGGGCCGCCGGAAGCAGCCTGAGCTGCTGCGGCCAGCTGCTGGAGCAGCAGCTGGCCGAGGGTGGTGAGCCCCTGCCGCCGCCGCCTCCCGCACCCTGGGAAGGTGAGCGTCACCTCCCCCGCGACCTCCGGCGCCGCCACCTGCCTCCCCGGCCATCGCCGTGCCGCCGGAGAGCCGCCGGAGCCGCCGCGGGCTCGTCTCTGGCTGTTAGGGCAGCCACTGGCCACCTTGCTCCGCCGCCACCCGCCGCCTTTTTTTGTCGCGGTCACCAACAGGACGACGTCCGGCGGGCCCCCCTTGCCGGCGCTTGCTTCGCCGCCGGCCGCCGCCGCCGTTCCTTGCCGGAGAGAGGGTGGCCGAGCCTTCCCGGAGCTGGGGCTTAGCCCTCCGCCGTCGCCGCCGTACCTCGTCACCGTTGGAGGTGAGCGCTATCGCCCTTGGGTCCTCCGGCTCCGCCTCCTGCCTTCCCGGCCGTCGCCGTGCCGCCGGAGCACCGCCGTGGCTGCCGCGGTCTGTGACTGGGCACCTAGGGCAGCGCCGCTTCGATCCCTCCGCCGCCGCCGCCGCCGCTTCTCGCCGCCGGCTGAGGTGAGCCTCCTTCTCCTTGGCACCTCCTCTGCCAACGCTGGCCGCCCCCCGACCTTGAATGCCGGCCGGCTGCCGGCCGGAGCTGGTTGCTCCGGCCAGGGTCTGTTTTGTGTAGTTCTTGGCCGCGCCGAGGTGTCTGGAGCCCCTGTTGCTCCCCGAGGTCTGGGGAGGTGAGCACGATGATCACGGCATCATGCTGATCATCATGCTCACCTCTGTTTTGGGTTTGGTTGAGCCGTTGCGTCGTTCGGCCTTTGTGGGGCCATTTTGCCCATTGTTGCACTGTTTTTGTGCACTTTCCCGGACTGCGACTAGTCCTGTCGCAGTGGGGCTGTGAGCATGGCCTCCGTTACATCGTTGCCGATCCGCTGGTGCTTGCGGAAGGTCGTGCGGATGTACGGCTTGCTCACACGGCCTTAGTTAAGCTTGCTTTTGTGCGCGCGCTCACTGTTTTTATGGGATTTCCCGGCTTGCGACCTGTCCTGTCGCAGTGGGACAGTGAGCACGGTCTCCGTGACGTCGCTACCTATCCGCTGGTGCTTGCGGAAGGTCGAGCGGACGAACGGGTTGCTCGAACGGCTCCGTTTATTGCTTGTATGTATGGAATTGTGGCTTGTTTGTGGACTTTAGCTTTTGTGGCAGCGTTGCGACGCTGTGGGCAGCAAGGGTAGGGTTTTTGGGACCCTGTGGACTGGTTTTCCAACCCCCTCGCCCTTCGTGGAGTTTCGGATTTGTTTCCGACGCGTTTTTCGATGAAATAATCGGCGAAACGCACGTTTCTAGTCGCGCGACTCACTCGCTGTTTTCGCGAGCGACTTGGCTTCATCGTGTGGCCTCGTTGGCTGTTCCTCATCGCTGTCCCGAAGTTCCAAGGACAGCGGATGAGTGATGTGGGGTTCCGGTGCCAAATCGGCACTTTTCGGGAACCCGGGAAGCCTTTACGGGTGCGTTTGATGTTCGTGGCACCCCGTGCTTGTGCTCGCTGTCCCGTCACTTGGTTTGTTGTGTTCGGGGACAGCGAGGGGCCTTGTTGGCTGTTTGGTACCCCTCTGGGGCTTTGTGTGGTTTCGGGATCGTCCCGGTGGGTTTCCCGGGCGATCCGCCGGTTTCGGGATGTGAGAGCTTTGTGTTTAGCGTCGACTTGGTGGACCTTGACCCTGTGAGTCTTTCGTAGGTCCTGTCGCGGTTCCCGAGAGCCGTCAGTGTTAGGCTCTAGCTTCCTGCAGGTGGGTACTTCGACCCGGAGTCGGTTCAGTGGACTACGGTGATACCTTTCTATCCCTTCCTTTGCTTTTCTGTTAGTAGTTCACTTGACTCCCGTAGACTCTACTCATATGCGTGCTTGGATAGTAGAGTAGTGTGGGTTGCATGTTCTTTGAGACGACCCAGTCGGTCGGTGGGGATCGCTTGTCATTCTGAGCGATCCTAGTGTGGTTTGCATGTTCTTGAGACGACCCAGTCGGTCGGTGGGGATCGCTTGTCAGTCTGAGCGATCCTAGTGTGGCTTGCATATTCCTTGAGACGACCCAGTTGGTCGGAAGTGATCGCCTGTTGTTCCGAGCGATCCTAGTTGTGGTTTATTGGTTGCTTCTCGGCTTGTTGCCGTTCTGTGGTTTGAGCATATGCATCGATCGTCACAGCTCTTCCCGCACTTCACGTACACCGCGGTCTGATCCACCGTTTAGAGGTGTTCTTTTTCCGGAAAAGGGTCGTGAATTTCTACCGACCCGTGGCCCCGAGCATTGCGTCGGGATGGATGGTGCCGTTGGATTGAGCAGGGTGACAGTGCCAGGGCCACCCCCTGGTGGCTATAGATTGGGTTCACTTTGTGGTTATCCCCTTTGATGCATACTAGTTGTTTACAGTAGCATTGTTATTTCTGTTATAGGTTCAGCCTCATATTTACTTTTGCTACTGTTTACCATATCTATCTTTTGTTGACCCTCGTGCCGGTGTGTACACCTCGCCTTCGTCGGCTTGCGGTACCCACTGGGAGGGGAGACATGCGTGCATGTTCTCACCCCCCACCCCCTTTACAGGTTTCAGGTGAGCAGGGTGGTGAGTGTCGGGACGCTGCGAGGCACGCCTAGATAGTAGCTCTAGAGGTTCCGACTCGTGAGGCTACATCCCCAGATTTGGTTATTCCCCTACCTCTATTTGATAGATGTAATGTGTGGTTCAGTTACCCCGTTGTAAATTCTAGCATGCTTATGTTGTGGATTCATTCTATATGCTTGTGTGATGACTGCATGCTTGGACTAGTTG
The DNA here is from genome assembly GCA_016920855.1 of Puya raimondii. Taxonomy (NCBI): domain Eukaryota; kingdom Viridiplantae; phylum Streptophyta; class Magnoliopsida; order Poales; family Bromeliaceae; genus Puya; species Puya raimondii. The sequence goes on from JABWPP010000049.1 coordinate 4,501,837, forward strand.
ATTGTATCCTTGCTTTTCAATCGTTTCGTTATCTAGCAATTCGGTTTTCTACCCCTCGTGGTAGCGTCGTAAAACAAGGTTTCCGTGTGGGAAACGGTTTTCAAATGGATTTCTGATTGCTCGGTTTTGTGATTTCAAAAAGAGAGTTCTCGTGTGGAGAACAGTTTTCAAAGGCTTCTTCAATGATTGAGATTAGGGTTTCAAACTAAAGCTTCTGGGTAAGGAGCAGCTTTCTAGAATGATTGTTGCTTGTGCATTGCATCATCCTTCGCTTAAGGATTTGCTTAGATTCATACAGGTTAAGGACTGTTAGCTGTATGAATCTCTCGTTGTGTTGATGTGCTGTTGGGATGAATGAATGGTGGTTGTGATCCTGTTGTTTGTTGTTGGACGCCGTGCAAATACAGGGGAGGCTCTGTCCGTGTGTACAGTGGACCCTGTATTTGTGGCGGGTCTGTACGTGGCACGGGCTAGGCTTTTCAAAAAAAAAAATTTAGCACGTTTTTCCGCATCTTGAACTAGCCCGGGGCGTGACAAATATAAATCGAAAATAACTTGTGCTGAAATTGAAATGAAAACAGGAGATTTAGAATTTTCTGTAAGGAACGTGGCTCATTTTTTTAGCAAAACATTTACAGTGTCAGAAAATTATGAAAATTTGGAAAAATGTCAGAATTATTTTTCTGAGGCTAGCTAGATTTAATGTTTCATATCATTCCGACACCCGAAAAGTGGAAACGGAATATAACAGCAATCTGATAGAGATTTTAGTCGGTAGACCTTTCGGTGATAAAAAATGATTCAAAACTGAAAAATTAATATCACGTTCTTCTAATTGATTTTAACTAAGCCTGACTATCAAATTTGAGTGCAAACGGACATTCAAAAGGGCTCCGGCGAAAAGTATCAGATTTAAACTGAGCTGGAGATGTAATTTCTAATAAGTGCAGGGGGTTCCTGCGAATTTGGCTAGCCTTATTCATCTCCCCTCACGGCAGCCACTTTCTCACTCTCTCTCTCACACACACACACGTTGGAAAGAAAGAGAAGAGAAGCTTCTCTCTCACTCTCTACTTCTTCTTCTTTTTCTCCAACTTGGAGGTTTTGGTGGAGATCGAGCTCGGGATGCTTGGGGGAGTGGAGAATCGAGCTCTCGGGCGCTTAGTCGCTCGGAGCGCTTTCGACTCGAGGTTCATTTTTCGGTTAAGAGATTAAGGTTTTGGATTTTAATTTGGAAAGTAGATTTTGGTGAACCCTAGGCTAATCTAAGCTCCAAATTGATAGAGATTAGTATGAGATTGGGGGATTTTCTTGAATTGTGAGAATCAAGGGTTTAGAAAGGGACTTTTGCAATTATAGGGTTTTGATCTAAATTGATCTTGTAATTCTTTAATTAAAGGTTATGGATGGATGCCTAGTAGCTTCAATTCGAAGAATATCAATGTTTCGGCGATCAATTGGAGGAAACGAGCCAATTCATGAAAATTTAGGTTCGTTGGGCTTAAAGCGCGGCGAATCATCATTGGGAACCTAATTGCAAGTGTCTACAAGCAATTAGGAAGCGTGTGAGGTGGGTTGTGCTTCACCGAAGTGATTAGGTCACTTCCATGCCAAAGAGTAAAGTTTAATATTTGTATTACTTGTTAATGCATGTATGTAATGGTAGGTTATATGTTGTAATTATGAATGTATAAATCATATGTTGCTAGGTGAGATTACCTACCATTGGATGATGACATAGGCGTGCGAAAACATATAGGATGTATATATGTATGCCTAGGTATGAACATTGAACATAGGTCGATGAACTCTAAAAAAATTAGAGGATTCGACAAGTGGAAAATAATGTACTAGATGTCATAGAAACTATGAATCCTAGGTGTGGACAACTAGGATTGGAAAGAACATAATTGTCATTAATTGTCATCGAATCTAGTGTCATTGAAGATAGGTTGGAAATGTAGTGGTAGGAAGATCACTTGTATTCGAATGTCATTGAACCTAGAGTCAAATGAACCTAGGTGGGAAGGATATAGGACCTAGTGTTGTTGAACCTATATTGTGAAACATAGTGGTTGGATGACCACTTGGATATGAGAATATGAACCTAGAGAGGTTGACTTGGAAATGGAGAGATGTGCACATCTAGTGATCTTGGTGATCTTAGAATCGGAGCTCAGGCGTGTGCGACGATTTCGCCGCCGTAGGCTTGATTCCTGGGGCGTGTGCGACGATTTCGCCGCCCGGTGACTTGTGCCATTGTTGGCGTGTGCGATGATTTCACCGCCAGGTGGCTGAGTCATGTAAGGCGGTAAGCTGTGGATAATTGACTCAAGGCCGAGTCGGGTGATATATCTTGGCTAAGGTAAAAGAACCTTAGGAGCGGATTGGATGTGTTGTGGATAATGAAATAGAAAGTAGAAAAGGAATACCTACTTGCATGGATTTCATTATTGCATTTAGTTGAGGCATAAGTATGGATATTTTATTAATTGCATATTGTAGAGTTATATGCTTTCATTGAGATACGTTATATATTGGACTAACCTGCTTATGTTGCCTCCTTTGGACCTGGTGGGTCGAGCTCTTTCCTTGGGTGGCCGTACCCACTGAAAACTATGTTTATAGTTCTCACCCCCATATTTTTCAGGTCCACACGTGAGCGGCGCGGCGGCACGAGAAAAGGGCGTAGCTCAGTAGATAGCGCCCTACCATTTGTGACCAGGATAGAAGTACCCTCTACTATACGTAGCTTAGGGGTATTAAAATGAAAAGAATGAAAGAGAATGTAATAACAGCTTGATTGTATTTGGAAAGAAAGAACGAAAAATGTAATATGTGAATGTAATGTGGATGCTTTCCTTATGCAATCTGTGTATGAATTATGTTCCTGTTTGGAACCTCTTGAATTGTACAGATTGTGACGCCTTGGACGTACAGGGAAAACTCTGTCCGTTCGGCGGTCTGTTGGCGTACCCGAATCCGACCAAAGTGGCGGTGCCGGGGTGTGACATGTATGTTGCCCGGCATATGTTTTGACTCTAAAATAACTCGCATCCTTTGGTACTGAAGCATGTAATCTCCAAGGACACGAATCGACCATGCATTTCACTGTATAATCTTTTGTGGTCGACTTTAGTACTTTCATTTGCACATTGTGAGCAATATGCCATTCTTCAAAAGCGTGCAATAAACTTGATTTATCAGGAAATACCCAACCAATCCATAAGCCATCAATGCTAAGAGGGCACTATTCAATTTGTGGATGATTAAACTCAACGTTATTGACCACGTACTGCTCTATCCAATCTCCATCCTCTACAAATTACTCTAGATGATCTACGAACTCTGCATCTTCATCTGGATCATCTATATATTCATTATTGGCCATTGAATCATCGACCTCAGTGTATATGATATTTGCAAGGACCCCTAGTCCGCAGTCATAATCCGCATCACAGTGGTGACCTTCTGCCACGTCATCATCATTTATGGCCAAATTGGGGGGTTCATGTCCAATACCCTCGTGATCAGTATTGTTTTGTTCTTCAGCTATTTCCTGTTGCACCTCCACCTGATTTTGTATCCCGTCATACTCAATTCCCTAATGGATATAATCCAAAGTCATGCACATCATGAGAGATACAAAATCTGCATTTTTCTTTTAATTAATCACTACCTAGCGAAATAAAAAAAAATTACAAACAAAATTATTGTAGTGCATTCTAACCCTTCTTCATATATATCGCCTTGTTGTCCCGCCAGTAGGGCGTGGGAACTAGATGTTGTCGCATGATAAGTAGTACGTGAGAGGGAGAGGGGCGGAGGACCAACAGCTACATTTGGAACTTCGTACTCTCTGCAAATGAATTATGAAGCAACCTAAATATTTGTTGTAACTAAATAACTATATAAACCGACATTTTGTAATACGTAACTAGGCGTACTTGCTCCATCTCCAATGTCAACGCGAAAGGATTTTCTTTCGGCCACATGGGATAATATATCCACGTCTAACTTACTGTCTAACATTCTTGAATAATAATTTTGTGTTACAACCATCTGCTTTTCAATGTAGATTACCAAACAGTCATAGTTTCGAGACAATGTCGTCATACCATTTAATAAGTCATCGTCCGTGTAGAATACTAATATTTGTAGTTTGGACGTTGCATAGATTGCCGATTAATGTGTGAGCGCGGAGTTGGGTTGAGGTGAATCCGTTTTGGCGCGAAATTGACGCGAAAACGGATGAAATAGGCCAATTGTGCATCAAGATGGACTAAATTATAAATTTGGAGATTTCTTGGGCTAAGGTGCAAAATGCACACTTAGTAGAATTCCACTAAAGCTCTTTTCTCTCTCTCCCTCTCTTAGATTTGTCCAGAGAAAGAAAGCAAAAAAAGAAAAGAAAGAAAGAGAAGAACGAGAAAGAAGAGAAGAAGAAGTTGAAGAAGGTAATCTTCTTCTCCTTTCCTTCCTTTCTTTCCTTTCTTTCTTCTTTCCTTTTTCCTTTTCTTTTCCCTTTTTTTCCTTCCCCCCCCCTACTGCTGCTGCCACTGCAGTTACTGCAGCAGCAGCAGGCTGCTGCATGCTGCCCTGCAGTAGCAGCAGCAAATTGCTGCTGTTGCAGGGACAGCAGGAAGCAAAAAAAAAGAGAAAGAAAGGAAGAGAGGGAAAAGAAGAAAAAGAAAAAGAGAATAGAAGAAAGAAAAAGAAAAGAGAAGAAAGAATGAGAGAAAGATGGAGAGAAAGTGAACGATTGGACCGGTGGTTAAATCGGCAAAATTCGCAACTCTAAACCTCAAATTGACGCTTGCAGGGTGTCTAGGAGTGTGAATTAGAGCTCTACACACATCCGGTTTGTCGCAAATTAAGGTAATTGGCGCTCAATTAGTGTAAGTTAAGCTCGATTAGAAAATTAGACTTTTGATCGTCATTTCGGATGTTTTGCCTTGTTTAGTGTTTCCGGGCGATCGTGAGCCGAGGAGAACTCCCGTGAGTGGCGGATTTCTTGCTTTAGCCGTCGTAGCACGTTGAGGTGGGTTCTGAGTCACCGAAAACGGCGAATTTCCTCCTATGTCTATTTTAGCAAAATATAAATACTTGAACACGAGCATATGACTTAGCTTCTATCGAACCTCATATCTAGGAGTTGAAGCATGAACAGGAAATTTGGCACTTCAATTATGAAACATAAACCTGTTTGTCGTGACCCGTTGAGAGTATTTGACGCATATTCTATGAATTTCGCCTCTTTCTTGTAATGATCATGCCATGCATCTCACCCTTTTAGACATTTGATATTGACATTAGATGTTGAGTTTAGACATGAAAGATTGGCCCTTTTGGATATCTTGTGTTGAGTTGATCATAGTAGTAGATTCTCGTAATTTTGGACTATAGCCTGCAGATACTACCTTGAGCTTGATTGTATATGTGCTATGATACTCGGTAGGGGTGCTCCCCTCGAGTGCCGCTCCGGATGCTGGCCAGTGATAGTAGAGATTGTAGCCTAGGGGTCGCCGTCACACCTGCGGGAGTGTGTCCACGCACTAGGCAGGCGTAGGCTTGACCGGACCTATGAGTCGGTCGTGGTGATTGGGTATTTTTACCGCAGTTCTTTACTAGAGTGTATTAGAATGATCTTGCATAAAAGCACTAATGTATAGAATTGGAATCTCATCAGTATTTCTTCACCAGTAGATTGAACTAGCATAGCACCTGCATTTCCTTTTCTGTTTTCTCTATGCATAGAATGCCTTGATATGTTAATTACATGCAGTTAGACTATTCTTACTCGTTTAGCAGTTTTCTTTACTCACATTATGCTCCAGTTTTGTACTTTTTACTTTTCCTTCGTTGTCGCTCTTTCATTTACTTTTGCTCACCTAGACCTAGTGGGAAGGTTGTTGTCGTCGCCGACCGTACCCACTGGGAACTGCTTTTAGTAGTTCTCACACTCTCTTGTGATTTTCTTTTTAGAGACAGGTACATCGTCCGCTGATCGAGGTAAGGGGATCGCACCGTAGATAGTTGCTTCTACCCGCATGCTTAGCCTGTAGCGGACCACCAGATAGAGAGCTACCCTACCATCTTTTGGACTGGCGAGGGCCAGGGCCACTTTCTTGTATTTAGTTTTTGGGTTTAGCACTTTCTATGTTACTAGTTGTTAATGTACAGTGGTTCAGCTTGTATATATAGTGCTCTGATACTCGTCTTTTTCGGTTTTAGTGGTTTCTCTTAATGCTTGTGATGTGAAGAATGGTTTGTTTGATTTCTTGGAAACTGTTCGCTCTTGTTGCCGCTTCGTTCGGACAGGAAAAACTATGTCCGTTCGGCAGGTCTGTTAGCGCCCCTAGTCTTCCGCTGCGAGCTCGGGGCGTGACAGTCCGTAACTTAGTGAACATCGTATTGATTTCCCCCTGTCGAATATCAGACTTTGATATATAGACGATACTCATCTTTTCTTATATAAGTCAATCTATACAATTTTCTCTTGAAGTCACTAAATGTAATGTCCATTAGGATGCCACTTAATTTCTTACGACCGCCAATATATTATGGATTATTATCTTGAAAAACAAGTTGTCCATTCCGGTGAACATTAATAGCCACATTATCATATGCCATCCTAGCTTCAAAAAAAAAAATCACATAATGAAAACAAAATATATACAAGATCAATACAATCACTCTCGAATGGACTTTTTTGGAAGTCTTTCTCTACCGAATTTAGAATTTACGTACACCTCTACAGAAGATGACTTGTGCTTTATAGAGGCCTTCAACCTAGGTTGTCAACATGCTGGATTTGGGGCAATTTTTCACAACCCGAAGCTGACCCCTACTATCAAGCCCGGAGCCCGAAACTGAACCCGAATTTGATAGATTTTAAAAATCAATAGGCAAAGAGGTGGATTCGGGATGGATTTTCACAACCCGAAACCAACCCCTACTATCAAGCCCGAAGCCCAACACCGAACTTGAATTCGATAGATTGTATAAATCAATAAACAATTCCGATCTCGAATATCAATCCGAAACCCGAACCCGAAATGCCGAATCGAAACAATCCATCCTCTTTCAAAATATATCACATTCAATCTAGTTCGGATATTCCACTCCGTTCATAATCGGTATCGGATAAAATTACATTTATCCGTACCCATTGATATCCCTATTTTCAAACAAACATTTCCATACAATTTATCTAATATAATCATTTTCATACAACAATGCCACATATAAAAGTTGCAACAGAGAGAGAATGAGAGAGATCACCTGCACTCTTGTGTGTTGGCAACGGCAACGGCGACTGTCTAGACGGTAGATGGTGCGACGATGACGACGACCAAGTGCCAGAGCAAGCGAGAGAGAGAATGAGAGTGAGCAACAGCGAGGAAGAGGGCGACAACGGCGGCGGCGGCGGCTGGCTCAGAGGCAAAGCGACAGTGAGGGAGAGAGAGTGAAGTGAGCAAGGAAAGAAAGAAGTTGGGAAGGGTATAAAACACAAAAAGCAGTGAATCATTCACCACATTTAAAGGCGGTGAATGGTTCACGGCCTTTAAATGCAGTGAATAGTTCACCGCTTTTAAAGACGATAAGTAGTTTACCATCTTTGAAAGCGGTAAACCATTCACCGCTTCTTTGGTTTTTATGGCCCCGCAGATTTGAACGAAAATCTTATAAATATGGCGAATGGTTCACTGCATATACATATGCGGTGAACCATTTACCCTGTCATGCCCCGGCCCCAACGGAAGCCTACCCGGCAAGTGCACATACCCGCTATGCGCACAAAACACCACCGGTGCACACAAGACGTCTAAAACAAACCAAGCGGGAAAAAGAAATATATACACATTCTATACATGGTAATCAGAGCAAGCGAACTTAATATTAAGAAGTAAGTCAACAAGTCTACTATATTAACCATTCACAAGATATATAATAAGTTTCAAATAAAAGGTACATCTTATGAATACAAGATGGTCGTTATACAAAATAATTTAATACACCTTTTCCAACTAAAATCAAAAGAAAGGTGCCTCGAGTCCACCTATAGCAACACCGGAGTGGCTCTAGCTAGTCGCAATCTCCTTGCCGCGATCCCTAGCCTCTCCCGTTGTGGAAGGCTCTATAGTAAAAACAAACAACCAATGGGGGTGAGAACTATTAAACAATAATTCCCAGTGGATAAGCCGTCGAGAATAGCGAAATACACCACTAGGTCAATTGAGGCAAAGATAGTAAATAACTGAAAGTAAAGTTACTAAACATGCTGAAATTAAAATGTTCTAATACTATCATGCCTCTATATAATAATGCCAACTAACATGAATGTAGTCCTACCACTATCATGTATACAAGTATGTCTATCATGATGTTTGCATCTAGTAGATATGATGATTGGTGTCAAGTTTAGTTCAGTGAATACCCAATCATCGGGGACTTACACATGGTAGAGTCCCGACTTGTGCCATGCCTAATGGTCCCGTGGTAATCAACATTTCCTCCCTCTAAGACTGAACCTCCCCCACGACGTCCGACTTTGGCGCCCAATCCCGCACGGCGAGCATATTGTCACAAAGGCTAAACTCCAAAGTGCCGGCTTGTAGGGAGCGACCCTCACAAGCATGTGCAAATAAACACAAGGGCAAGCAAGCGTGGTCAAATACGTCATGCCAAGGAAATAGAACCTCATTCGTCATGTCTAAAACATAAAATTCCAACTAACGATCTAGAGGTCAAGTACATTATCATAATGTCATATCTAGTCATTCATCTTGGTTTAAGCACAATACACTTAATACTGCAATATGTTTTTAACATGTAAGGTGTCATATTTCATCTTAACTATAGCAAGTATAAATGATTTGCCATTCAAGTTCTAAATAAGTACATAGCTCCACTAATCATGAAATGTTACATATAGTACAACTCAACTATAGCATGCATGGGAGTAATTTACATATATATATATATATATATGTATATATATACATATAAACATATATATATGTATATATGTATATATATATGTATATATGTATATATATGTAGAGCTAGTCTCCTATACTATCTATAGTACCGGGGCTCCGGTACTATAGTCGCTTTTTCGATCTTAGGGTGTTCAAATCAACGATCCACACCGTTGAAACTGATCTAGGATATTTGAAGTTCTTAGGAATAAAATTTTATAATTTTTCGACGTAGTTTACTTTGTGATCAAACCGTTTCAAAATTGTCAAATTTCAATGGTTATTATGGCGAGTTTGTAGTTTAACGGTGGAGAAGAATCTAAATTTATTCAAATTTTGATAGAAAATACTTTAAACTACATAGATGAAGGTCAACATCCTTGATCTTGAATTCGAAACTCCTATACTCAAATTTTAAAGATTATTCAATTTCCACCGTTCATTTTGACATGATTTATTTACTAAGTAAACGATATCTAAAAAAACTAAAATTTTATTCCTAAGAACTTCACATACCCTAGATCAGTTTCAACGGTGTGGATCGTTGATTTGAACACCCTAAGATCGAAAAAGCAACTATAGTACCGGAGCCCCGGTACTATAGATAGTATAGTAGCCTCATTTTATATATATATATATATATATATATATATATGCTTGAACAAGTGAATAGTATAATCTTTCAACCAAACTCATATATCTTGACATGCATGTCATTTATCATATATGCCTCTACTACATAGAGAATGCAAATCTTCATGTAAAAAGTAACCAAACCATATGCCCAAAGTTCTATGATATCATGAATATCATACTACACCATCTATTAGGCCTTATAACATGATAGGAGACATAGGGGGAGTTCACCTATTTCGGTGAGGTCAAACCTACCGGATAACCTTCGAAAGCTCAATCTCTTTCCAAACAAAGTTGTCTGCTAGATTTCTTGCACCCTAAAAAAAATTTTCAAGGGGTTACAAGCTTATAAAAAAAACTCACCACGAAATTGATCAAAATTCAAGGAGAAAATAGATGAAAAATACCTTAGATTAAGAAAAACTTGTGCAAACTCCGAACAAAAGCAATGAGGCTTCAAATCCAACCTAAAAGACTGTTCTACATCCATCAATTTCACTCCAAAAGCTCACAATTGGAAAATCTCAAAATAAATTCTAATTTCTACAAATAAGGTTTCCTACCAAAATTCTTGCAATTCTCAAATTAGAGGATACAAGAGGGTTACTAACCTCAATTAGAACTTCAATCCCCACTTAGAGTTGGTAGGATTGAGTTTAGGCCTTAAACAAGTCTCTTCTTCAAGCTCGAGCTCCCCTACAAGTCCTAGATGCGTGCATCCATGGAGGAGATGAAGAGAAGAAGAAGAATCCAAAAATTAGAGGGGTTTGGAGGAATAAATTCAAGAGAGAGAGGGAAAAACTCACCTTCCACCTTTCTCTTTCATTCTCCAAATGAGAGGAATGAGGGGTGGTGAAGTGAGTTAAAAGCATCTCACACAATATCCACACAGACCCCTCAACAAGCCAGAAATTATAAACTGTACGAAAACAGTTCTGTACCATTGAGTACCGGTACACGAAATGGAGTACCGGTACACGACCAAAGTGTTCTGGTATCCAGGCTCAGTTCCGCAGAACCCGAACGTTGGATTCCTCATGTTTCTACTGTGTTCCGGTACAGCCCATTTCAGTACCTGTACGCAACGTTTCAGTACCGGTATCCAGCCGAGTTCCGCAAAATTCGAGGGCTGTGCCAACCAATACTCAATAGGGTTCCGGTACCCAAACTCCGTATCGGTACACAATTGCCAAATCTGTAGTGTTTGCAGATTTTGGCCTTTGAAATTCGTTTTCGCGCTAATTAAGTCTCGAAAACACCCCGACGCTCTCCAAACTCAGTAAAAACGTCCAAAATATTATAATATACTATTTATCTCACTAGAACCCTGCAATTTGCTGAAGTTCAATGTGCTACATACTGCCTTCATTATTTTTTCTATTCCAAAGGCTGAGCTAGCAGATTTGAAGCATAATTTTATAAATACATTTTATAGAAAATTAATTTTAAAATTATAATATCTCGTAGGATCATTTTTTAAAAAATTTCTTCGCCATAAATAAAGGTGATCCCCGCCCCTCATGTTCCTCATAATTTGCGGATCAAAAATGTAATTTAGCCATCGGGTAGCGTTCGGGGCCGATGATGCTCGTGCCCGAATACGAGCTCAGACAAACCCCATCAACAGATCCAACGGTGGTGAACCTAATCATGATTCACGAGCCCAGCAGTCCACGTGGCAAAATCCTACGCCCTCATCTCCACACCTTGTAAAAGAGCCTCAGATCATCCCATTGAAAACTTTGTCCTACAGTTGCAATTTACAACTGCGCCCCCTCTCAGCTCTCTCTCTCTCTCTCCCTCTGTTCTCTTCCGGCAAATCGTCCGAGTCTCCTCTTCTTCGCCGGAACAGCGACCGCGAGAAACGCCCATGATTTCCACGGTATTTACTCCGAGTGCCATCGTCTTCAACCTCCCCCCCTCCGCGCTCTAAAACCCTACGGCTTAACACCGGGATTTCTACATTTTTTTTCTAATTTTTTTTTTTTTTTTTTGGGAAATTTTTTTGGGTTTAGGAGAGGAGCCCGATGGGGTCGTCGGGGCAGAACCCCCGGTCGCCGTCGGAGAATTCGTTTCTCACCATCTCCGTTACGGATCCCGTCAAGCTGGGAAACAGCGTTCAATCCTACATCTCCTATCGCGTCATCACCAAGGTAGTTTCGATCTCCCTGAGAACATATCCTTTTTTTTCCGCGTAAATTTTTCCCAAATTTTGTGTAAATTTTGCTCTAGGGCGTGATTCTCGATCCATTTTCACTGTTTTGGTGACAATTGTGATCCCCAATTGAGTTGGTATCAAAAAGATTCAATCTTGATTTGCTATTGTGTTAATTTATGATAATCACACATTATTCGTGCAACTAGAACTCAAACTATAATCTTGTCAATGTGATATTCATGTCTCCTTTCTACCACGTCCTGTTCCATTGCTTGTTTTGTATGTTGTTTTTTATCCATTGGGAGCATCGAAGGTTTTTCTTTTTTTCTTTTCTTTTTTTCCTTTTTAACTCTTTAATTCTTAGTTATGGAACTTAAAATTGAATTGAATTGTTTGCATTGCTAGTCGATACATTGTATTTAAATGATCGCTTTGAACGGCATTAACTTATTTTCTTGTATCTTACCCTCAAAAGAGATAGTAGATCTGATTGTATACGAATTGCATCCTTTTCGATCCTATACTTTTCTTTGCTTTAATTGCCAGTTCTTAGTGATTCATCTTGTTTGTAATCATGTATTGGCATCATTCCGAATTTCCTTTGTTTCGCATGCTGACTATTCTTTTCATCACCGCTTCTGTATTAGAGTTCATCTAGCTAGTAAGATTGCATTTCCTGCGCTCGTCATCTTTATTGCTTCTTTCACCACTGAGCTCTCAAGGAGTTAAGGAGTTGAGAAAGTACCATTTTCCGATCCTATGCCCTAATATTAATTCCTCATAAACTCCTAAGAGGCTCTTTTTATGTAATTTCTTAGAATAATACCTCCATATTTTCTTGTTTGTCATTATCCTTGTTATGCAAACATAATTTAATTGTATACTGTTCTTGTCCTTTAACTTCTCATACTTATAGATCCTTTTGTGTGTGTGTGTGTGTGTGTGTGTGTGTTTGGTTATTTGGTTCTTTCAGTTTTCCAACTTCTTATAAAGCTCACTATCAAGTCTTAAATTTGCTTTCTCTTTCAATTCTCTTGGCACAGTTTCTGGTAAGTTATACGTAATAGCATCAGAATTTGCTCTTCTATCACTGCATAGCTTCCTATTGGGTTTATTCTCTGTTTTTACTGCCACCTCAACTTCTTCTTTCCATTACGTTTTTCTCCTGAGTCATCCAGAAGCTATTCATTTATTCTGTCTTTAATAACACCTCAACTTCTTTCCATTACTATTATGTTTTAATCTGTTCTCATGATACATCTAGAAGCTTCTTCGCACTGGAGATTTGATTAGTGATGACCTTCTTAATCCCCCCCGAACATAACGTGCTTACTTCTGTTCGATGTCCTAGAGCTAATCATAGGACAACTATTTCTCTTAGCCTCTTCATGCCATTATTAGTACTTCCGAGCTAATTTCGAATAGCCACTTGCACTCTTCCTATATTATCTTTCAACTTTAAAGTTAAACATGTCCTCTCTACTCATCTATTTAGAAATAAGTCAACTAGCTGATACTATAACTTATTCTATTAAGTGATCATGTTTGAGTCTCTTTTCCTAATATCTGATATTTACAGCTCATAGATTTAAGACCATAGAAGCTCAAGAATAGCATTCCTTGATTCATTTTATCCTTAAAAATTCCTATCCACATTTATGTACCTCCTTTGACTTTTACCTATTTTACCAACTTTATTGGTGGGTAGTCATTATGTAATATTTGATATTTCAACTTCGGCAGAATGAAATTTTTACATATGAAGTTTTAGTTCATTGATATTGTAATCTTGTCGTGGTCTGAAAACAGTAGGGGGTTGGTTATAAGTAGTATTTCTAGAAAAACTAAAAAGTAAAGCCAATTGGTAATATTCTGCTTCACTAACAGGATAGACACTTCTTTTGTTGATATGATTCTCACAGTGCAATTGTCACCATAGTTTGTCCATGTTATATTTAGAATCAAGTCAAGACCTGAAACTTCTTCAATCTTGGAAGGATAGAAAAACTCACCATTTTGCAAACTCATTTAGATAAGATTTATAACAAAAAAGTTATCTTAAATCTTAATTTTCTATTTCTTCAACTTTAAGAATTAACTCCCTGATCCACAATATCTCCCTATACATCTCATGTCCAAAAAGGCACAAGGAAAATGTTCAACCTTTTATTCACTTTATTGTTTTCTTATATCATCTCAGGAGCACGGCTTCTCTAGTTATAATCTGGTAGATGAAAACACAGTTTGCATAATTTTAGCTCTGCTTTGTTGTGATTATCATGTTAACTAGTATGAGTACTTACACTGTTCTACTTTTTCTTCAAAAATTTTAACTTAATGAATATCAACTTGCTCATGCGTAGGTTGCTAGTTTTTACTATTTGAGTTCTATTGAATATAAATATTAAACACTCCGTTCTCTAGTAGCTTAAGCTATTGGAGAATAATAGTTGTTTTATATAAATTAACATAGTATCATAGCAAGAGGTCCTAAGTTTGAGTCCTGCCAGGCTTTTTATATTATTTAATTTTCCTGCCATTTAATTCAGGTCCATGTTTTGGGCCTATAAAAATGTTTCAATCCTAGACGTGAGGGGGAGTGTTGAATATAATATATTAAAAACATTGTTCTCTACTAGCTTAAGCTATTGGAGAATTCCGTTTGTTTCACACAATTTGACAAATTCTACTATAAATTGCAACTTACTCTGATGTTCTCAGCCACTTCGTAAATTAGAAAATTGTATTTTCTTCCTCATTACTTTTCTTTCTTATAAATCTGCCATGTAATGACTAATGAGCTTTCTTATCCCAGTTTTTCTTGAAATTCTCTATTTTCTCTCTTCTCTGTTACTGGATTAGTTACACTTAGTCTTATAGCAAAATAGGACTTTTTGAGGTTTTGTCTCTTCTGATCTTTTCAACCTGTCTCTTTTGCAGACTAATCTACCTGAATTTGAAGACTCAGAAAAAATTGTTATTCGCCGGTACAGTGATTTTGAGTGGTTACATGATAGGCTTGCTGAGAAGTACAAAGGCATTTTTATTCCCCCTCTTCCTGAGAAGAGCACTGTAGGTAATAACAAATGCATTTCTATTAGTTACAGCTTCATAGGTAAATCATATATGAGCAAACCTAATTAAAATATTTGTATAGTGAACATATGTGTGGCTCAAAATCCTTGCAATTTTGACCTTTTTTTTAGTCGCAAGTCAAGCGACTTTGACATATGTGTGGGCTGTTTATTCACTTCTAAGAAATAGATTAAATAATCGACCCATATTTTTAAAGTTAATTTAAATCTTTTATCTTATTACCTGGCTTATTGAATTCGGTATGCCCAGAGAAATTCCGCTTTAGTGCTGAGTTCATTGAGACGAGGCGTCAAGCTTTGGACATATTTATTAATCGAGTAGCTTCGCACCCTGAGCTTAGGAAAAGTGAGGATTTGAAGATCTTTTTGCAAGAAGATGAAGAGGTATAGTATGTGTTTCATATGTTGATAAAGTATATACTCTTATACATCAATTATCATGCCTCTGACTGTGAATTTTCTATTGTACGCCTTTAGATGATATATTTTTATGTTAACTTTGGATTACCTATTCTATTATAACAGAGAATGGAGAGAATAATGACTCTCGAGATTGGCTATTTCAAGAAGAAACCTGCTGATTTGATACAAATATTTAAGGTACTTCCTTTGAGATTGAAAAATATGACGTGTATTGTTTTTAATGATATCCGCTTCCATGTAGCTGAATCAAGTTCCATTAGAAATTTGATTTAGATATTCTTAGTTCACTTCTCATGTATATTTTAATTTGTTTGGTATCTGTGCCTGTGCCTCTTCCTACATCTGAGTTAGTAATACTGCAAGTCCATTTCTCAATTCTTTCTTTAGAGGTTCACATTTAGCAGTTTATTCCCTGAAGTTCGTTCCACGTGAGAATGAAGTCCTATAAGTTTTCCTGTCCTATTAGTTTAGTTTTAAGGACGAATGTCACATCAGCATCATTACGAAAACTTAGACCTAAAGGAAACTACCAATGTCAACTATAATAATATTGATGTCATGCTGACTTTTTTAAGATGGTAGACCAGTTAATGGACTTAACATGTTGGTTAACTTGCTCAAAATTTTGAAATTGTCACATATACCACTCAAAATTTTGAAATGTTACAGTTAACCCTGTAAATAAATGGCTAAATCTTGCTTTTGTTGGAGGACATATATAAAATTTGAAGTACCCTTTTGAAGGCCTCTATGATATCTACATGGGCAGTTTTGAGTGTTTTGCAATCATTTATGAAGCTTCTAATTTTTGTAAGGCACCTCTGAATTTATAGCTCTGTTGTAATTTTCATATTTTTCTAAATGTTATGCGGGACAAACTTCAGGGACTGAATAGTTAAATGGGAAATTATAGACGTACTGGAATTAGGATTAACTTCGAGGACTAAAGTTCTCATTATTCTAAAATAAATGCTGTGTTTTTTTTTTTTCCAAAATGACTTCAAATTTGGTTACTCGATGGATTTAAATTCTATCTGCAGCAAAGATGTCCTTTTTTTGTGTGTGTGTGTTTGTGTGTGGGTGCTTGTTCTACTGGAGCCAAACTCTATAGATGATCTAGATATTGAATTTATAGGATGTAGGATCAAAGGTGAGTGATGTAGTTTTGGGGAAGGAAAAGCCCATGGAAGAGTCTACTCCTGACTATGAGAAGCTTAAGCATTACATCTTTGAACTTGAAGATCATCTGGCTGAGGCACAAAAACAGGCTTTTCGCCTTGTGAAGAGGCACCGAGGTACTGAATATCTTTTGTAGTGTACATATGGCAAAATTAATATTTGTCTTTTTTTCCCCCTGCTTTTATGTATCTGATTAATATACTTTTGGAATATCTGCTATCAGAGCTTGGACAATCTTTATCGGACTTTGGGAAGGCAATTAAGCTATTGGGTTCTTGCGAAGGTGATTCCCTTGGAAAAGTGTTTTCTGAGCTTGGTTCTAAGTCAGAGTTGTTATCAATCAAACTACAAAAGGAGGTAACTGTGAATTCTTTAGTAATTTCTTCTCACATGTAAGGGCATGCTTAATATGGAGTTAAAGCTTTGGGATTAAGTGTTTCCCGGGTAATGTTACCGCCGTTAAGAAGGAAGGTTGTGGGGGGGGGAGTAGCAGGGAGAGAAAATCATAGAGAGGAGAGGGGTTTTTTTTTTTTTTTAAAAAAAAGAGGACAACGTGAGATTTGAGAGATCGAAACTTTTGCACTCATATATGTTTTATCTTCCACTCCTTGAACTTACCCTTGGCAGGTTTAATTTTCACGCCTGTCCCCCGGCATGAATGTTTTCATTTGCTGTCAAACCAACGCAGTTAATAAGGGATGAAATGTTAAAGGAGTAATAATTCACCCTTTTAACCCCATAACAAGGCTGCCCTAAACGTTATTGTTGCAATTTGTTCGATAATGTTGGTCATGCCAACATCTTTTTGCTTCAGGCTCACAACCTTTTGATGAACTTCGAAGAACCATTAAAAGATTATGTACGAGCTGTGCAGTCCATCAAGGTTTGTCTTATCCCTTTTTTACTAACCAAAGCTCAAAAAGTTTTTGACGTGTGTGCTAATCACGTGTGCAAGCCATAGTTGCAAACGACGACTAGTAGCAATATTTTGTTATGTATGTTTTTTTTTTTCCCTTTTTTTGCATCAATATTATGACATTAATGTCCTCGACAAGAAAAATGTGTGTTTATAATTCTAAGATTATTACTTATCTTTGTCTACATATTTTCTAACAGGCTACTATGGCAGATAGAGCCAATGCTTTCAGACAACAGTGCGAGTTGGCTGAGACAGTCAAGCTGAAGATGATTAATATGTAAGTTTAACCATTTTCTTTAGAAACCTGTTGTCTAATTCAGCATATATATGAAGTTGGGGAATTCCATAGTAAATTGTGGAGTCATCCCAATCTTGCATCCTTCATGCCGTCTTTGTTTTTTCTTTTTCTTTTTCTTTTTCTTTTTCTTTTTTTCTTTTTTTGAAATTGTATAAAACTAACCTAATCTTTGGGCATTTGGAAATGACTATCCGAACTTCTAAAAATTTTGATACCTGACCTTTTAAATAGTTTCACATGCCTTCCTAAAAGTAATTGCGTGCACCTGGTGCATCCAAATATCTGTACACCATACCTTTTTTTTCTTTAAATGCATCTCATGTTGTTAATTCAATTGCTCAATTTTTAATTTACTGCAACTCATTGGATGGTAGAGAAGACCGAACAATTAAATGAAATGAATGATCAATAAAGGTGTGATATACGGATGTATAAATGCACCCGGTGCATGCCAATAAAGGTGAGTCGTACAAATGTACAAATGCACAGGGTGCACAGAATAGTTTTTCAGAACTGCTAATCTAGTAGAATCAAATAAAATGAAAGATAGTAAAATCAATATTTTTAAAGAATTGGTAGTTGTTTTCGAACAACCTAAAAGTTTAGATTAGTTGCATACAATTTTTACCTTTTCTTGTAACCTCATTTGCATTTATTTCTCAATTTTTACTCAATCATGATATCTTTGTGGTCTCTCTCTCTCTCTCTCTCTCTCTCTCTCTCTCTCTGTGGATCAAGGATCCTGCATGTGTTCATTGAATTTTTTATATCATCAAGGTTTTTGTTATTACTAGCAATCTATTGTTCATGCTTGTAGGTCTTATATTATCCTGACTAAATTAAAATCTCTACAATTAGTGGCTTTTTCTCATATGTGTTTTTTTTTCCTCATCGAAGTTGCATGCTAGTAGCAAGTTACTTTTTATCAAAATCAACAATACCTGAGTGCTAAACTTTTGTTCCCTGCAGCGAAAAATTAGCTATTATGCATTCTGAAAAGCATGGAGAAGCAGAAATGGAATACAAGGAGGTAAGGCGTTTTGTTCATTCATTTATGCTTTTTTTCTTCGTCATCTGTAACAGAGGGGATAAAACAAAGAAACGATTACATCAGACACACGCTACAACATTTTTGAGTAATAAGCTGTGTGAAAATCAGTTAGGACCACATAGTACACCAGCGGCGACAAACCATAAAAGAAATGCATTTTCTGTGTTCTTTTGGTCATAACTCATAACTAGGAAAGCCTGTAGGAGCGACGAACAAAAATTAATATTAGAGGTAGTAGTGAAAAAGATGTGATACTTGATTAAAATGCAATCTTGCCAAAATTAAAGCTAAATGAAATTGTAGGGCCTATACAGGCATGTTTAGTAGTGTTAATTGAAAGCCTTGTCATTTATGTGTTTGTATACTTTGGTGAGATATATGAATCCTTTGCTTGATCCTTCTTGTGTGTATGAAGCAGTTGAAAGCCGAGAGTGAGGAGGCAACTAGGAGATTTGAGAATATAGTTAAATTGATGAATGAGGAGATAGTTCGGTTTCAAGAACAGAAAACCGCAGATATGGGCCTCGCGTTCCATGAATTTGCGAAGGGGCAAGCGAAGCTCGCTAATGATATAGCTGACGCGTGGCGAAACATTCTGCCAAAGCTTGAAGCTTGTTCTTCTTCATCATAGTGTTATAAACTGTCAAACATTTGTGGTTCTTTGTTGTTATACTACTAGCAGGATTTTGAAAACTTTGTTCATTGTTGTTTGTGTATACTCAAGAATGCTTTTGTTGACTGTGTTACCTAGGAAGAGGGAAAAATAATAATAAAAAAGGTTACCCACAATTAGCTCCCACGTGGTTTGGCACATTTTTACTTTGTCTTCTTGTGGTTTAAAGGATTGCAGTTAGGTATCTTATGATTTTATTTTGGTTTTACTTTTATCATGGAGACTTGTGATTAAAATAGGTAGTGAAGCGATACCGTTCGCAAGCCATAGGATTGTAGAATGGCAAATTGTTATATTTTATTTGTCTTGTAGTTAGGGGTGTCAACGAGCCGAACACGAGTGAGCTGGGGTCCGCTCGCGTTCGGCTCGTTTTATAAACAAGCCGAACACGAGCTGGCTCGTTTAAGTATCGAGCCAAAAAATTCGGCTCGTGTTCGGCTCGTTTATTTAACGAGCCGAACACGAGCTGGCTCAGAAACAATAAATTAAAATAATTAGAAGGGATATATATATATATAGAAAATAAATTTATGATATCTTATTCGTTAGACTTTGATCTAATGATAGAAACTTTACATATAAATTGGTTTTTTATAATTGAGTTGGGCTTTAATTTAGGTTGGGCTAAAAATTAAATAATAAAAAATTATATTTATATATAATTATTTATTTATATATATATATATAAATTATATAAATAATATAAATATTAAATATATATATTCGAGTTGTTATCGAGCCGAACACGAGCGAGCTGATCCTAGCTCGTGTTCGGCTCGTTTATTAAACGAGCTGAAAAATTCAGCTCGTGTTCGGCTCGTTTACTAAACGAGCGAGTTGATCTCGAGCTCATTTCGAGCCGAACACGAGCTGGCTCGCGAACAGCGAGCTAGACTGCCACCCCTATTTGTAGTTTGTGGAATATAGTAGTGTAGCATTTTGTTATTCTGTTTTTTAATAGATCTTATGGTGAAAAATAAAAAATTAAAACCTGGTAATGATGTGCACTGCAGCGCGGCAAAGTGAAAAAGCATTACATCCGCAAATTGAAATTTATCCCAAACAAATTAAGAAAAGAAATGTAGTATACTAAACTTTATAAATTGGTTAGATCCAGTGTAAAATGGCTTATGATGTCATTTGAAATGTTCTGAAAGAGTGAATTGAGTAAGAATTGTTTTGGCATAAAAAATGGCGGGAAAAATAAAATTTCTGAGCTAAATTTGCATTCGGCCTCTTCTAACTTCAGTGCTGGTATTGAAGTTTTGAGGTACCGGTACTAAATAGAAATTCCAGCGGGAAATGTTTGGGTCTTACAGAACTCCGGCTGAGTACCAGTGCTGACTGTTGTGTACCAGTATTTGAGATAGAATACCGATACACCTTGAGCTATTTTTGCTGTTAGAACTCTCGGGTTTTACGAAACTACGGAGGTGTATCAATACTAAGTGAGATTACTGATACTAAATAAGAGAGTATCGGTACTCAAATTCGAGTATCGATACTCACCTATACATAGGCTCTGTTTGGAGGGCTATGGTTACGTTTGTTAATACCTCTCTCTCTTGCTCTCGCTCTCTCTCCCTCATTTCTCCCAACTCACAAGAGAGAAAACACACTCTCCCTATCCTCCCTTTCCCCTCTCCCTCTCCCTCTCAACAACTTTCTCCTCCAAATCCCTTACCTCTACACTCTCGTCTCTCTTTGAAAGCTCAACATCAACCAAGCTTGCAGTTGGAGCAAAAGAAGAGGAAGAAGAGTTCTTGGAGAGTCCAACCCTAGATCCACAGGCTTGATCTAGGAGATAGAACTTAGAAAATGTGAGTTTTTATTTTCCTACACTTTAAATAGTGTATTTTGATAGTTTTTGAAAAATTCTAAGGCTAAATTATACAAAACCCTCCTGTCAAAACCTGATTTTTCACTTTGCCCCCCCTGTCATTCAAAAACCTACACTTTGCCCCCTCGAAAAATGAAAAATGTTCACAGGGGGTACAGTGTGATAAAATGACCAAATTACCCTCTTCTTCTTAGTCTTCTCCCCCAACCTACTGATCATGCACCTTCATCGGCACCTTTCTCGACCCCAGCTGCAGCACCATTTTCTCGCCTGCTCCCCTGCTCCTCCAGCATGCTCGCGGCCCCTTTATTTCGGCAACTCTAGGGAGGAGATCGTGGTGGGTATGGGCGGAGAGGTGGGCGAGGGCGAGGGCGAGGGTGAGGCAGCAGAGGAGGCCAAGGACGTGCATCTGGGCACGGATAGCGCGAAGGCGAGGGCGAGAGTGAGGCGGCAGAGTCGGGCGAGGCGGCGCGACCGAGGATGTCGGTGAGGAAGGAGGAGGAAGATGAGGATTTTCAGGGGTATTTTGGGTATAAAAAATATGATATAAACGGAACCCTAACGGAACGCTGACGGCGGGGGCCGAAGTGAACATTTTTCATTTTTTGAGGGAGCAAAGTGTAGGTTTTTGAATGACAGAGGGGAAAAGTAAAAAAGCGGGTATTGACAGGGGAATTTTCTGTAATTTAGCCAAATTCTAATATGAATTTTAGAATTTAGATTTGGGAGTTTTCAATTTGGAGGCTTTTAGATGGTATTAATGGGTTAGAAACTCTTTTGTTGGGTTGTTTGGTGGACTTAACAACTTTGATTGAGTTTACGACTATCTACTCTGAAGAATATTAGGGTTTAAGTCTCTGAAGTAAGTGATTTTTTTCTATATCTTCCTCCATTGGTTTATAGTTATTTTCTACTCTATGTTTGTACGAGAAAAATTTAGTCAAAGTAGAGATTTCATGTTAAGTGATGATCCTTGAATATAGGTAGAAAACTTGGCTCTTGAAATTGGAATCTTTGTACGTGCATGCCTTGTAAATATTATTAATTATGTTTCTTAGCTTAAACATACTTAGTAAGCATGAAATAGTGGTGGGACATCAGGACTTCACAGTATTCAATTATACAAAAACATGAAAGGTGGGCTGATGCAGCTCGACATTCACAAGTAACTCACACAATTATGCAAATATCTTATTTAATTCAATTCTATTTATAGGTTGAAAAAAAAAAAAAAAATAGCATAGATGACTTAGAAAAAGTAGTTAACAACATTACTATAACGATTAATTAGATCACTAGTCCCTAAATTTTTGTTTTAGCTTCATTTTGTCCTTGAATTTAAAAGTTTCATTTTCACTTTGCCACCCTATGGTTTAGAAAGTTTCACTTTGCCCTCTGTGGTATAGCTTCACTTTACCACTCTGTGGTTTAAAACGTTTCACTTTGTCCCCTTGTGGTTTAGCTTATTTTCACTTTGTCATCCGGTGGTTTTAAAAATTTTGCTTTGGCCCCTTGTGGTTTAGTGCATTTTTCACTTTGCCTCTTTTTGTTTTCTTTAAAATTTTTATTTGCCACCAAATTTCATATAATATTTTTTGGTGAAATAAAAATTAATCCACAAGGGGTCAAAGTGAAACATTCTAAACCACATGGTGGCAAAGTAAAAATGAGCTAAACCATAGAGGGGGAAGTTGAAGTTTATCCAACATTAGAAGATATCAATTACAGAAAAAAAAAATCAAAAGATCTATTTCAAAATTTTATCCAACAGTATAAAAGTGGTCATCCAAGCACCTGGGTCCATGTGCTACTATCACACCACATGACACAATACTACTGCAAAAAAATCATTTAATCTTTTCCATACTTGATCATCAAAAAAGAAGAACAAAAATCTTATAACATGACATTTAATATATCAGCCACCCAATAGTAATAATTACTGCATAATATGAGTATTCTCTTTCCAACAGTGGAAACCACAACTAGACAATATAAAAGAAAATATTAACAGAGGTCAATAATACAAGTATTAAGTTAAATCAACTACTATGTAGCGACTAAGTAAATAATTAAGTGAAGTTAATATTTAAATACAAATGATACTAATCATTAAGAATAGTAGGATACCTAAACTTTGGCGGCGGCGGCGGCAGCACTGAGTTCTTTAGTGGCAGAGGCAGCAGTGATCCACGCCGATCCACGCAACACTGAGCAAGTACACGCGTCCACGTCAAATGAACCCACAACGCGGAATGAATATTAGGTTGAAAAATATGAGATAGACGAAAGGTTGACGGAGTTGCGTGCTGCAAAAATGTACGAACGGAATAAATGTAGATACTATCTTTTTCTTTAAACTAAAGATTAAAATAAAACACATGTAAGTATTCGAGATCCCAAATATTAAACTTAAAAATTCTAGAAGCAAAGTGACAATTGGATAGAAAGTTTCGACATTTATTAATTAAAATTTAGGGGTTTTAGGCTTTCATTATTTTTTTTTTCTGTAACATAAATGGGTCCCTCTCACAATCAATTTATACTAAAATATATAACCTATACTATTCAGTTCATGGAATTTAATAAATAAAGCTTACAAATTGGGACCGATCACAAATCTCATCTTAATAATGGTGGAAGAAAAAACTTATAAATAAGACCCATCACAAATCTCATCTTAATAATCTGGAAGAATTATGCAGATGAAGATGAAAAATAGAAAGGGAGAGCTTACAAATGGGATCCATCACAAATCCCTATCTCATAATGGTGGAAAAATAATATAAATGAAGAAGAAAACTAGGGAGAGAGGAAGCATAGTAGAATGTCTATGGTGATGGCTCGCGAGACGTAGGAGTAGCTCGCCCTTCTATGACTTGGGAACAGCTCATGAGCGTGTGAGTAGTCGGCGGCTCGTGCGCGAATGAGTAACTCACTGGTGTCAGGAGAGGAACCACTACGATGTCTGCGATGGTGGCTCGCGAGACATGGCTCATTCTTGCATGGCATGGGAACCTCTCACGAGCGAGGAGCAGTCGACGACATCAAGTGAATAGGGAGAGTATGGAAGGGATGTGAAAAGGATTTTAGTTTTTTTTTTTTTTGGAATTAAGGTTAATTTTGCATCAAGTGAACAGGGAGAGAACGGTAGGGTGTGGAAAGGGTTTTAGAAATTTTTTTTTTGGGAAATAGGGTTAATTTTGGGCCCGCCAAAATTTCTGTCTAGAATAACAATCAGGCTAGATGATTAATAACGACGGAAAAAAAATATCTATCACGCCCCGGATTGCTCGTTTTTCCGGGCTCGCAAACAGATCCGCCGTATACATAGAATTTTCCATGTATACGAAACGATAGCTAACCTGTAAAAATAAATACAAGCAACTACAAGAGATATATAGAGCTGAAATAAGATCATACTAATAAAACAAAAGCCACCTGTACATATAGGATCCAAAATACAATAGTTTCTCTAAAGCCAAAATAGGTACAAAACCACCTCTCACAGGAACAACAAGTTACCAGTCCCGCCTGTACCCTAAGTTGCACCGTACTTCACCCACAAGGGTTTTCGGTGTAAAGCAGCACCCAACCGGGACTACTGCGACGCACAAAAGTCTAACTCCGGAGTGGCACTCGTGGGGGCGACCCAGCCGAGTGTGATTGCGAATCTGACAGCTCAATCAGGTAAACACATGCTAAAATCGAAGTAAAAGGGGTCAAGTCGGTCTAACAACCAAGGCTCACGTGCCCACGTTACAATCTGATGCAACAGAAGAAATCTAAGTCCATCGTCAGCCCCGACGGCACCCGAAAGTACCAAACAGTCTAACCCTGCTGTATACATAAGCTCGGCATCTCAGCACGAGCGTAAACTCATCCTACAACAATCTAAGTATCCACATTGCACTAACAGCGGCGATACATTAATAAAAATAGCTCCTGGAGCTAAATCTGATAAGTTTTTCGAAAAGTGACGGTTGGAGGTTCAGGAGTTTTCTCCTAAGTCAAATTCCAGTTCAGCATGTAAATCATGTCTAGCATCATTAAGTTATGCTCCAAATTCAGATTTTATTTGAGGACATGCAAATTCATGAATTCGAGCTACTAACATAAAAAGAACAGATAATAAAACAGCATGCTACACTCTCTACTACTTAGGAGGAATTTCGAAGCTTTCGGCAACATCAACCCACCTCAAACGCTATCCAACCACGGCTAGGAGTCGAGTAGAAAGCCCTCGCACGAAATCAGCCGAAGCTGAACTCAATTCAGCTGAGAAACAGGATTTGGATCCTCCACGCTCAGGTTCTGGGCGCCCAGAACATCAGCCCAGAACTGCAGCCTGGCAGCACGACCAGTATGAGTTCAACTTGCGATAAAATCTAATTCGATAGTCCAAATGCAGTGAAAATTCACCCAACTCACCAGGAGAGGCTCAAGAACAATCCCACCAATTCTCAGCCAAAAGCAAGTTCGAATCGATCTCCAAAAGGGGCTCCGATCAGATTCGGATCTACCCGGGCACACAAAACTGCATCCAGAATTTCAGCAACTTAGCAATTAGCACTTCTAGCTTAATTCCGAGAATTCCAACAAGTCTAGCCCAGGGAATAAGGTCACAAACCTCCCAAATACAGTGAGGGATCAATCCAAATCTTTCCCAAAGCTTCCAACACAAATCTGGATTCAAAAATCCAAGAAAATCATCAACTTCCACAAATTTCAGCACTTAAGCTTAAATCTCTAAATCTGAGCTAAAACTCACCTTTGAAATCTCAAGTCCAGGTGGGAAAAACTTCCAAATCAGCAAGGGGTGAGGGAAAACCAGTCCTCACTTCAAAAATCCAGCTCCATAGAGATTTGGATCCATAAACCAAAGAAAATCCAAGTTTAGCTCAAGAACACAAGGGGTCCAGTAAAACGACAATTGTAGCGTCCATATCTGTCCAAATCTTGATTGGAAGGATCCCACACCTTCCTCTACGAGTCCACAATTCAACAAATCAGGTTTCACAGGATTTGGACACTTCTACATTGCACACGAGCAGAAACGCCACAGGTTGACGCTGGAATTCTGCTGAAATCCAAAGTCTTCAATGGAAAAGATGGAATTTGGAGGAGTTGGAGGGGTTTTCTGTAGTTTTTCAGAGTTCACCATGAAAGGGAAGCAAAGGGGCTTCAGGGGGTTCGTCTTCCTCTATTTATAGCAGCAAAATCAACTAACATAAGCCCCAAGAACTCATACTGCTAACCTGTCACATGCTGAAAATTCAACATTCGGGCGCCCAAAACCCAAGAACTGGGCGCCCAGATCTTCCAGCCTGCACAAACCCAACACTTCGGGATCTCCGCTCGGCGGTCTGGTGCACCCTAACGTGGTCCGACGGAGCTCACCTACCACAGCACACGTATCAGCACGTTCGATACTCACGAGGTGAACTTCTGGACTCACTTTTCGGGCGCCCTAATCTGGATCCGAAATGACTCAGTAAGATCACAAGACAAGCACTCAAAAACTGGGCGCCCTAAACCCAACTTTCGGGCGCCCTAAACTACCACAAATCTAAAACTTCAGTTTTGACTTATTTCGGTGCTCTGAGTCCGTTTTCGCGTCTATTTCGCGCCAAAACGACTCCGACTCGTTCCGACACTCTCCAAAAGTGTCGAACAGTCTAGAATATTGCAGTCATTTCGTCAGTTAGGCCCCAGGGGTACTATATCCTTCCCCCCTACAAAAAGTTTTGTTCTCGAAACTTAAACTCATACCTCAAGTAGCAAACTCGAAAAGGTAGGGATAGGATTCCTGCATCACCGTCTCCGGCTCCCAAGTCGCCTCACGCTCCTCGTGATTACTCCACTGCACTTTCACGTACAGTATGATCCGGTCGCGCAATTCTTTCGTCTCGCGAGCAAGAATCTGCACCGGTCGTTCCTCGTACCTCAGGTCTTCAGCCAACTCAAGTGGAGTGAAGTCAATCACGTGGGAGGGGTCGAACACATACCTCCTCAGGGCTGAAACATGAAACACATCGTGGACTCCAGAAAGTCGTGGTGGTAGGCAATCATGTACGCTACCGGTCCCACACGCTCTAACACCTCGAACGGGCCAATGAACCGTGGACTAAGCTTTCCACGAACTCCAAATCTGTGAATCCCTCTGGACGGCGAGACTTTCAGGAACACATGATCTCCAACCTGAAACTCCAAGTCTCGTCTCCTAGTGTCCGCATAGCTCCTCTGTCGACTCTGGGTGGTCTCAAGACGTCGTCGAAGCATCTTGACCTTTTCTTCCGCTTCCAACAAGATGTCAGGACCCACAGTCTTCCTCTCACCCACATCACTCCAATGCAAGGGCGATCGACACTTGCGTCCATACAACGCCTCAAACGGAGCCATCTGGATGCTCGCTTGATAGCTGTTGTTGTACGCAAACTCAACCAGTCCTAAGTGTCGATGCCACCCTCCACCAAAGTCTAGGACACACGCTCTCAACATGTCCTCCAGAGTCTGAATGGTCCGCTCAGACTGACCATCAGTCTGAGGGTGAAATGTCGTGCTAAATTGGAGCTGAGTACCCAGTGCTGTCTGTAGACTCCTCCAAAATTGCGAGACAAATCGCGGGTCTCGATCCGACACAATCGAGGTAGGCACTCCATGCAACCTCATTATCTCGTCCAAATACAACTGAGCAAGTCGATCCTTGGACCAAATAGTCTGCACTGGTAAGAAGTGAGCAAACTTAGTCAGTCTGTCCACTATCACCCAAATGGCATCGAAACCAGCATCTGTCCTCGATAATCCCACGACGAAGTCCATGGTGATTTGTCCCACTTCCACTCAGGTATTGGGAGACTTTGAAGCTTGCCAGCAGGTACTTGGTGCTCTGCCTTTACCTATTGACAAGTCAGGCACTGAGCCACAAACCTCCCAATATCCCGCTTCATTCCATTCCACCAATAGTGTACATTCAAATCCTTATACATCTTGGTTCCACTGGGGTGAACCGTATAAGGCGAGTAATGTGCCTCTCTCAAAATCTCCTCTCGGATCTCTGAATCCCTAGGCACACACAGTCGGTCCCTGTACCGCAGTACTCCCGAACTGTCAACACCAAAGTCCTATATTCGCCCACTAGCAATCTGATCTCGAATCCTCCTCAAATAGGGGTCCGCACTCTATTTTTCTCGGATCCTATCCAACAGAGTGGGCTGCAAAACTAAAGACATAAGTTTTGCAGTAACCTCAGGGGACACCACCTCAAGCTCAAGTCGCCGTAACTCCTCAAGTAAAGGCGCCTGCTGAGTGATCATCATGCTCAGGTTCTGCACTGACTTCCTTCTCAACGCATCTGCGACTACATTTGTCTTGCCGGGGTGGTACTGGATGCTAATATCATAATCCTTCAACAATTACAACCACCGGCGTTGCCGCAAGTTCAATTCCTTCTGGGTGAACAGATACTTGAGACTTTTATGATCTGTAAAAATCTCGCAGTGCTCACCGTACAAGTAATGCCGCCACAGCTTCAGTGCAAACACTACAACTTCCAGCTCCAAGTCATGTGTAGGGTAATTCTTTTCGTAATCCTTCAATTGCCGGGAGGCATAAGCAATTACCCTACCATGCTGCATCAACACACATCCGAGGCCCCTGAGAGATGCATCACTAAAGATCACAAATCCTTCTCCCATAACTGGAAGGGCAAGGATGGGAGCAGACATCAGTCTCTCCTTCAGCTCCTCAAAGCTACGCTGGCACTCATCACTCCAAACAAATCTGATCCCTTTCTCATCAGACGAGTGAGGGGTGTGGAAAGCTTCGCAAAGCCTTCCACAAACCGACGGCAATAACCAACCAATCCAAGGAAACTCCTCACCTCGGTAACCGTCGTCGGTCTGGGCCAATCCTGAACAGCATCAATCTTCTTCGGGTCCACCGCCACTCCAGTGGCTGAAATCACATGGCCCAAGAAAGCTACCTCTCGCATCCAAAACTCGCACTTCTTCAACTTGGCATACAACTTCTTCTTCCTCAGAA
This sequence comes from Puya raimondii, assembly GCA_016920855.1. Lineage (NCBI taxonomy): Eukaryota > Viridiplantae > Streptophyta > Magnoliopsida > Poales > Bromeliaceae > Puya > Puya raimondii. Next base: position 4,531,136 of record JABWPP010000049.1, read on the forward strand.
GTTGCAGCACTATCCTCAAGTGCTCCTCATGCTCAGCATCATTCCGAGAGTAGATCAGGATATCATCAATGAACACCACTACAAATCTATCCAAAAACAGCTTGAACACTCGGTTCATCAAATCCATAAATGCGGCAGGGGCATTAGTCAGTCCAAACGGTATCACTGTAAATTCATAATGCGCGTACCGTGTCCTAAAAGCCGTCTTGGGTATATCCTCGGTCTTCACCTTCAATTGGTGGTAACCGGACTGCAGATCAATCTTCGAAAAGACACAAGATCCTTGCAGCTGATCGAACAAATCATCGATGCGCGGCAAAGTATACTTGTTCTTGATGGTCACTTTATTCAACTCTCGATAATCCACGCAAAGTCTAAGTGAACCATCCTTCTTCTTCACGAATAACACCGGCGCTTCCCAAGGCGATACACTGGGTCTCCCAAACCCCTTGTCCATCAAATTCTGAAGCTGCGCCTTAAGCTTTCTCAGCTCAGCCGGTGCCATTCGGTAGGGTGCCTTCGAGATTGGCGCAGTTCCCGGCACTACGTCAATCACAAACTCGACCTCCCTGTCCGGTGGCATAGCAGTCAACTCAGGGGGAAACATATCCGGAAATTCGCGGACTACAGGAATGTCCTCGAGTCCCGGTGCCACCGTAGGCACCTATACAATAGTCGCCAGGAATGCAATACATCCTCGACTCATCATTTGTCTCGCTCGTGCCGACGAAATCCACGTCGCGAACAATGTGCTCTCGCAGCCCCTATACACGTACTTCTCCTGGCCTGGCTCGCAAAACGTCACAGTCCTCTCGCGGCAGTCGATCGCCGCGAAGTAGCACGTCAGCCAATCCATGCTGAGCACCACATCAAAATCCTGTAATCGCCCCAAGACCAATAGGTCTGCGGGCATCACCCAAGGTCCAAGCTGCACTGGACAAGCCCAACAACACTCCGTCACATGCAAAACATGCTCGGGAATCTGCACCTCTCGTGCATGTGGTAAAGGCCCTATCTCTAGTCCATGCAGTGATGCAAATGCTCAACTAATAAATAAATGTGATGCACCGGTATCAAATAATGCACGAACTCTAATGTCAGAAATTAAAATGATACCTGCCACCACATGATCTGCTGCCGTGGAGTCCTCAACCTGAGCCGCATAGAATCGGTCGCTCTGCGCCTGCTGTCGCCGCTCAGCCGGGCGTGGCGCTGAAGCTCGGTCTGTCTGGCTATGAATCGGTGGAGCTCCATAAGTCTGCTGATAAACTAGGGGTGCTGATGCTGTCGATGGTGCTGGCGACGCTGCTCGGGGACAAGCTACCCGTAGATGTCCTGGCTGACCACACCCAAAGTACCGGCCCTCTCTCTGCTCGCACAGCCTAGGCCAATGTGGTCCTCCGCAGATGACACATCTCGGCGCTCCCCTCTGCTGTCGTCCCTGCTGACGGAATCCACCAGACCGCTGTCGCCCCGAAAACCCACGACCCTGAGAATGTGATCGTGGAGGCCTCGGCGGACGTCTGCTGCTTGTCTGTCCTCCGTCGCCTGGAGCCGGGCGCTTCCTATCCAGATCTTGACTCAGTGCGGGGGCCCGCTCTCTCGTCGTCAAGGCTCCTTGCTCGACCCACAGTGCCTGCTCAATCGACGCATCCAAGGTCTACAACCTCTGCGCCTGAACCAAAGTGAAAATCTCCTGCCTAAGTCCCCGCTCGAACAAGTAAACCTTGTGAGCCTTGTCTCTCGCTGCAAATGGTACACAGTTCAGGAGTCTGGTGAACTTTCGAGTATACTCCTGCACTGTGCGGTCTCCCTGTAGTAGATTCTTCAGATCCTCCTCAAGTTTCTATTTCACGCTGTTTGGAAAATAGGACCCGTACGGCATCCCGCAAAACTCGTCCCAACTCAATCGCAGCGCATCCAGCGACCTGCTCCGTCTCATCCTCCTCCACCAAATACATGCGTCACCCGTCAAGCAATGAACCGCCAAGTGAACCTGCTCTCGCTCTGGAATGAAGAGATCCTCAAATAACTTCTCTATCTCACACACCCAGGCCTCCACCACCCATGGAACGAGCCAGCCTCTCAGTCATCTGCTCCTGCTCAGCCTCTGACATCTGTCCACCTGACCACGAAGCATCGCCAATCGGCGCGGCCGGGACTGTCGCTGATGGGGGTGCGGCTGTAGCTGGAACATCCACTGGAGTAGAAAAAAGTGGCTCCTGCGACTCTGTCGCTCTAGGTGCTGCACTCGGCTGCTAAGTAAAAGTATCGCACACCCTCTACAATAGCGCGCCCTGCTGCCTAGATGCCTCAGCTAGGGCAGCCAACTGCTCTCTCAAATCTGGGGGTGTACTAGATCCCGGCTGCTCTGGCACATCAGAAGGCGCGGGGGTAGCCCGCGTCAGGGGTCGACCTCGGTGTCGGGGAGGCATCATGACCACCTGCAACAACATACACATCAGTCACATAACACAAACAACTCTTGACCCAATCAAGTGAAAGTCTAGAAGGTCGCCTCTTTTCCCCCACTGCTTGACGTCGTCTGCAGCCGACGCAAGTTCGCGGTAGGAAAGGACACACGCCTTCGATCACACCTTCTACTTAAGGATGAGTTCAACAGTCAAATCGATGACTTTCGCAGCAAGTCATATCTCTCACGTCTTGCATTCCTAGGGTCTGCCAAAGCCTAGGGTTTACTAAGTCCCAACGACCTATTCCTAAGCTTTGATACCAACTTAGTCTGTCACGCCCCGGATTGCTCATTTCTCCTGGATCGCAAACAGATCCGCCGTATACATAGAATTTTTCATGTATACGAAGCGATAGCTAACCTGTAAAAATAAATACAAGCAACTACAAGAGATATATAGAGCTGAAATAAGATCATACTAATAAAATAAAAGCCACCTGTACATATAAGATCCAAATACAACAGTTCCTCCAAAGCTAAAATAGGTACAAAAGCACTCTCACAGGAACAACAAGTTCACAATATATGTACATGGCACAGCCCAAAATAAAACTATCTCCAGTAGAGTCCTCCTCTAGGAAAAACTGGGGAGGGCATGGATCTAGCTCGCGATTTCCTTACCTCGATCAGCAGGAACAGAAACAACAGCCGCAACAGTCGAAAGCTCTGCAAGAAAAGGTGGCAACAATGGGTGTGAGAACTACTATCAAAAGAAGTAGTCCTCAATGGATATCGCTACCAACCCCAACGGTCCACCCACTAAGTCTACGAGACTAACAGTATAGCTGGTAGGTAAAGAACTAATAAAGTAAGTTGGAATAAACTCTACAGCTGTAATGCCACTACCCTACCATTATGCATAATAATCACAGGAGTAAAAGCAACTCTCACTATGAATAAACTGCCCAAACTGACCCGAGTCTATCGGGACCTCAACAGACCAGTCCCGCCTGTACCCTAAGCTGCACCGTACTTCACCCATGAGGGTTTTCGGTGTAAAGCAGCACCCAACCGGGACTACTGCGACGTACAAAAGTCCAACTCCGGAGTGGCACTCGTAGGGGCGACCCAGCCGAGTGTGATTGCGAATCTGACAGCTCAATCAGGTAAACACAGGCTAAAATCGAAGTAAAAGGGGTCAAGTCGGTCTAACAACCAAGGCTCACGTGCCCACATCACAATCTGATGCAACATAAGAAATCTGAGTCCACCGTCAGCCCCGACGGCACCCGAAAGTACCAAACAGTCTAACCCTGCTGTATACATAAGCTCGGCATCTCAGCACGAGCGTAAACTCATCCTACAACAATCTAAGTATCCACCTCGCACTAACATCGGCGATACATTAATAAAAACAGCTCCTGGAGCTAAATCTGATAAGTTTTTCGAAAAGTGACGGTTGTAGGTTCACGAGCCTTCTCCTAAGTCAAATCCCAGTTCAGCATGTAAATCATGTCTAGCATCATTAAGTTGTGCTCCAAATTTAGATTTTATGTGAGGACATGCAAATTCATGAATTCGAGCTACTAATATAAAAAGAACAGATAATAAAACAGCATGCTGCACTCTCTACTACTTAGGAGGAATTCCGAAGCTTTCGGCAACATCAACCCACCTCAAACACTATCCAACCACGGCTAGGAGTCGAGTAGAAAGCACTCGCACGAAATCAGCCGAAGCTGAACTCAATTCAGCTGAGAAACAGGATTTGGATCCTCCACGCTCAGGTTCTGGGCGCCCAGAACATCAGCCCAGAACTGCAGCCTGGCAGCACGACCAGTATGAGTTCAACTTGCGATAAAATCTAATTCCATAATCCAAATGCAGTGAAAATTCACCCAACTCACCAGGAGAGGCTCAAGAACAATCCCACCAATCCTCAGCCATAAGTGAGTTCGAATCGATCTCCAAAAAGGGCTCCGATCAGATTCGGATCACCCGGGCACACAAAACTGCATCCAGAATTTTCAGCAACTTAGCAATTAGCACTTCTAGCTTAATTCTGAGAATTCCAACAAGTCTTGCCCAGGGAATAAGGTCACAAACCTTCCAAATACAGTGAGGGATCAATCCAAATCTTCCCCAAAGCTTCCAACACAAATCTGGATTAAAAAATTCAAGAAAATCATCAACTTCCACAAATTTCAGCACTTAAGCTTAAATCTCTAAATCTGAGCTAAAACTCACCTTTGAAATCTCAAATTCAGGTGGAAAAAACTTCCAAATCAGCAAGGGGTGAGGGAAAACCAGTCCTCACTTCAAAAATCCAGCTCCATAGATATTTGGATCCATAAACCAAAGAAAACCAAAGTTCAGCTCAAGAACACAAGGGGTCCAGTAAAACGGCAACTGCAGCATACATACCTGTCCAAATCGTGATTGGAAGACCCCACACCTTCCTCTACAAGTCCACAATCTAACAAATTAAGTTTCACAGGATTTGGACACTCCTACACTGCACACGAGCTGAAACGCCACAGGTCGACGCTGGAATTCTGCTGAAATCCAAAGTTTTCAATGGAAAAGATGGAATTTGGAGGAGTTGGAGGGGTTTCCTGCAGTTTTTAGAGTTCACCATGAAAGGGAAGCAAAAGGGCTTCAGGGGGTTCGTCTTCCTCTATTTATAGCAGCAAAATCAGCTAACATAAGCCCCAAGAACTCATACTGCTAACCTGTCCCATGCTAAAAATTCAACATTTCGGGCGCCCAAAACCCAAGAACTGGGCGCCCAGATCTTCCAGCCTGCACAAACCCAACACTTCGGGGTCTCCGCTCGGCGGTCTGGTGCACCCTAACGTGGTCCGACGGAGCTCACCTACCACAACACACGTGTCAGCACGTTCGATACTCACGAGGTGAACTTCCGGAGTCACTTTTTGGGCGCCCTAATCTGGATCCGAAATGACTCAGTAAGATCACAAGACAAGCACTCAATAACTGGGCGCCCTAAACCCAACTTTCGGGCGCCCTAAACTGCCACAAATCCAAAACTTCTGTTTTGGTTTATTTCGGTGCTCCGAGTCCGTTTTTGCGTCTATTTCGCGCCAAAACGACTCCGACTCGTCCCGACACTCTCCAGAAGTGTCGAACAGTCTAGAATACTGCAGTCATTTCGTCAGTTAGGCCCCAGGGGTACTACAATATCGTCACTAAATATCCATTTCCAAATAACATTCTAAAAAGGCATACTAAATTTTTCCCCTTTAGTGACCAATTGTAGCGACCGTCGTTAAAAATTGGTTACTAAAAGCTCAATTTGCTATAGTGTCAAAAGGCTCAGGTAAGACTTGATCCAAAAAATCCTATTTTCGTGCTAATTCGTACTGAAAGTATTTTAATACCCCTCAAAGACAGCCAAGGTCCTCCCAATATTATCAGGTACCAATTCAGTCACCAGAACTCAGCAATTTGCTAAAGTTCAGCGTGCTACCGAGGTAGGTCTCACGAGCAAAAGTTAAGGAAAACTTGCCACGTGGACTAAGATTAGGAGGATTAATAGTGTTTTGTAGATTATAAATTAGAGGAACATAGTGCATTAAATAAAATAGAAACTTATAGGTAATTTTCCACCCGTAGTCAAAATTGGAATTCTTTTTTTACAGATTTTACTATATGGGTTTGATGGAGTAGTGCATGATTTTGTGTTGTACCTGCACTGAGAGTAATTCTTTTTTTATGACTCATCTATATAACTTTCGAAATTACCACCATCTAGAACAATTGCCGACACAGTGTGTGAATAAGGGTATATCCCAGTTAATGAAGGGGAACCGGCCGTGGGGTTACCGAGCACACCTCAAACCCACACAGCACACGAGCGCAGCGGAAACAGAATCTTTCGTAGACGTAAGAGACGAGAACGATCGTAGAAAAATAAGCACGAGGATAACAAAGCAATAAAGAAAACAAGAGAATACAAGACAGAAGATTTACGTGGTTCTGCCAACCATGAGTCGACCTACGTCCACGGGCAAGACCACCTCAATGCGCTCTTCGATTAATCCACGGCACAAAAATACAAAGAAGTAAGATTGGATTACAAAAAACTCTCTCTCAGGAGCTCTCTACGTTTTCCTCTTCTTTAGGGTATTTTTCAATGAAGCTCATAATAAGAAACCTCCAACAATGAGGCTCTAAACTCTAAAGATTAACTACAAGAATTTATATAACCCTAAAATCCTAATTCTTGTAGGAAATAATTTCGCCTTCCATCCAAGTCTGATTCATCTCTAGTCACCATATATCCTCTTAGGAATCCTTTTAGGAATCATACTAGGAATCCTCTTTAAAGTGATCCTAGACAATCCCTAATCTTTTAGAACAAGATTAGATCCAATTAAAGTCAAACTCTACATATCGACTCGGAACATGGCTTTACATAATCCAACAATTCTCCCACTTAAAGACATGTGCCGAACACCATGAAACAATAAATTGGAAGTCTTGCCAAACTCCCACTCTCCTCACGTAGCTCCAAAACCGAGAGAAATAATGCTCCAATTGAACTTCTCTCGAGTCACCGGCTTCGTCAAAATATCTGCCGGATTTGCATCGGTATGAACTTTTAACAGTGAGATAAGACCCTCATCCACCACGTCTCTTACAAAGTGATAGCGAATATCAATGTGCTTCGTCCGAGAGTGAAAAGTCGGATTCTTCGCCAAGTGTATTGCACTTTGACTATCACAATTCACTCCCACCACATCTTGCTTTACCTTCAATTCTCCTAAAAGCCTTTTCAACCAAATAGCCTCCTTATAAGCATGTGCCACCGCTATGTACTCCGCCTCTGTCGTCGACAAAGCGACTATCGACTGAAGCTTCGACTCCCAGCTAATAGCACCACCGCTCATAGAGAAAATATAGCCCGTAGTAGACTTTCTTCTGTCTCTATCTCCTGCAAAATCTGAATCCACATATCCGACGCACTCCAAACCCGCAGAACCATAACAGAGTGAGAAATCCGCAGTGCCCCTCAAATACCTGAGGATCCACTTCACTGCATTCCAATATTCACAACCTGGATTCGCCATATACCGACTTACTACTCCCACTGCTTGAGCAATGTCGGGTCTCGTACACACCATGGCAAACATAAGGCTCCCTATTGCCGATGAATATGGTACCTGTGAGACCCCAGATTAGTCCTATATATGAGATATAATAGGGCTAAAACTCTAAACCCGGCTTAAGCATTTTCGGCGGTGGCAAGGCCGAAGAGGTTGAGAGAGTTAAGCGTGCTAGGACGGGAGTAGTCCTAGGATGGGTGACCCCCTGGGAAGTCCGGGGTGTCACAGTTGGTATCAGAGCCAATTACCAGCCGGAAGTGTGAGATGGGTCTCGGCTGAGCCGGGTCTGAATGACAGGCTAGCGAGACGTCTCACATCGCTTGGTACTTGTGAGTCTGAGCCTGACAGGGACGTCAGGGCTTAAAGAGGGGGAGATTGTGAGACCCCAGATTAGTCCTATATATGAGATATAATAGGGCTAAAACTCTAAACCCGGCTTAAGCATTTTCGGCGGTGGCAAGGCCGAAGAGGTTGAGAGAGTTAAGCGTGCTAGGACGGGAGTAGTCCTAGGATGGGTGACCCCCTGGGAAGTCCGGGGTGTCACAGTACCCGAGCCATGTCGGCCTTTTATGCTTCCGTACCCGGTGATTGCTCGGCCGACAATTTTAAATGAATAGGAAACGGGGTAGAAACTGGCTTTGCGTTCTGCATATTGAAGCGCCGCAGAACCTTCTCCACATAACCCTTTTGTGAAAGCCAAACATTCCTATTCTTTCTCTCCCGTAGTACCTTCATCCCGAGTATTTGGTTCACGGCTCCTAAGTCCTTCATATCGAACTCACCGGCTAACTGAGTCTTCAGGGTAGATATCCGGCCTTTGCTATTTCCCGCGACCACCATATCGTCGACATATAATAGCAAAATACAGAAGCTCCTGTCATCGTATCCACAAAAATATGCACAATGATCCGCCTCAAGCCTATCAAAGCCCAAACTCACAATTAAGGAATCAAATCGCTTGTACCAACACCTCGGCGCCTGTTTCAAGTCGTACAACGATTTGTTCAACCGACAAACCAAATGCTCCCTGCCTCTTTCGACAAAGCCTTCCGGTTGCGACATATATATCTCCTCCTCCAGGTCACCATGCAAGAATGTCGTTTTTACATCCATCTGCTCGAGCTCTAAATCCATAATCGCCGCGATCGCCAAAACAACTCGAATAGTGGTAAGACGAACCACCGGTGAGAAGATCTCATCGAAGTTGATCCTCGGCTTCTGAGCATAACCCTTCACCACCAACCTCGCCTTGAACCTCTCCACATTCCCATCCGTATCCTTTTTCACCTTAAACACCCACCGGCATCCGATCGCGTTCCTTTCCTTCGGCAAATCAACAAGTTCCCAGGTCTTGTTCTTCCGAAGTGACTCCATCTCCTCCTCCATCGTGCATTACCACTTTCCGGCATTGGTCGACTCACAAGCCTCCTTATATGAAGTCGGCTCATCTTTCTCCGCCAAAGCAACATATGCACTAACATGGTTAGCAGAAGGAGTAAATGAAGTAATATAGTCATCATACCTCGCAGGAGGTCTAATGACTCTCCTAGGACGCCGGAATCCGCTGGTGGCTCCACCGGTGAATTTGTATTTTCGGATGATTGCGGAGACTCCAAGTCCGGTTCATTATCAACCACCTCGTCGTCCTCCTGTGCTTGCTCAGCTTGCACATCATCGCGTGCTTCAAAGAGCTCAATTGGAACCATAGCCTCATCATCTTGCTTTTTCCTTGGTGCCTTGAAAGGACCCTTCGTTGAAGACAACGTCACGGCTTACGACAATCTTGTGGGTAATAGGATCCCACAATCGATACCCCTTAACACCTTTCGCGTAGCCGAGAAATATGCACCTCCGAGAGTTCTTATCCAATTTGGACCTCTTCTCCTTCGGTATCCACGCATAAGCGTCGCATCCAAAGACACGAAGATAGGAGTAGTCAACGGGCTTGCCGCTCCAGACTTCTTCAGGAATTTCCAGATCAAGTGATTTTGTCGGCGCTCGATTGATCAAGTAACAAGCCGTGCTTACGGCTTCCGCCCAAAATCTCTTGTCGAGTTTTGAAGTACTCAACATGCTTCGGGCCCTCTCCATGAGTGTTCTATTTAACCTCTCCGCTACACCGTTTTGTTGCGGTGTATCAGGTACCGTGAGGTGCCGCTTAATTCCATGTTCACTATAAAACTCATCAAATTCTCTTGAACAATACTCCCCTCCGTTATCGGAACGTAAGCACTTAATTTTTAAATCCTTTTCATTTTTCACAAGAGCTTTAAATTTTTTAAAAATTTCAAACACGTCGGACTTCCGCTTTAGGATATACACCCAAGCCTTCCGAGAATAATCATCAATAAAAGAAACAAAGTAAAAACACCCGCCCAACGAACTATCGGGCGACTCCCAAGTATCCGAATGAATCAACTCGAGATGCGACTTACTTCTTTGATGTGATAGAGAGAATGATAACCTCCGTTGCTTTCCGTAGATGCAATCTTCACAGAAATCCAATGGCGGCGCGGACTTGTAACCCGGAAGAAGTTTACGGTTAGATAATACCTGCAATCCGCGCTCGCTCATGTGTCCCAAATGGTGATGCCACACCGTCGGAGACTCCACCTTTGCGCTTGCAACAACCGCTTCTCCCACTTGATTCTCGCCCACCAATCTATATAGGCCACCTATTTGCTCTCCTTTCATCAACACCAAACATTCTTGACATACCTTCAAATGATCCTTCTCGCCGACGAACCTAAGCCCTTGTTTGCAAAATATTCCAAGTGATAGAAGACTTTTTCGAAGTGTAGGAACATGCCGAACATTAGAAACCGTCCGAATAACACCATCAAACATCTTGATCCGAACGTCTCCCACTCCAACCACCGGACATGCCGTGTTGTCACCCAAATAGATAACTCCACCATCCCATGACTTGTAAGTATGAAACCACTCCCTATAGGGAGTCATGTGGAACGACGCTCCCGAATCTAAGATCCAATGATAAATAAGATCGGATCTATCTAATGCGGACAACGCATCTCCGTCCTCCGAACTAGCGGACTTAGCATCCGCTTCGGCTACGTTACCTTGAAAATTGCTCGAATCGGATTTACCATCAACTCCTTTAACCCGGCAATCCTTCTTCACGTGCCCCGACTTTCCACAATTTCAGCACTTTACTTTCTTTTTGCCCTTGGACTTTGATCTTGACCTCCCTCGATCACCATGCTCCCTCTCGAAAGGTCTTCCCCGTGCTATCATAGCCTCCCCCGAAGAGCTTCCTTGGCTAGACTTTCGCCTCATCTCCTCGGTAAGTAATGATGCAACAACCGACTCCATCTTAAGGGTTTCAACGTGGCTCAAGTTCATAATCAAATTATCCCAAGATTCCGGCATCGAACAAAGTAAAATACTTGCTTTTTCTTCTTCATCGATTCTAACGTCTAGGGCCGCAAGCTTGCTCACAATAGAGTGGAATTAACTTAGATGCTCTTGTACCGGTATCCCGTCCTTCATCTTTAGATTGTACAATTGCCGTCTCAATAAGATTTTATTCACCAATGACTTTCGTTCATAGAGATTCTTCAATTTATCCCAAATCCTTTTTGCGGTAGTCTCGGTCTCCACATTGAATAGCACCGAATCATCAAGTGCCAAATATAGGTTTGCCAAAGCCATCTTGTCTTTCTCTTCAAATAGCTTATCTGTCATCCCTTCCGGCTTTTTCTCCTTTCCTTGCAGGGCGATCTCACAAGCATCTTTAATCAAGACTGCTTGCATCTTCAGTTTCCACAACGCGAAATTCGTTCCATCAAATCGAGGAACCTCATACTTCGTCGCTGTAACTTTTCCCGCCATCGTTTCACCGTCAACGTACTACAAAGAACCAAACGCTCTGATACCAATTGAAGGGGAACCGGCCGTGGGGTTACCGAGCACACCTCAAACCCACACAGCACACGAGCGCAGCGGAAACAGAATCTTTCGTAGACGTAAGAGACGAGAACGATCGTAGAAAAATAAGCACGAGGATAACAAAGCAATAAAGAAAACAAGAGAATACAAGAACACAAGATTTACGTGATTCGGCCAACCATGAGTCGACCTACGTCCACGGGCAAGACCACCTCAATGCGCTCTTCGATTAATCCACGGCACAAAAGTACAAAGGAGTAAGATTGGATTACAAGAAATTCTCTCTCAGGAGCTCTCTACGTTTTCCTCTTCTTTAGGGTATTTTTCAATGAAGCTCATAATGAGAAACCTCCAACAATGAGGCTCTAAACTCTAAAGATTAACTACAAGAATTTATATAACCCTAAAATCCTAATTCTAGTAGGAAATAATTTCGCCTTCCATCCAAGTCCGATTCATCTCTAGTCACCATATATTCTCTTAGGAATGCTTTTAGGAATCCTACTAGGAATCCTCTTTAAAGTGATCCTAGACAATCCCTAATCTTTTAGAACAAGATTAGATCCAATTAGAGTCAAACTCTACATATCGACTCGGAACATGGCTTTACATAATCCAACAGTTAAATCCCACCTTCTACATGTGGAGCTCTAGTTTTTTTAGTCTATAGCATATTGACCACCCATACAATGCAGAATCTCAAAAGTCTTAACTGTACCACCACCAACTGAAACAATGCTACTCATTGCATGCTTCTTAATTTGCCTTTTCTAGGTATTCCTGAGCTCTAGGAAAAGTAGGTCCTGTATATATATGCTAACATATATACCCTCCCTCTTGCTATGAAACCTTCTAATAAGCATCCTTCCTCTCATCTCCAACATTGTAATAATAAGCTTATCTCTTGCCTCCTTAATATAAGCATTAAAAGTTTCAGATATTGTTAGGAAGTATGCGCGCGATATTTGACCGTTGGGTAGTAATTAAGCATACTAGCTAGCACCACACAAAAAAGTCTAATCTTTCAAGCCAACCATACATGGAATTCAAACTCATGTCGAGTGGTAGCTCTTGTTGTACTCCGCATGGCATCTTTGAGAGTTTTTTCTTTGAATATATAATTTCTTAAAATAGGATATATATATATAGACGTCTAACACAAAATCTATGATCCATAGTAGGCATGATCGCCTTGAAGATTTCTATACCAAGCCCTACAATTAAATAGCGCCATTTATAAAGCTTAAAAAGTATATTCAAATCTAGTAAGTATTATTAAAGAAAATGAATGTAAAATAGTAATTACCTTTTGTTGGTCCGACACAAATTAATGTCCACCTACTCGCATTGCTTGTTCTCTTGCTCCACAACTGCCCATGCTATAGGAAACATGTTATCGTTCGCGTCTTTGCTAATTGCACACAATAATAGTTACCCTCCGTACCTTCCTTTTAATTGGCAACCATCTGTACTAATAATTTTTCGCAACCATCTATATTAATAGTTTTTCTGCAGCCTCTAAGAAACCCCTTCTTGCAAGTAGCTAGACATACATAACACCTTCGCAATATATACGTCATTAATTATCAAGATCCAGCAACATACTTAGTTTACATTTACTCCCTAATTTTGTTTTTATATGTTGACACTCAAAACGACTTTGCGAGAAGAAAAGCATTTCCAAACCATACTTAGCAGGATAGTTGCGAAAGGAACTGGGCCCGGGCCTCAGTAAGGTCCGAATTATAAATTTGGGACTGGATCAGGTTTGAAAATTTAGAACCAAAAAAGTTTGAAGCCTGTTTAGACATGTCCAAGTCCAGTCTGATAAGGCCTGAAAGCTCGATATAGTGGTTATCATTACTAGTTAACCAGATATTACATTTATCTATACTAGTTGAGTGTACGTGCAAATACACGTAATAATTATTTTAATTTATTTTAATCAATATAAATTTGTACGTCATATTTATTTAAAAATTTACAATAAAAATTATATTTTATAAATTCATGTGTTATATTTTATTAGAAAATATTTGTAATATTCTATATTTTTTCTTCTTTTTTATATACATTAAATATTTTTATAGATTTTTCAATTTCTGATAAATCTAAAATTTAAGTATGTGTTTTAAACTAAAAGCATCAAAATTTAATTCACATTTATTTCAAAATTTTAAATTTAATTTTGATCCACTAAAATTAAAAAAATTTAATTGTAAATTCAAATTTGATATGAAAAATTAAATTTAATTCACGATTTAAACACAAATTTAAATTTTAATATAAAATAGATGGATAGAAATGCTATTTTTTAACAGATTGATCATAATCTTTCGTTTTTATTTGAAATATTTTTAACAAATTGATCATAACCGTTCGTAGAATTGGATCTATAGATGGATATGAATGCTATTTTTTAATAGATTGATCAAAACCGTTTGTTGTTATTTGAGATATTCTTTAACAAATTGACCATAACCGTTCGTAGGAAATATTCTTTTATTCCTTTTTGATTCCGTCTGTTATTCCTATACGTTTTTATATATAGTATAGATAAGGAATTAAAGATATAATATAACCCATTGTAGCGATAATATCTAATATACTCTAATAAACTCTAAAAATATCGTATTTACCCCTGGTGATCAAAATGTCCTTATTGATTTTTTTAAAAAAAGATTCCAGCAAATATACCCTTCCCTCTAGGGTTTTCTAATTAGATTGGATTTTAAAAAGGTATTTCGGCTACTTAAGGATAAATTTAAATTTTTTTAATAATAGTAAAGGGCATGTGGGCAAAATCCCCTATATTATATGTAGTATTATTCTAAAGCCTGAGTTAATTAAATCTTTCTTGATCCTTGGAGGTAAACTAAATTTTCATGTGATCAAACTCTACTCTTGAACTTATTAAAATAGGAGTCCGGCTACTATACTCTTTTACGAGTATGATCGCCTTCGTACTCATAAGTTGTTTTTGATGATAGATCTTCTGAATCGACGATCCATGCCGTTAAACATTATCTAGAGCATTTGAAACTTTTAGAAATCAAATTTTATAATTTTTCGATATCATTTACCTTAGATGAAAAAGATCTCAAAATTGATAATTTTTAATGGCCGGTATGTGATACTTGCCGATTTAAAAGTGTAAAAGAATAAGAATCAGTTGAATTTTTGATAAAAAAATTTATTCACTATCTATATAAAGATTAATAACTCTGATCTTAATCCGATCATCTATTTTTAGGAAGTCGTTCAATTTTGATCATTTATTTTCTACGCGCTTGATTGAATTTAATATAATTTCAAAAAAAAATACGAAATTTATTTTTTCTAAAAGTTTCAAATACTCGAGATGATATTTAACGGGATGGATCAACGAATCGGAAGCTCCATCATCAAAAACGACTTATGAGTACGAAATTATTTATACTCATAAGAGTATATTAGCCCTTCTCATTAAAATAGATATTTTATTTTCATTTCATACAATATAAATATATATATGTGGGTCTCTGACGAATTCATGCGGTGGACCTAAACAAAGCCCGATGGGTATTCAGCTTTGGGCTTAGGCCTGGGCCCATCTGGGCCTAAATGTCCTATGAGAATTAGGTAACATTCCGACCCAAAGTTCAATATTAGTTTTTGGGCTGGGCTTAGGCAAAGTATGACCAGACCCAAAACCAGCCCAATTCCGGCCCTAATGATGGTAGGCCGAGTCGAGAGTTTTTTCTTTTTTATTTTTATTTTTTTATTTTATGTGTTTTCTCAAATTTGTTTGTGTCTTGTAGATACACGTGGTGATCTATAAAGCCTAACCAATTCCCTCTTTTAGAGTCCCACCAACTTATCCATTCCCCAATCCTCATGCTGTGGCCTTAAATCCATCATTGATTCTCATTTTCTCTCTCTCTCTCTCTCTCTCCCCCCAAATTAAATTTGATGGCAGTAGCTGCAAAGTATTTCCTGACGCATTCAAAGTGCCGTCACCAAGCCCCTCACTCCTCTTTGCTGCGATTAATCGGCAACGGTTGGGCTTCTTCTCTATCTACTTCTACTAGTATTAGCTCATGGATGAAGCCTCAAAAAAGAGTCTCTACTAATACGGCCATAGCATCTGTTAAGCCACCAATAAGAGCCTCAGATGAGAAAACCAACATTGTTTCAGCGGACAATGATGATGATAATGATAATGATAATGATAATGATGGGGTTTCTCTCGGCACAATGAAGCTGCCTCCTAATACCGACGTTGATCGGTTCGAGATTTTACTCTTCCAGGTAATCTTGTGATCTCTTGAAACTAACTGCATTCATGCACGTACGGTAAAAATTGCAATCACTTATAGATTGACGTACTTGGATTAATTAACTCAAATTTCTCGTCTGTACGTAATTGATTGTCTATATATATATGTTGTTGTCTCAGTGGGCAAATAGTCTTTGCCAAGGTGCGAATTTGCCGCTTCCGGTCCCTCTTAAGGTTAGTTTTAATTACATCAATCAGTAAAACTTTTTTTTATTGATATTGTCAACAGTTGTTACTCTTGTTATTTTCTTCGAGTACTTGAGAGTACTATTTATTGGTTAACAATCGGAGAACATATACTATTACTATATATGCATCTTAATCCAATCTACAATTATAACTCACGGCTGCAATAAAATCAAATAGTACATTTTCTATATATTTTCTTAAAAAGAAAAGCTTTGCATCACAACAGCTAACTAATTTACACCGAAAAAAAAGAAATTGCACTGAACTGTATTCTTCATAAATATTGTTAATATTGTCATAAATTTTGTGTATGTTACAGCAAAAATAAAGCTATATATATATATATATATATATATATATATATATATATATATATATATATTCGCTTATTTTTATCATGTATTAACATTCCTATATAGCTAATTAAACTGGCCGGAAATAGGTGGATAAAATACGAGGAGGAGTGAGACTGGGATTCATAAAGGTTGACGACGGGAAGACGGAAGTGCAAGTCTACATCGACTGCTTAGTTTCTCCGGCGACCGAAAGCTCGGGGCCAATCTTCCAAGCCGTTAGGAATGGACCGTTGAAAGATCGGGTCCCTCCGGGGGAGCCAAGAATTATGAGGAGCCTCCTCCAAGCTCTCCAAAAGTCGGTTGAGATTGCCAAAGTTTAAAGATCGATGCATGGGAAGGCATCCCAATTTGTATAATAGAGAATATTGTTTTCCCTCTACAATGCCACTATGAATCTTAATTATTCTTGCTATAACATAAAAGTGGGTTTTCTTTTCAATTAATTATTTCATTCGCCTCCTTAAAGAAATTAAAGTAGGTAATATTGTTTTTTTTTTTAGAGAAAGATAGCACGCTACCCGCTTCGTTTATTTTTTTTAAAAATAAACTTAGCTTGAAATGTAAATCAACTAGAATTCGAACTCGGGACCTCGGGTACCAACCACCAAGTCCTTTGCCACTTGCGCTAGGGACGGTCGGTAAGATAGGTAATATTGTTATGGTGCATGTATGAGGGAAGTGCTGTGATGGTTGCATTGGTTATAGAATTGTTTTTGAGCTTGGTTAAATTAATAAAGAATCGTAGTTGTTATCCAAGCTGACTATCTAACCCCAGCATGTGCACTTCAGGCAAAAACAAAAGAATAAAAAAGAGAGCTCGAAATCCGAAGCCGAACTTCTCAGGTAATATATAATATTACTGGTTCTAAGGAAGTCTTAGGATCTATTTAGTCCAGCTGTGGAGAATAGAGTTATTGAAAAAGTAATGTAGAAAATAGTATGGTATCCTAAAAAAAACTACAGAGTGTTTGGCTATTTTTGTTAAAAATACTATCGATCATAGAAAGTTGTTTGATAAAAATTGTGTTAAATTATTATAAACTAGTATAAAAATGTAAATCTAATTTAGCAGTCCCATTAATTATTTTTTAATAACAATTTTAAATTAAAATTAAAATTTGAATTTAAATTTGAATTTAAAATTAAGAGATTATATCTAAATTGAATTTGAAATTTAAATTCAATTTCACCTTTTGTATTTAAAATTCAAAATCAAAAATTAAAAATTCAAATTCAAATTAGAATTTAAAATTTAAAATTGATTTTATAATTAAGTACAAAATTTAAATTTGCAGTTTTTTTTATAATTATTTTAGTCCCAAAATTTATTTTGGTCCCAAAAATTAACTTCCAAAGAAAAGAAAAGAAAAGAGTCCAAAGTTCCATTATGGGAGCTTCAATAGTGGAAAGGCGGAAGGATGCAGGACGCAAAAAATTGCTTTCCGCCCCCTCTACCACACGCCTCTTTTTGGGAAAAAAAAAGTCCGTTTCAGCCCGGCCAATGAGGTACTAATGCACAACTAAACACAGGCCGATCGAAGAAAAAAAAAAAATCAAAGTAAAAAAATCCCAAATATATTATATTTTGAAGCTCTTATTGACCTCTAATAGTGTTTAGGACATTATTACCATCTTGTGAGTCACTTACACAACTTGGCAGCACAAAAGTGCATCATTTAGGATGTATCAAAGAGCAATTACCTCCGAATAGAATATTGTAATATTGTTAGATCATTGTATTTGTATTTTCCAACTAAAAAACACGGTAAATTTTTTTTAAAGAAAAATCAGCAACTTCTTTTGAATTATAATGGCAATGTTGGACTGATTTGCTTCACTTCCAACGTAATCACCGGTGCTTTTCGCTTGTTATATTATTTGACCTCCATGGAGAGGAATTAGCTGAGTAATCATCTTGTTGTGCTATATTTTTTCTGGACCGTTGACCGGATCCAAACTCTCTCGATATGTGTGTGAAAAGGTAAAACAGCTTCCTAAAATGATCCTCGAATGTGCCACGATCATATCAAGCGATTCGGTTGATGAGGGATCGGCTCAACCGGATCCTACCTCACTTAACTAATTAAAGCCGAAGATTCAAGATATTCGGCTGATCAAAAATTCGGTTGAATGAACTGAGTCATTGTATTGTGGGAAAGTCTAGGTTACAAGTACAATTAAGACTACTCCTAAGAAAAACTATAAATACTGGAAGGGTAAAGATTACATATAGACTACTCCTAGAAAAGCTGTAAATGCTGAAAGTAGAAGTATTGGAAATGCAGTGGTCTTCTCGTTCGCAGGGGAGAGAAAGACCTCTATTACAGGCATCGAAATTACTATTTATAGCCCACATTATTGGTCGATTTTGGTAGTGGGGGTAGTGCTATAGCCATGATCGCATAAGTTATGCCCCATGATCGCGTAAGTTACATCCCATGATCGCGTAAGTTACGCCCCACTTCTCAACCGTTCCCGTCTAAAGTCTCTCCACCTTCAAGCTGTCTTGTTGTCGGCTCCAGTCCGTCTATCTTATGGCGCGTTAATTTTTGGCATCAACACATCTGTATCCTTAATTGCTTTGCTATTTAAATAAATCTTCCACAAAGTAGGAATACTTTGAGAGGATTTATGGAACGGCCCAAACCTAGCTAGCTAATTTCTCCAATCGGAGACCTAACAACCGACCATATACTTGGAAAATATTTTTCCATAGGCATTCGATTCGATACTTAATTATTTCAAGAGGTAGTAGAATGGTCATCCAACCGTCCGTTTTAAAAGAGTATAACCGTAAAACCCTGTGAGAGGGAATGAAAGGGGCGGACCAAGGTAGGCGCAGTCGGGCCCTGCACCAGGTGTATATATACACCTTATATGCAACACTTATCTATATATCTATACTAGTCATATGCACGTGCAGTGCATGTGAGATTTATTAAAAAAAATTAAATAATTTTTTGTTATTTTTTAAATATTTATTAATTTTAAATTACTAAAGAAATTAAAATATGGACTAACTGTATCACTATTCTCCAATTATTACTGTACAAATCAATTGTTTGGGTAAGCATTTTAATGATTATTATACCCTCAAAAAACTTTTTATTGAGTTCAATTGTCATTCACTATTAAAATTTTAAAAATTTAAATTTTCTGCGAATAGCAAGTTATATATATATATATATATATATATATATATATATATATATATATATATATAACTAGGCTACTATACTATTAATAGCACCAAGTTATTGGTGCTATTAGGTTTTCGGCCATTGGATTAAGGGATATACGGTTAGGATGATGTGGGCCCCCTAGGGTTGAGTGGGTGGTTGGTTGAATAGTATGATCTAACGGGTGGAAATAGTCAAAGGGGTAGATCTAACGGCAGAAAACTTGGTAGCACCAAGTGATATATATATATATATATATATATATATATATATATATATATATATATATATATATATATATATAGTTAGGCTAGAATACTCTTAAGAGTACGGAGCCCTCCGTACTCCCACGTCGTTTTTGATGTTGGGACTTCCGAATCGCCGATCGACTCCGTTAGACTTGATCTAGAGTATTTGAAGTACCTAGAAAATAAATTTCGCAATTTTTCGATATCATTTGCCTGGTAATCGAAAGGGCTCAAAATCAACAGCTGAAAATAAAAATCTCACAAAATGTGATAATATGACTCTAAAATTTTGGATCAAAGATATTGATCTTGTTTTTTATAGTATAAAGAATTTTCTATCAAATTTTCACGTGATTTGGATATTTCTACACCGTTAAACTTGCAAACGGCTCACCACGACCATTTTTTAGCCCTTTCGATCACCGGGCAAATAATATCGAAAAATCGCGAAACTTATTTTCTAGGTACTTCAAATACTTTAGATCAAGTCTAACGGAGTCGATCGTTAATTCGGAAGTCCCAACATCGAAAACGACGTGGGAGTACGGAGGGCTCCGTACTATTAAGAGTATTCTAGCCCAACTATATATATATATATATATATATATATATATCTATATATCTAATATACTTCACATACCCTAGATCAGTTTCAACGGTGTGGATCGTTGATTTGAACATCCTAAGATCGAAAAAGCAACTATAGTACCGGAGCCCCGGTACTATAAATAGTATAGTAGCCTCATTCTATATATATATATATACTATCGATAGCAAACAGGCACTTTTGCCACCCATTTATTTTCGATGATGGAGCTTCCAAATCGACGATCGGTACCGTTGAACATGATCTAGAGCATTTAAAGTATCTAGAAACTAAATTTCATGCTTTTTTGATATTATTTTCTTGTCCATCAAGTGGACACAAAAATGAATGGGTGAAAATAAATATCCTTTAAAAAGTGATGATAGGAGTTTTGTAATCAAGATCAAGAGTATAGATCTTGTTTTAAATAGTTTAAAAAAATTTCTAACAAAAATTCAATTGATTTGGATATCTTTACACCGTTAAACAAGAAAACGTCTCATATCGACCATTAAAATTACAAAATTTGAAACCCTTTGATCATTAGGCCAATGATGTCGAACAAGCATGAAATTTAATTTCTAGATACTTTAAATGCTCTAGATCATGTTCAACGGTGCCGATCGTCGATTTGGAAGCTCCATCATCGAAAATAAATGGGTGGCAAAAGTGCCCGTTTAATATCAATAGTATTCTAGCTCAACTCATATATATATATATATATATAACAATAGATTTGAAGAAGATTGTGAAAATATCGATGCAATTTTGACGGAGTTTTGAATTCTATCGAGATCGAAGGTGAGTCAATCCGGTTTGATGTGTAGACTTTGCAGTCCATATTTTGAGAAGTTTTTGCCTGCAGCCAATGTCCTTATTTCATCCACCACATTCAATATTTAATATTTGTTTTAAAATAATACATTTAAATTTATAAATTTTTAAAACCACAATATTTAGGCATTAAATGAACATAAAAATCAACAACATAAAAAAATAGATGATGGATTTTGTAAGTAGATGCTCAAGATATATAATGTCATAGAGGCGTGGTTATATTTATGAATTTTGTAAGTTTTTTTTAATGTTATAGAATATGAATTGAATTCTAATTTAAATTCGTGAGCTTTTTAGAGATGTGGTATATTATACATTGGGTGTATGAAATTATCCCTTATTTATTTGTATGTTATTATTACCACAGAAATTGATAGCTGTTGCATGCCATTATTTCATTTATGGGACTGTATTGTTTTCAATTAATTTATTTTTATGAAAGCGTTTTATGGTTTCAATTGTTAAGTAATAATAGATTGCACCTACTACTGATATAGTAGATTAGCTAACCAGCTTATTCCAATGCTTCCTACTATTAATCCTAAAAAATCGGTTAATATGGAAGAAGATTTTCCATTACTTTTCTCTTTCTACTTATTAAATAGGCAATGATGATGGTGTCATTTTGCTTCTTTGTAGTTTATAATTTATTTTCTTTTTTGATAAAATAAATGAAGGGCTTGTTGCCTTAGATATGAAAAGGGTCAAGTTGTTCAGTTTGATAGTAAATGAATTTGGCACTTGCAGTAGAAATAAAAGAAATCCAAAATTTTGCTTTCTTCCATTTGTGGATGAAATAACCGCAACTTCTTACTATGTGTTTTATAATATTAGTTAATTTATGCATCAAGTAAGAATATGAATTTTTTTTCTCACATTTTATTTCATGTTTGCTTAGTAGATTACTTATATTTAGTTTTACAATAATATCTACTCACTAAAAGGTGTGTATCACTGTCACGCCCCGGCACCGCCACTTTGGTCGGTTTGGGCACGCGCACAGACCGCCGAACGGACAGAGTTTCCCCTGTCCGCCCAAGGCGTAAACAAAACAGGTACAATGAATTTCACCCAGGAAATACAACATAGCACAGTTTTGCACGAGGTCATATCACAAGAGCATTACTGTAAACTAACTATTACAACATTCTATTCATCCACATTTTACATACATTTTTCACAATATATATCTTTCGCTCTCGAATACATTAATTTAACAACAGCTTTACATTCTATTCTTTTACTTGTCATACACAATGGTAATCTACACAGGGTAACCTTGCTATCTAGGGCGCGACGCCCACGCCTCGGTCCGGTGCTGCTCCGCTAATGGATGGCTCTGTAAAATAGTGGGATGATAACTAAAAGAAGTTCCCAGTGGGTTCGGCCGCCGATCTCGCCGACTTTCCCACTAGGTCTAAACAAGGCATAAGTAGATACAATAGCTAAGCAGTAGTAAACAACTACACTATGCATAAGTAGAAATGAATACAACACTACTATGTCTTTATAATAAGGAATGAATGTCATGGTCTAATATGTTCAACGGTGTCCCTCACACACTCTTGACCCAATTCATTCTTGACCCAATCAGGGCTTCTCACAAGACCAAGCCCAACTCACAAGAATATCATGATCGACCCCACACACAACATGTAATCTTACTATGCTCACTCTCTACATAAGATGCAACACATGCATAGGGTACAAAACACAATATGGTCAATCAACTTGTCTATTTCATCTTGGACCCAATCGCACCGGCTCATCCGTAGGTCAAGCCACAACTCACCACACCAAGTCACGTGGGGGAGAGGTCTTTCACTCCTAGCCAGCCACCGTGACCGTCTGCCGGGGAGGGCTCCCGGGGCCCTTCACACCCGTGTTCGCGTGACACTCCGGAGCTCACGGCTTGGGAGTCGCGACCTCCACAAGCCAACAACAGACTATGCGAGTATGATCTGCCATCCAAACTCGAGGACCTTCCACCTACCGGTGGGGAATAACCAATGTAATGTCATGCAATGCTCAACAATGGCAAAACACAATGTGCCATACTACAAATGCAATGACCCAATATCTCTTTGGCGCTCAAGGTTCAAACAACACATACCAGTAGATTCATGCCACTAACCACGGTGACAACCACAACATCACGGGATCTCTTTCAATCCCTAGCATGGTCCAGAGGATATCTTTCAATCCCTCGCATGCTCTATAATATCAAAGCACTAGTTGTCACGCTACACATGCACCGACCCAATTTTCTCCACTCATACTAAAGATTCTACTCAAATATGTCGTGTGCATCAATCGAATGTACAAACATCACAACATGTGGACATAAGCAAATATGCAATGCTCATAATACATGGAACTATAACAAATAACACATTAGGCTTATGCAACGACCTAATCCACGTTCCATCACTAGGTTCACATTCACTATCACAATGACACTAGTGTTTCGCTTTGTTTCAATGTCCACACTTTATTTTCTATGTCTAATCCACTAGTTTCTCTACTAGTTCAATACTTCACTAGGGTTCACATAGCACTAGGTTTATGCGTCCTAAATTCTAAGTTTTCAATCATGATTATTCACAACTAATTTAGGAGGCATGCAAGTTTCTAGAATAAGAAATAATTGAACCCTATTATATGCAATTTCATACATATATACATATATGCTCAAAAAGTAGGATTTAGACATAGGAAGAAATTCAACCATTTCGGATAGCACCCCCCACCTCGTATCGACGTTTAGGGCCGGGAAATCAAGTTTCGCAATTTATCTCCGCCGAAACGTCTCGACCCAAGCCTAACGAATCATATTCCGCAAAATCTCTCAACCGGACGCCAAACCTCGTCGTAGTCCAAAACGAAGTTGTCCACCGCGTCGAATTAACCTTCAATTAAGGTTTTACAAGATCAATTTAGATCAAAACCTCTTAGAGACAAAATTCCATTTTCTAAGCCTAGGGTTCAAGTTCTACATGAATACTCCAAATTTCATGATTAATCTTTCGATTAATTGGTTTAGAATACTACATCTCTTAACATCCATCTAATATTAAAAATTCACCAAAAAAATTCTATTCGAAATTATAATAATAAAATACTACCTCGCAATCGAAGTGCCGGAAAAATCCTACGCGCGCGGGGGCTCAATCGGCTCGTCAAACGACCCAAAAAATCTTTCTATTTTCTTCTTCTTCTCTTTCTCTTCTTTTCCCTTCCTTCTCCTCTCTCCCTCTCTCTCTACGTACATGTTGGAGTGGATAAGAGAATGGAGTCCTTAACTTAGGGGCTAAGCAATGTAACAATTGCTTATAAGTCCAAAAGAATTAAGCATATAAATTTTAGTCCAATTCAGAATCTGATACTTTTTGTTTTAGACCTTCTGAATATTCGTTTGCGCCCAAATTTGACAGTCATGCTCGGTTTAAGTTAATAAAAAAGAACTGATCATCACTATCCAGTTTCGGACCATTTTTTGGTCACCGAAAGCTCTACCGACTAAAACCTCTAGCAGATTGTTGTTATATTTTCTTTTCACTTTTCGGGTGTCGGAACGACACGAAACTTTTAATCTAGCCTCAGAAAAATAATTCTGACATATTCTGAAATTTTCATAATTTTCTGAATTTTCTACTAAAAAATCAGCCCCGTTCCTTACAGAAAATTCCAAATCTCCTGTTTTCATTCCAATTTCAGCATAATTTATTTCCAACTTATTTTTACTTCTCTAAGTCTAATAAAAATAGTATCCCACACTATTTTTCTTTTCCCTTACTTTTATATTAAAAAAATATGGTACACTACATTCCTCCCTCCTTAAAAGGAGTTTCGTCCGCGAAACTAAGATCACACCTCAATCTATTTATCAATAGGTGAGGGTATCATTTCATCATTGCGTCCTCCCAATCCGGGCAGCTTCACTAAGCTTATCACATAGAGACACGCGAGTCCACGGCTCCTCTGCCCAAGCCGAGATGCGAACAGTGATTTTTCGCACGTCATATGTTCTCAAACGGCTTATCACGAACCACAATCCACGCGAAAGGACCAAAATGCCCTATTTCAGGCATTCTGCACAGCTCAGGTCTGGATCCCACTACCAGGTCCGAACTCTTGCTTTTCCCAGCCTCGCACAGTAACCCGAAAGTCCGGATCCCACTCCCGGGTCCGGAACCCGAGAGCATTCCAGCTCCAGTGTGACATCTCCAAAAATTCCAAATTTTGGTTTTCGGGTCTTTAACTCACACCCACACATTCCGAAACTTTCGGAACTCAAATTCACACTAGCCATTATCGGCTCTCTCCGAACTTCATCCAATTTGGTAAAGTTCGGTATAGCGCACCGAAGTTCAGCATACTACATTTTTTTTGCAGTCCATATCCACACTCTTTCACCTAGCAGGCTGGGTATCTTGGCCACTCGAGAGTCTATGCCACTACGAGCGACTCTCCTCCAAGTTCATAGTTCCATTGTGGAACTCATATTGGTCCGTTCACCAGTGTCACTTAAAAGCAATATCATCGATACATCGACCAATCACAAGTGGCCTTATCACTTGTGAATTCTTCGCCACAAATCAAGATGGTACATTTGGCACATCCTCAACTCCAGCTCACTTAGGAGCATAATCCTCAAATCCCTGCGTGGCTTCTACTTTTCCAACGCCTCACAAGAAGCATGTTGCTTCGCTTTCATCTGCCACAGGTTAACATCACGGCGTCCTCATGACGAGCTCACACGAACACTTCGTTCGTGAACTAGACTCCCTCTCACCGATACTGCTAAACTCGGCAGTTGGTGACATAGCATCAAGACAAATGGTATGACCGAGCCTTCGCACATTAAGTTACTACCCTCGATGCTCTAAACACAAGTGATGCTCTCCTACTACTAGAGCTATCGACTAA
This sequence comes from Puya raimondii, assembly GCA_016920855.1. Lineage (NCBI taxonomy): Eukaryota > Viridiplantae > Streptophyta > Magnoliopsida > Poales > Bromeliaceae > Puya > Puya raimondii. Next base: position 4,557,229 of record JABWPP010000049.1, read on the forward strand.
ACCGCTTATCTCGGTTTGTCACAGATGGTCCACAGACCAAAATTCTCGCATAGGCCTATCGCCTAAATTCACATCTTAACGTCGCGTAACGTCTCTCGCTCGCCAACGTAGACTCAATCGTCACTCGGCGGAGTCCTCACTTAGGAACTCGTACAAATACTCCAACCAGGAGTAACCAAGATGCCAAACTACTACAAGTCCTCGGGTTGGGTCATATCTACACCCTTGGTGTACTATCGATCACAGAACCTCACACGTGGCCTTCCACATTCTCGGGTCATGCTCGGACTACCGCCCCGACCATAAGTCTCTGCCCCACCCGTAGGTCTCGGGCCGCTGTCAACACAGCTGACTGCGCCTGACCATATGGCTCCAGGCTCTACAGTCCACACATGGTCCAGGCACGGATCGTCCCCAAGCAACACCCGGCACTGTCGCCTCACACGACACGCTCTACCGAGCAATCGGCTCCTAAGCACCTAGTGCGAGCCACCAGCCCTGCGAGCGGTCCATGGCACGCTTCACACTTACCAACGCTCAAGTGCTACTGCCAACGAACCCTCTCGGCTGAACGAACCTGTACTCTACTAATACGATAACCAGAGCGTTCTACGCTTCTATACGTTTTCGTGCTAACTACAAGCACTAAGCTACCTTGTTTATGCTTACTCACTACGTGAGTACCACTACCTACCTCAGTTTGAGGTACTACAAGGCCTACTCGTCAAAATTTAGCGACAGTCTTACCAATTCTACGACAGTGATTTTCACTCAACTGTCGATCCGCCAGAGCAATGTTCGAACTCTCAGACTACAAAGATGTCTTTGAGCGTCATGACTCGGCTCTCGCAATTGATTATTCACATTGCCTTGAGAGTCGGTCCACCATTTCCATTCCTACCTCGAGCCCTATCCTCGGCTCATTACGAGCAACTCATTGGCACTATACCATCATCTACCCGCTTTGGTAGGCGATACATTTTCATGACACAAGCATGCCCCGGGTACTAAAAGCTACCCATACGTTTGGTCCCTATTATTTTTATCCTTGAATAGTAGCAAACGACCAGATGATAAATGCATGCTATGCTCTAGTGTCAAATCAACCTCTACATACGATTTCTTCAACTAAACCATACCTGCCTCGACCAGGGTCGCATACCATTGGCCACTTGGCGCTCGTCGCAAACCCCACGGCTACCCATAAGGCCTAGTCCATCACCTCAGCAAAAGCTTGCAACTTGAGTGAGTGAATTTCCTTGAAGCTTTCTAGCTGAAATCCTCACTTGAAGCAATTGGCCTCGTTCTTGTCATTCCGAACCATATACGGAATACAATTGACCATATAAGAGCATTCCCTCTCAAACTCTCTCACGGTGCGGTCTCCCTGCCGCAGCTCCCCGATGATACACGACGTGTTACTACAAGCACCCTTGCCGCAGCCACTCCACTCAGTCACATTAAGTGCACTGACTGGAGACACAAATGGCTCTTAACCAATTCAGGACACAGCCACTTGCCGCGCCAATATCTTATAGAGCTCTTTACTCCGCTTCCCCTGCCGCTGCACTACTCCTATGAGTACAGCCAATAATCCACGAAGTTCTACATCTCCGCTCACCCTGGATTGCTCGGGGTCACCGCCTACCTTTCCAGTCCAGGCCTCATTAGAGGTCAACCAAGCGATACCATGACCTAGGTCAAATCATCGACCTTGAGGGTCAAATACAAAACAGGGTTCCATACAATAGACCCAATTAGGCGAAAGTTACACAAAGGCGCCTATTCTCATCACTAGGTTTCATGTTGTGTGCACCCAACATGAACACACTCGGTTGAGAATAAACTACACTTTGAATCTACCTCTACATCCGTTTAGAGGCATCTAGAATACACGACCCAATCAATTCATCTTTCGCCAAATATCACAAGGTCTCGTCTCTCACGAGCCTAAATCCTTAAGGCCATCAATCCTAAGGTCTCCTAGGTCCTCCTAAACTCACTCTTGCTCTGATACCACCTCAATCTGTCACGCCCCGGCACCGCCACTTTGGTCGGTTCGGGCACGCGCACAGACCGCCGAACGGACAGAGTTTCCCCTGTCCGCCCAAGGCGTAAACAAAACAGGTACAATGAATTTCACCCAGGAAATACAACATAGCACAGTTTTGCACGAGGGCATATCACAAGAGCATTAATGTAAACTAACTATTACAACATTCTATTCATCCACATTTTACATACATTTTTTCTCAATTATATATCTTTCGCTCTCGAATACATTAATTTAACAACAGCTTTACATTCTATTCTTTTACTTGTCATACACAATGGTAATCTACACAGGGTAACCTTGCTATCTAGGGCGCGACGCCCACGCCTCGGTCCGGTGCTGCTCCGCTAATGGATGGCTCTGCAAAATAGTGGGATGAGAACTAAAAGAAGTTCCCAGTGGGTTCGGCCGCCGACCTCGCCGACTTTCCCATTAGGTCTAAACAAGGCATAAGTAGATACAATAGCTAAGCAGTAGTAAACAACTACACTATGCATAAGTAGAAATGAATACAACACTACTATGTCTTTATAATAAGGAATGAATGTCATGGTCTAATATGTTCAACGGTGTCCCTCACACACTCTTGACCCAATTCATTCTTGACCCAATCAGGGCTTCTCACAAGACCAAGCCCAACTCACAAAAATATCATGATCGACCCCACACACAACATGTAATCTCACTATGCTCACTCTCTACATAAGATGCAACACATGCATAGGGTACAAAACACAATATGGTCAATCAACTTGTCTATTTCATCTTGGACCCAATCGCACCGGCTCATCCGTAGGTCAAGCCACAACTCACCACACCAAGTCACGTGGGGGAGTGGTCTTTCACTCCTAGCCAGCCACCGTGACCGTCTGCCGGGGAGGGCTCCCGGGGCCCTTCACACCCGTGTTCGCGTGACACTCCGGAGCTCACGGCTTGGGAGTCGTGACCTCCACAAGCCAACAACAGACTATGCGAGTATGATCTGCCCTCCAAACTCGAGGACCTTCCACCTACCGGTGGGGAATAACCAATGTAATGTCATGCAATGCTCAACAATGGCAAAACACAATGTGCCATACTACAAATGCAATGACCCAATATCTCTTTGGCGCTCAAGGTTCAAACAACACATACCAGTAGATTCATGCCACTAACCACGGTGACAACCACAACATCACGGGATCTCTTTCAATCCCTAGCATGGTCCAGAGGATATCTTTCAATCCCTCGCATGCTCTATAATATCAAAGCACTAGTTGTCACGCTACACATGCACCGACCTAATTTTCTCCACTCATACTAAAGATTCTACTCAAATATGTCGTGTGCATCAATCGAATGTACAAACATCACAACATGTGGACATAAGCAAATATGCAATGCTCATAATACATGGAACTATAACAAATAACACATTAGGCTTATGCAACGACCTAATCCACGTTCCATCACTAGGTTCACATTCACTATCACAATGACACTAGTGTTTCGCTTTGTTTCAATGTCCACACTTTATTTTCTATGTCCAATCCACTAGTTTCTCTACTAGTTCAATACTTCACTAGGGTTCACATAGCACTAGGTTTATGCGTCCTAAATTCTAAGTTTTCAATCATGATTATTCACAACTAATTTAGGAGGCATGCAAGTTTCTAGAATAAGAAATAATTGAACCCTATTACATGCAATTTCATACATATATACATATATGCTCAAAAAGTAGGATTTAGACATAGGAAGAAATTCAACCATTTCGGATAGCACCCCCCCCCCGACCTCGTATCGACGTTTAGGGCCGGGAAACCAAGTTTCGCAATTTATCTCCGCCGAAAAGTCTCGACCCAAGCCTAACGAATCATATTCCGCAAAATCTCTCAATCGGACGCCAAACCTCGTCGTAGTCCAAAACGAAGTTGTCCACCGCGTCGAATTAACCTTCAATTAAGATTTTACAAGATCAATTTAGATCAAAACCTCTTAGAGACAAAATTTCATTTTCTAAGCCTAGGGTTCAAGTTCTACATGAATACTCCAAATTTCATGATTAATTTCGATTAATTGGTTTAGAATACTACCTCTCTTAACATCCATCCAATATTAAAAATCCAAAAAAAATTCTATTCGAAATTATAATAATAAAATACTACCTCGCAATCGAAGTGCCGGAAAAATCCAACGCGCGCGGGGCTCAATCGGCTCGTCAAACGACCCAAAAAATCTTTCTATTTTTTTCTTCTTCTTCTTCTTCTCTTTCTCTTCTTTTCCCTTCCTTTCTCTCCTCTCTCTCTCTCTCTCTACGTACATGTTACATGTTGGAGTGGATAAGAGAATGGAGGAGTCCTGGCAAGCTTAGCTAAGCAATGTAACAATTGCTAAAAAGTCCAAAAGCTTTAAGTATTATGACATTTTAGTCCAATTCAGAATCTGATATTTTTTGTTTTAGACCTTCTGAATATCCGTTTGCGCCCAAATTTGACAGTCATGCTCGGTTTAAGTTAATAAGAAGAACTGATCATCACTATCCAGTTTCGGACCATTTTTTGGTCACCGAAAGCTCTACCGACTAAAACCTCTAGCAGATTGCTGTTATATTTTATTTTCACTTTCCGGGTGTCGGAACGACACGAAACTTTTAATCTAGCCTCAGAAAAATAATTCTGACATATTCTGAAATTTTCATAATTTTCTGACACTGTGAATTTTCTGCTAAAAAATCAGCCCCGTTCCTTACAGAAAATTCCAAATCTCCTGTTTTCATTCCAATTTCAGCACAATTTATTTCCAACTTATATTTTACTTCTCTAAGTCCAATAAAAATAGTATCTCACACTATTTTTTTCTCCACTTATTTTTATATTAAAAATAATCAGGTATACTACATTCCTCCCTCCTTAAAAGGAGTTTCGTCCGCGAAACTAAGATCACACCTCAATCTATTTATCAATAGATGAGGGTATCATTTCATCATTGCGTCCTCCCAATCCGGGCAGCTTCACTAAGCTTATCACATAGAGACACGCGAGTCCACGGCTCCTCTGCCCAAGCCGAGATGCGAACAGTGATTTTTCGCACGTCATATGTTCTCAAACGGCTTATCACGAACCACAATCCACGCGAAAGGACCAAAATGCCCTATTTCAGGCATTCTGCACAGCTCAGGTCTGGATCCCACTACCAGGTCCGAACTCTTGCTTTTCCCAGCCTCGCACAGTAACCCGAAAGTCCGGATCCCACTCCCGGGTCCGGAACCCGAGAGCATTCCAGCTCCAGTGTGACATCTCCAAAAATTCCAAATTTTGGTTTTCGGGTCTTTAACTCACACCCACACATTCCGAAACTTTCGGAACTCAAATTCACACTAGCCATTATCGGCTCTCTCCGAACTTCATCCAATTTGGTAAAGTTCGGTATAGCACACCGAAGTTCAGCATACTACATTTTTTTTTTTGTAGTCCATATCCACACTCTTGCACCTAGCAGGCTGGGTATCTTGGCCACTCGAGAGTCTATGCCACTACGAGCGACTCTCCTCCAAGTTCATAGTTCCATTGTGGAACTCATATTGGTCCGTTCACCAGTGTCACTTAAAAGCAATATCATCGATACATCGACCAATCACAAGTGGCCTTATCACTTGTGAATTCTTCGCCACAAATCAAGATGGTACATTTGGCACATCCTCAACTCCAGCTCACTTAGGAGCATAATCCTCAAATCCCTGCGTGGCTTCTACTTTTCCAACGCCTCACAAGAAGCATGTTGCTTCGCTTTCATCTGCCACAGGTTAACATCACGGCGTCCTCATGACGAGCTCACACGAACACTTCGTTCGTGAACTAGACTCCCTCTCACCGATACTGCTAAACTCGGCAGTTGGTGACATAGCATCAAGACGAATGGTATGACCGAATCTTCGTACCTTAAGTTACTACCCTCGATGCTCTAAGCACAAGTGATGCTCTCCTACTAGTAGAGCTATCGACTAAACCGCTTATCTCGGTTTGTCACAGATGGTCCACAGACCAAAATTCTCGCATAGGCCTATCGCCTAAATTCACATCTTAACGTCGCGTAACGTCTCTCGCTCGCCAACGCAGACTCAATCGTCACTCGGCGGAGTCCTCACTTAGGAACTCGTACAAATACTCCAACCAGGAGTAACCAAGATGCCAAACTACTACAAGTCCTCGGGTTGGGTCATATCTACACCCTCGGTGTACTATCGATCACACAACCTCACACGTGGCCTTCCACATTCTCGGGTCATGCTCGGACTACCGCCCCGACCATAAGTCTCTGCCCCACCCGTAGGTCTCGGGCCGCTGTCAACACAGCTGACTGCGCCTGACCATATGGCTCCAGGCTCTACAGTCCACACATGGTCTAGGCACGGATCGTCCCCAAGCAACACCCGGCACCGTCGCCTCACACGACACGCTCTACCGAGCAATCGGCTCCTAAGCACCTAGTGCGAGCCACCAGCCCTGCGAGCGGTCCATGGCCCGCTTCACACTTACCAACGCTCAAGTGCTACTGCCAACGAACCCTCTCGGCTGAACGAACCTGTACTCTACTAATACGATAACCAGAGCGTTCTACGCTTCTATACGTTTTCGTGCTAACTACAAGCACTAAGCTACCTTGTTTATGCTTACTCACTACATGAGTACCACTACCTACCTCAGTTTGAGGTACTACAAGGCCTACTCGTCAAATTTAGCGACAGTCTTACCAATTCTACGACAGTGATTTTCACTCAACTGTCGATCCGCCAGAGCAATGTTCGAACTCTCAGACTACAAAGATGTCTTTGAGCGTCATGACTCGGCTCTCGCAATTGATTATTCACATTGCCTTGAGAGTCGGTCCACCATTTCCATCCCTACCTCGAGCCCTATCCTCGGCTCATTACGAGCAACTCATTGGCACTATACCATCATCTACCCGCTTTGGTAGGCGATACATTTTCATGACACAAGCATGCCCCGGGTACTAAAAGCTACCCATACGTTTGGTCCCTATTATTTTTATCCTTGAATAGTAGCAAACGACCAGATGATAAATGCATGCTATGCTCTAGTGTCAAATCAACCTCTACATACGATTTCTTCAACTAAACCATACCTGCCTCGACCAGGGTCGCATACCATTGGCCACTTGGCGCTCGTCGCAAACCCCACGGCTACCCATAAGGCCTAGTCCATCACCTCAGCAAAAGCTTGCAACTTGAGTGAGTGAATTTCCTTGAAGCTTTCTAGCTGAAATCCTCACTTGAAGCAATTGGCCTCGTTCTTGTCATTCCGAACCATATACGGAATACAATTGACCATATAAGAGCATTCCCTCTCAAACTCTCTCACGGTGCGGTCTCCCTGCCGCAGCTCCCCGATGATACACGACGTGTTACTACAAGCACCCTTGCCGCAGCCACTCCACTCAGTCACATTAAGTGCACTGACTGGAGACACAAATGGCTCTTAACCAATTCAGGACACAGCCACTTGCCGCGCCAATATCTTATAGAGCTCTTTACTCCGCTTCCCCTGCCGCTGCACTACTCCTATGAGCACAGCCAATAATCCACGAAGTTCTACATCTCCGCTCGCCCTGGATTGCTCGGGGTCACCGCCTACCTTTCCAGTCCAGGCCTCATTAGAGGTCAACCAAGCGATACCATGACCTAGGTCAAATCATCGACCTTGAGGGTCAAATACAAAACAGGGTTCCATACAATAGACCCAATTAGGCGAAAGTTACACAAAGGCGCCTATTCTCATCACTAGGTTTCATGTTGTGTGCACCCAACATGAACACACTCGGTTGAGAATAAACTACACTTTGAATCTACCTCTACATCCGTTTAGAGGCATCTAGAATACACGACCCAATCAATTCATCTTTCGCCAAATATCACAAGGTCTCGTCTCTCACGAGCCTAAATCCTTAAGGCCATCAATCCTAAGGTCTCCTAGGTCCTCCTAAACTCACTCTTGCTCTGATACCACCTCAATCTGTCACGCCCCGGCACCGCCACTTTGGTCGGTTCGGGCACGCGCACAGACCGCCGAACGGACAGAGTTTCCCCTGTCCGCCCAAGGCGTAAACAAAACAGGTACAATGAATTTCACCCAGGAAATACAACATAGCACAGTTTTGCACGAGGGCATATCACAAGAGCATTAATGTAAACTAACTATTACAACATTCTATTCATCCACATTTTACATACATTTTTCACAATATATATCTTTCGCTCTCGAATACATTAATTTAACAACAGCTTTACATTCTATTCTTTTACTTGTCATACACAATGGTAATCTACACAGGGTAACCTTGCTATCTAGGGCGCGACGCCCACGCCTCGGTCCGGTGCTGCTCCGCTAATGGATGGCTCTGCAAAATAGTGGGATGAGAACTAAAAGAAGTTCCCAGTGGGTTCGGCCGCCGACCTCGCCGACTTTCCCATTAGGTCTAAACAAGGCATAAGTAGATACAATAGCTAAGCAGTAGTAAACAACTACACTATGCATAAGTAGAAATGAATACAACACTACTATGTCTTTATAATAAGGAATGAATGTCATGGTCTAATATGTTCAACGGTGTCCCTCACACACTCTTGACCCAATTCATTCTTGACCCAATCAGGGCTTCTCACAAGACCAAGCCCAACTCACAAGAATATCATGATCGACCCCACACACAACATGTAATCTTACTATGCTCACTCTCTACATAAGATGCAACACATGCATAGGGTACAAAACACAATATGGTCAATCAACTTGTCTATTTCATCTTGGACCCAATCGCACCGGCTCATCCGTAGGTCAAGCCACAACTCACCACACCAAGTCACGTGGGGGAGAGGTCTTTCACTCCTAGCCAGCCACCGTGACCGTCTGCCGGGGAGGGCTCCCGGGGCCCTTCACACCCGTGTTCGCGTGACACTCCGGAGCTCACGGCTTGGGAGTCGTGACCTCCACAAGCCAACAACAGACTATGCGAGTATGATCTGCCCTCCAAACTCGAGGACCTTCCACCTACCGGTGGGGAATAACCAATGTAATGTCATGCAATGCTCAACAATGGCAAAACACAATGTGCCATACTACAAATGCAATGACCCAATATCTCTTTGGCGCTCAAGGTTCAAACAACACATACCAGTAGATTCATGCCACTAACCACGGTGACAACCACAACATCACGGGATCTCTTTCAATCCCTAGCATGGTCCAGAGGATATCTTTCAATCCCTCGCATGCTCTATAATATCAAAGCACTAGTTGTCACGCTACACATGCACCGACCTAATTTTCTCCACTCATACTAAAGATTCTACTCAAATATGTCGTGTGCATCAATCGAATGTACAAACATCACAACATGTGGACATAAGCAAATATGCAATGCTCATAATACATGGAACTATAACAAATAACACATTAGGCTTATGCAACGACCTAATCCACGTTCCATCACTAGGTTCACATTCACTATCACAATGACACTAGTGTTTCACTTTGTTTCAATGTCCACACTTTATTTTCTATGTCCAATCCACTAGTTTCTCTACTAGTTCAATACTTCACTAGGGTTCACATAGCACTAGGTTTATGCGTCCTAAATTCTAAGTTTTCAATCATGATTATTCACAACTAATTTAGGAGGCATGCAAGTTTCTAGAATAAGAAATAATTGAACCCTATTACATGCAATTTCATACATATATACATATATGCTCAAAAAGTAGGATTTAGACATAGGAAGAAATTCAACCATTTCGGATAGCACCCCCCACCTCGTATCGACGTTTAGGGCCGGGAAACCAAGTTTCGCAATTTATCTCCGCCGAAACGTCTCGACCCTAGCCTAACGAATCATATTCTGCAAAATCTCTCAACCGGACGCCAAACCTCGTCGTAGTCCAAAACGAAGTTGTCCACCGCGTCGAATTAACCTTCAATTAAGATTTTACAAGATCAATTTAGATCAAAACCTCTTAGAGACAAAATTCCATTTTCTAAGCCTAGGGTTCAAGTTCTACATGAATACTCCAAATTTCATGATTAATTTCGATTAATTGGTTTAGAATACTACCTCTCTTAACATCCATCTAATATTAAAAATTTACAAAAAAAATTCTATTCAAAATTATAATAATAAAATACTACCTCGCAATCGAAGTGCCGGAAAAATCCTACGCGCGCGGAGGCTCAATCGGCTCGTCAAACGACCCAAAAAATCTTTCTATTTTCTTCTTCTTCTCTTTCTCTTCTTTTCCCTTCCTTCTCCTCTCTCCCTCTCTCTCTACGTACATGTTACATGTTGGAGTGGATAAGAGAATGGAGTCCTTAAGCTAAGCAATGTAACAATTGCTTATAAGTCCAAAAGAATTAAGCATATAAATTTTAGTCCAATTCAGAATCTGATATTTTTTGTTTTAGACCTTCTGAATATCCGTTTGCGCCCAAATTTGACAGTCATGCTCGGTTTAAGTTAATAAGAAGAACTGATCATCACTATCCAGTTTCGGACCATTTTTTGGTCACCGAAAGCTCTACCGACTAAAACCTCTAGCAGATTGCTGTTATATTTTATTTTCACTTTACGGGTGTCGGAACGACACGAAACTTTTAATCTAGCCTCAGAAAAATAATTCTGACATATTCTGATATTTTCATAATTTTCTGACACTGTGAATTTTCTGCTAAAAAATCAGCCCCGTTCCTTACAGAAAATTTCAAATCTCCTATTTTCATTCCAATTTCAGCATAATTTATTTTCAACTTATTTTTACTTCTCTAAGTCTAATAAAAATAGTATCCCACACTATTTTTCTTTTCCCTTACTTTTATATTAAAAAAATTCGGTACACTACAATCACTGTACTATATCAACTAAATAAATTTGAAAAGAATATGTCTCTAATCCCTTCTCTTTTTATAGTATTGTAGGATATTATGCTGACTTCTCACTTCATCAATATCTACCCGCTGCAACGCACGGGCCACTACACTAGTATTTAATAATTTATATTATGACACCAATAGATATAACCAACGACGCATGTGAGAAGCATTCAACCGTCCGCAACTTCTCAGAACCATCACATGATCGGGTTTTGGCAGAAGATCTGGAGCTACGATAGATGCACTTCCGGTGGAATCCAAGCTTGTCGACCGCATCCCACAACTCGACGCCACCTGGCACATGTGCCGTAACCATGCCGAAGCCAAGGACCACCTATTCTTCACTTGCCCAACGAGCCGCATAAGCGTGGTTTCCGTGGCATATATATAGGACTGCATAATGGATATTCATCATCAGCTTTCAAGTAGTGGTTAGCGACCTTCCTCATCGGTGTGGTGTGCCATTCGGGAGAGATTCGAGTCTACTGCATGCATGTACTCTAGTCCATCTGGAAAGAACAATGCAGCTATATTTTTTCGAAGAAAGAATTCTCTAGACCAGATGTCTTAAAAGAGTGCGGATATCTAAATGAAATTCTATTAGCACGGCTCGTCTCCAGCCACTACAAATCCGGATCCAGTCAATGTTAATACTTTCACATCACCAAATATTCTCTGTTGGGTGGACGGTGCTTGGAAAGAGCGCACACCCAGCGGCATTGTGTTGTTGTAGAAGGAGGCTTCGTCACCTGCTGTCGCGCTACACCTGTTCCCTCCCCCGACGACGCATCAGTCTACGAGATCGGTGCCATTCTAGGGACTATATGGTGGATGGAAGAGCATAGACCTTGCGATGTTTTCTGTCTTCTCTGACTCAACTTCTGTTATTTGCGCTTGTCTGTGCTAGGACGACCACTTCGTCTCGCTCTCTAGGGGGGCTGTCGAGTTGGTGTCCTCCCTTTGTCCTGCGCTGAGGTCCACTATTGTAACTTTTATTCTTCTTAGGATGGTCTACCAGAAGCAACTTCTATTTTTCTTGTGCTCATAGGTTGGCCAAATGGGTCCTCTCTTCTCAAGTTATCTCGTGTTGGTCCTCTACTGAGAGCTTTTCTCCCTCTGTTTCTTCTTGTTTAGTTAGTGTTTCTCAAAGAAAAAAAAAAAAAACATATAAAGTTTTCACATGTACAACTTCATAATTTAAAATTTTACTTCTAGATTTCAAGTCATTCTAAAATTCAACATATAAAAATTGACTTGTTAGACTCATTGAAAAAAGGTGTCTGAAATTCATCTCAAATTCAACATGTAAAAAATGGCATTGTTAGACTCATTGAAAATAGGTGTCTGAAATTTATCATTTTTGTCATGTAGTGCATTTAAATAGTATAGAATATATTTTATGAATTAGATTTGATTTTAAGGCCTCTATCCAAGGTTCGATGTATAAAAAGGTCTGAAGACTTTCAACTAAAAGATTAATTTTACTGGGAACTCAACCTCTCCCTTCTTTGAAAATTCATTAATCACTGCACTCAGTAAATATATGCAGTCCGGGCTCTATGTAAAAATTATATTTTATTCCAACCATTTAAAAGTTGAATTGTTTTCTGTAGAACGCAGCGGAAGTATGGTTTGATTCGTTCGTACTTTTTGCGGAAGCGATTCGCGCTAGAACGCGATGAGCCCGGATCGAAGAGGTTGATTCACGTGTCCTTTAGATCGTCCTCGAAAGTCTTCAATCGCTCCAAACTCGCGGTGGATTAAACTACAAACAAGCACGATCTCTAATCCACCGTTCAAGACCCTATAGAACAATAGGTTAATGGAGGATGTGATTTCTCTCTATTTTTCTTGTCTCTTATCATATGAGAGATAGCCCGTATATTTATAAGAAATTCCAAAATCCTAATGGCAAGTAATTAAAGATAAGGCAAAATCGGTTTATATTACGTTATCCTAATCTGACTAGGATTTATCTCTAATTAGCTTTTCAATTTAAAAAAAATGAGATTAATTCTAATCCAATTAGACAACATAATAATCGTCGGATCGAGCCCGATCATGGGCGCATCCGATTCGGTTTAACCGAATGCCAACATCTCCCACTCGCACATAAGGGGATCGACGACATTGTAACCACTTCCTCAATATTACACCACTATTGATTCTATTCATACAGAAAAATGAATAGTGCGACTGCCGAGTCAACCTGCATTTTGGGAGCTCTATACTAGAAACCGCATACAGCCAGCATAGAGACATTAACCCTCAAAAGATATTATTAGACTCGTGATGCCCTAAACCATTGAATTACATTAGGTTCAGCATCTCTAATCCCTCAAAGAGCCATGCTAACCTCTACTGTGCACATCATGACACTATACTCATGATTGTTTCGCTATGCTGAAGCGACACAACCTATCGACAATGAGTCAAAGTGTCTTAATGTAATCCAACTAGTCTTCCTTGAGCCCTCATGCCACTGAGTTGAGAACTAATTGCTTTCCCAGTAATGCCCCGTAAAGCCGCATCACTCATAGCCGTAGGTAACACGCCAAAATAACAACATCAATTCTTTCACCTAATGACATAGTCAAAAATCACTAAGGGCATCTAAAAATATGTGGGACATCGTCTCAAAAAGATATCCATAAGAACTCACACGATGAGGAAACAAGGATCCATTCACTCATCTTCTTCATTTGGTCACCTAGCACATGTAGTATGAAATACATGCTATGACAGAGAATCTCAATGAGTGTATGTCTTTCTCAATGTCATACGGATCTTAGCTCAATCACTCCCGGAGTGTCTAGTCTGAGTTCTCCATTTGCTCGCTATCTCAAGCGCCAAATGGTGAGCTCATATCCGGCTCTTAAATATACAGGCTATACGAATCATGGGACTACTCGTATCCGATCATGCTTATGACCTCATCTTGGTACCAACCATGGCGGCTTCCTTTAATGCCTCAATTTTCGTTCGCTCTCTATAGCGCCGAAAAAAATGATTGCCCGTATGAGAGGGCCCATTAGCCTGCGACATACTACCAATCGGTTCTTCAACAATATAAAATATATATGTACGTGTGCTAATCTTAAATAAGTCTCTTGAGACAAACCTAAAAGCTTATTTGAACGATCCCGTAGGATCTTGACTCCGAGCACATAATTCGCTTCACCCATGTACTTCATTTCAAAATTGGAGGACAGCCATGTCTGAGTGGCGACAATCATCTCCTTATTATTTCCAGCCAATAAAATATCATCCACATATAAAGAAAGGATTAGAAAATTTTCTTTGGACCGTTTAACATACACACAGTAATTTTTTTCAATCATCGTAAACCCATCTTCAGTGATGGCTCGATGAAATCGAATGTACTACTGTCTGGATGACTACTTCAATCCATAGATGGATTGAAGTAGTCGTCTGGATGACTACTTCAATCCATAGATGGATCGTCGGAGCTTGCAAACTTTATGCTCCTCACCCTCTACAATGAAGCCAGCAGGCTGATCCATATAGATCTCCTCATCCAGTTCTCCATTGAGAAATGTAGTTTTAACGTTCATTTGGTAAACCTCCAAATCCATATACGCGACAATGACCAAGATAAGGCGGATCGAAGCAAACCTTACAACAGTAGAGAAGGTTTTCTCGTAATCAACGCCTTCTCGTTGGGTAAAACCTTTTGCTACCAAGCGAGCCTTATATCTATCGATTGAACCGTCTGCCTTGCGCTTAATCTTGAGAACCCATTTATTCCCAATAGTTTTGCGCCCCGGCGGTAAGTCAACCAAGTCCCATACATGATTTGACTTCATCGATTCTATTTTCTCTACCATTGCATCCAACCATTCCTTATGAGTAGGTGATGGCAGAGCCTCTTGGAAAGACCTAGGCTCATCATCATCATGAGCAGCAACCATGAAAGCTTCCCCCTCAATCTCAAAATGACGACGGGGAACACCCACACGTGTGCTCCTACGAAGTTGAGGCTCCCATTCTAAAAGTAAGTCGCTCCCACTATCCCCAGGAGGTGTTGGAGTTGCATCCTCTTCCTCAACTGAGTGAATAGAAGCGCCAATACCAGAGTCATCCATCTCATGGAACTCAATTTCGTTTTGAACCTCACTTCTATAAGAAAAATCCTTCTCGAGAAATTCAACATCTCGTGACTCAATTTTAGTCAAACATCCATCTGGCTGCTTTCCGATGAACACGTATCCCTTAGAGTGTTCAGGGTACCTTATAAAGATACACTTCTTCCCTCTAGGACCCAACTTTCCATATTTATGAGAAGTATCGTGTACATAAGCTGCCGAACCCCAAGGACGCAAGTGTTCCAAATTTGGTTTCATGCCTGTCCACAATTCATAAGGGGTGGAAGGTACTGTCTTGGAGGGTACACGATTAAGAATGTAGGCAGCAATTAACAAAGTGTCTCCCCAAAAAGAGACAGGCAAATTTGTTTGCGCCATCATTGACCTAACCATGTCGAGCAAGGTGCGATTTCTTCTCTCCGCTACACCATTTTGCTGTGGAGTTCCAGGAATTGTCAGCTGTCTGATTATTCCCTTTTCATCACACAATTTCTTAAATTTTTTAGATAGATACTCGCGGCCTCGATCAATTCTTAAGGTTTTAATTTTTATATCTAACTGATTCTCAACCTCATTAATGTAACGTCTAAGGCAATCCAATGCTTCAGACCTATGGGAGATCAGACAGACATGACCGAAGCACATATGGTCATCTATAAATGTGATAAAATAAAATGCACCATGTCTCGCCCTCACACTCATTGGGCCACAGATGTCGGAGTGGATCAATTGCAAAGAAAATTCTGCCCTAGAAGCTTTGTTAAATAGTTTTCAAGTCGCTTTTCCCCCTAAACAATGTTCACAAATGGGCAGAGCGACTTTAGTGAGCGAGCTCAAGAACCCATCTCTAACTAATCTAGTCAATCTATCCTGCCCAATATGACCAAGACGAGCATGCCATTTAACAGAAACATTGTGATCATTCTCAATATATAGAAGATAGCAAGGAAAACGATTCATTATTATTATTATAATCAATGTCCAAAACCATAAAAATATCTGAAATAAAACCTCTACCATAATAAACAATTTCAAGATGAATCTTAACTACATCATTCTCAGAAATAAAAGAAAAGCCTAACTCGCGGTGGATCGAACTACAAACGAGCACGATCTCTAATCCACCGTTCAAAACCCTCTAGAACAATAGGTTAATGAAGGAGGTGGTTTTTCTCTCTATTTTTCTTGTGTCATACCATATGAGAGATAGCCCGTATATTTATAAGGGATTCCAAAATCCAAATGGGCAAGTAAAGAGAAGGCCAAATCGGTTTATATTACATTATCCTAATCTGATTAGGATTTATCTCTAATTAGCTTTCCAATTTAAAAGCGAGATTAATCCTAACCTAATTAGACAACATAATAACCATCGGATCGAGCCCGATCATGGGCGCACCCGATTCGATTTAACCGAATGCCAATATTTCCCACTCGCACATGACGGGATCAATGCCATCGTAACTACTTCCTCAACATTACACCACTATTGATTCCATTTATACAGGGAAATGAACAGTGCGACCACCGAGTCAACCTGTATTTTGGGAGCTCTATACTAGAAACCGCATACGGCCAGTATAGAGACATCAACCCTCAAAAGAGAATATTAGACTCGTGATGTCCTAGACCATTGATTACATTAGTTTCAGCATCTCTAATCCCTCAAAGAGCCATACTAACCTCTATTGTGTACATCATGACACTACACTCATGATTGTTTCGCTATACTGAAGCGACACAACATATCGACAATGAGTCAAAGTGTCTCAATGTAATCCAACTAGTCTTCCTTGAGCCCTCATGCCACTAAGTTGAGAATTGATTGTTTTTCCAGCAATGCCCCGTAAAGCCGCATCACTCATAGCCGTAGGAAACATCCCAAAGTAGCAACATCAATTCATATAGTATGAAATACATGCTATGACAGAGAATCTCAATGAGTGTATGTCTTTCTCAATGTCATACGGATCTTAGCTCAGTCACTCCCGGAGTGTCTAGCATGAGTTCTCCATTTGCTCGCTATCTCAAGCGCCAACTGGTGAGCTCACATCCGCCTCTTAAATATACAGGCTATACGAATAGTGGGACTACTCGTATCCGATCATGCTTATGACCTCATCTTGGTACCAATCAAGGCGGCTTCCTTTAATGCCTCAATTTTCGCTCGCTCTCTACAGCGCCGAAAAGAATGATTGCCCGTGTGAGAGGGCCAATTAGCCTGCGACATACTACCAATCGTGTAGTACCCCTAGGGCCTAACTGACGGAATGACTGCAGCATCATAGACTGTTCGACACTTCTGGAGAAGGTCGGGACGAGTCAGAGTTGTTTTGGCGCAAAATAGACGCGAAAACAGACTCGGAGCACCGAAGTAAGCCAAAACTGAAGTTTTGGGCGTTTGGAACTTTAGGGCGCCCGAAAGTTGTGTTTTGGGCGGCAAGATGTTGAGTGCTCGTTCTTTGAACTGCTAAGTCATTTCCGATCCATGTTCGGGCGCCTGGAAAGTGGGTCCGGAAGTTCATCTCGTGAGTATCGATTCGTGTGACACGTGTGAGGTGGTAGGTGAGTTCCGCGGACCAGGTTAGGGCGCACCGGACCGCGGGCGGAGAGTCCGAAGTGCTGGACGAGTGCAGACTGGAAGAACCGGGTGCCCACTTCTTGGGTTTCGGGCGCCCGAATGTTTAAGTTTCCAGCAGTGGTGCAGGTTTGCAGCTGTGTTCTTGTAGCTCTTTACACATTTTCTTTTGGCTATATAGGAGGTGGACGAAATTCTGAAGCCCTCTTTGCTCCCTTCTCTTAGTGAACCCTGGTTTTTGCATGGAACCCCTCGAATTCCTCCCAAATTTTCCATCTTTTCCATTGAAGACCTTAGATCCATGCAGAACAGCAGCATCGACCTGTGGTGTTTCTACTCGTGTGCAGTGTAGGAGTGTCCAAATCTTATGAAACTTGATTTGTTGGATTGTGGACTCGTAGAGAAAGACGTGGGATCTTTCAAATCACATTTTGGACAGGTATGTACGCTGCAGTTACTGTTTTACTGGACCCCTTATGTTCTTGAACTGAAATTTATATTTTTCTTTGATCTTATGGATCCAAATCTTTTGGGAGCTGGATTTTCAAAGTGAAGATTGGTCTTTCCTCATCCCTTGCTGGTTTGGAGGTTCTTCCCATCTGAATTGAGAATTAAAAGGTGAGTTCTAGCTCAGATTTTGGGAATTTAGCTTAAGTGCTGAAATTTTGGACCTTTGATGGATTTCTTGGATTTTTGAATCCTGATTTTTGTGAGAAGCTTCGGAGAGGATTTGGATTATTCCATCACTGTATTTGGGAGGTTTGTGACCCTTTTCCCTGGGCTAGATTTGTTGGAATTTCAGAATTCATGCTAGATGTATATTTTACTTAGTTGCTGGAATTTCTGGATGCAGTGCTGGAGGGTCCAGAAGTGGGTCCGAATTGGTACAAAGGCTTTTTGGAGATTAATTCGAACTCCGTTTTGGCTAAAATTTGGAGGGATTATTCTTAAGCCCCTGCTGGTGAGTTGGGTAAATTTTTACTGTATTTGGACTTCGGATTTGGATTTTATCGCATGTTGAATCCATATTGGTCGTGCTGCCAGGCTGCAGTTCTAGGCTGATGATCTGGGCGCCCAGAACTTGATCAGGGGGATCCGAATCTGGTGTTGGCTGGTTTGAGCCCGATTTCAGCCGGTGTTGTTTGGAGGCTTTCCACTCGTGTGACGCCCCAACTTCCCAGGGGGTCACCCATCCTAGGACTACTCCCGTCCTAGCACGCTTAACTCTCTCAACCTCTTCGGCCTATCCACCACCGAAAATGCTTAAGCCGGGTTGAGAGTTTAGCCATATTATATCTCATATATAGGACTAATCTGGGGTCTCACAATCTCCCCCCCTTTAAGCCCTGACGTCCTCGTCAGGCTCAGACTCACAAGTACCAGGCGATGTGAGACGTCTCGCTAGCCTGTCATTCAGACCCGGCTCAGCCGAGACCCATCTCACACTTCCGGCTGGTAATTGGCTCTGATACCAACTGTGACGCCCCAACTTCCCAAGGGGTCACCCATCCTAGGACTACTCCCGTCCTAGCACGCTTAACTCTCTCAACCTCTTCGGCCTATCCACCACCGAAAATGCTTAAGCCGGGTTGAGAGTTTAGCTCTATTATATCTCAAATATAGGACTAATCTGGGGTCTCACAACTCGACTCCTAGCCTTTGTTGGATAGCGTTTGAGGTGGGTTAATGTTACCGAAATCGTCGGATTTTCTCCTAAGTTATAGAGAGTGCAGCATGTTGTTTTATTATCTGATTGATCATGTTAGTAGCTCGAATTCATGAATTTGCATGTGTTTATATAAAATCTGAATTTGGAGTATAAATTGATAATTTATAAATATGCTTTACATGCTGAACTGGGATTTGACTTAGGAGAAAACTCGTAAACCTACAACCGTCACTTTTCGAACTATTATCAGATTTAGCTCTATGAGCCGTTTCTATTCTTGTATCACCGCTGTTAGTGCGAGGTGGATACTTAGTTTGTTGTAGGATGAGTTTACGCTCGTGCTGGGATGCCGAGCCTGTATTTACAGTGGGGTTAGACTGTTTTGTACTACCGGGTGCCGTCGGGGTTGACGGTGGACCCAGATTCCTGTTTTAGTATCTGTTTGTGCTGAGGGCACGTGAGCTTGAAATCTTTGACCTATTCGACCCCTTTCTATTTGATTATAGCCTGCCGGAGCCTATTTGTGCTCGATAGAGATACGTTATTAATTCGGTTGGGTAGCTCCCCCGAGTGCCGCTCCGGAGTGAGGCCTCTCATGCGTTGATGTCGCTGCAGATTAGTTGGATATGATACTTGGACCGGCTATCTTTTGGTAGTGCGCGGTGTGGCTAGGCAGTTGGCTGGACGAGCCTTTTTGGGCGGTTCCGTTAGATTGGGTCAGGGGTAACTATTCACTTTGGTGATGCATACTTGAGAGTTTGACTTGGATAGTGGTAGGGTAGTGGCATTACAGCTGTAGAGTTTATTCCAGCTTACTTTGTTGTTTCTTTACCTACCAGCTATACTGTTAGTCTCATAGACTTAGTGGGTGGACCGTTGAGGTCGGTAGCGGTACCCACTGAGGACTACTTCTTTTGATAGTAGTTCTCACACCCATTGTTGCCACCTTTTCTTGCAGAGCCTTCGACTGTTGTGGCTGCTACTTTTGTTCCTGTAGATCGAGGTAAGGGAGTCGCGAACTAGATCCTTACCATTCCCTATTGTTCCTAGAGGAGGACCCTACTGGAGATAGTTCTTTTTGAGTTGTGCCATGTACATATATTGTGGACTGGTTGTTCCTTTTGAGGTGGACTTGTACTTATTTTCGGTTTTGGAGGAACTGTTGTATTTGGATCCTATATGTACATGTGACTTTTGTTCTATTTGTATGATCTTATTTCAGCTCTATATCTTTTGTAGTTGCTTGTATGCTTTACTTATAGGTTAGCTATCGCTTCGTATATATAGAAAATTCTATGTATACGGCGGATCTGTTGGCGAGCCCGGAGAAACGAGTAATCCGGGGCGTGACAAATCGGTTCTTCAACAATATAGAATATATATGTACATGTGCTAATCTTAACAGCCTTCCAGTGGCCTAATCCTGGATTGGACTAAAACGGCTGACCAAACCCACGGCGTAGCATATATCAGGCCGAGTACACATCATAGCATACATCAGGCTCTCGACCGCACTAGCATATGGAATCCGATTCATCTTGATTTTCTCTTCAGAAGTTTTAGGACACTGTTTAAGGTTAAGACTCTCACCTTTAGCAATAGGAGTGTCAATGGGATTGCAATTGTGCATCTGAAATCGTTCTAAAACTTTTCTTAGGTAAGTCTCTTGAAACAAACCTAAAAGCTTATTTGAACGATCCCGTAAGATCTTGACTCCGAGCACATAATTCGCTTCACCAATATTCTTCATTTCAAAATTGGAGGACAGCCACGTCTTAATGGCAACAATCATCTTCTTATTATTTCCAGCCAATAGAATGTCATCCACATATAAAGAGAGGATTAGAAAATTTTCTTTGGACCATTTAACATACACACAATGATCTTCTTCAATCATTGTGATCCCATCTTCAGTGATGGCTCGATGAAATCGAATGTACCACTGTCTGGATGACTGCTTTAATCCATAGATGGATCGTCGGAGCTTGCAAACTTTATGCTCCTCACCCTCTACAATGAAGCCAGCAGGCTGATCCATATAGATCTCCTCATCCAATTCTCCATTAAGAAATACAGTTTTAACGTCCATTTGGTTAAGTTTCAAATCCATATACGCGACAATGGCCAAGATAAGGCGGATCGAAGCAAATCTTACAACAGGAGAGAAGATTTTCTCGTAATCAACGCCTTCTCGTTGGATAAAACCCTTTGCTACCAGGCGAGCCTTATACCTATCGATTGAACCGTCTGCCTTGCGCTTAACCTTGAGAACCCATTTATTCCAAATAGTTTTGCGCCCCGGCGGTAAGTTAACCAAGTCCCAGACATGATTTGACTTCATCGATTCTATTTCTTCTACTATCGCATCCAACCATTCCTTATGAGTAGGTGATGACAGAGCCTCTTGGAAAGACCTAGGCTCATCATCATCATGAGCAGCAACCATGAAAGCTTCCCCCTCAATCTCAAAACGACGACAGGGAACACCCACACGTTTGCTCCTACGAAGTTGAGGCTCCCGTTCTAAAAGTAAGTCGCTCCCACTATCCCAGGAGGTGTTGGAGTTGCATCCTCTTCCTCAACTGAGCGAATAGAAGCGCCAATACCATAGTCATCCATCTCATGGAACTCAATTTCATTTCGAACCTCACTTCTATAAGGAAAATCCTCCTCGAGAAATTCAACATCTCGTGACTCAATTTTAGTCAAACTTCCATCTGGTTGCTTTCCGATGAACACGTATCCCTTAGAGTGTTCAGGGTACCTTATAAAGATACACTTCTTTCCTCTAGGACCCAGCTTTCCATATTTGTGAGAAGTATCGTGTACATAAGCTACCAAACCCCAAGGACACACGTGTTCCAAATTTGGTTTCCTGTATGTCCACAATTCAGAAGGGGTGAAAGGTACTGTCTTGGAGGGTACACGATTAAGAATGTAGGCAGCAGTTAACAATGCGTCTCCCCAAAAAGAGACAGGCAAATTTGTTTGCGCCATCATTGACCTAACCATGTCGAGTAAGGTGCGATTTCTTCTCTCCGCTACACCATTTTGCTGCGGAGTTCCAGGAATTGTCAGCTGTCTGATTATTCCCTTTTCATCACACAATTCGTTGAATTGTTCAGATAGATACTCGCAGCCTCAACCAGTTCTTAAGGTTTTAATTTTCATATCTAACTAATTCTCAACCTCACTAATGTAACGTCTAAAGCAATCCAATGCTTCAGACCTATGGGAGATCAGATAGACATGACCGAAATGCGTATGGTCATCTATACATGTGATGAAATAAGATGCACCATGTCTCGCCCTCACACTCATTGGGCCACAAATGTCGGAGTGGATCAATTGCAAAGGAAATTCTATCGTAGAAGCTTTATTAAATAGTTTTCGAGTTGCTTTTCCCGCTAAACAATGTTCACAAGTGGGCAGATCGATTTTAGTAAGCAAGCTCAAAAGCCCATTTCTAACTAATCTAGTCATTCTATCATGCCCAATATGACCAAGACAAGCATGCCATTTAACAGAAACATTGTGATCATTCTTAATAGAAGATAGCAAGAAAAACGAATCATTATTATTATTATAATCAAGGTCCAAAACCATAAAATATCTGAAATAAAATCTCTACCATAATAAATAGTTCCAAGATGAATCTTAACTACATCATTCTCAAAACTAAAAGAAAAGCCTAACTGAAGTATAGCAAGAATAGAAAACAAGTTTCGCCGGATTCCTAGAGCATAAAGTACATCATGAAGGTACAAAGTGCGACCACCTCGCATGATCAACTTGTACATGCCAACGCCTAATACATCGACACTTGAATTGTTCCCCATGTATACTCTTCTGCTCGCAGCAGGCACACGACGGTACTCGACGAATCCCATCCGATCCCTCGCTACGTGGTATGTTGCTCCTGAGTCTACATTCCACACACGGAGAGATTCAGCAACAAATATACTATAAGAAACAAAAGAGCGACAATCAGGATAAAGGGGTACCTTCTTCGGCTCAGTGCAATCACGAGCGAAGTGTCCCAGCTGGTTGCAACTGAAACAGGACATTTTGACTTGTCCTTCTTGCCACCTCATTTGCTTCTCTTTCTTTTGGTATTCTTCGCGTTCTTAGGCGCAGATCCACTGTGGCTTTGAGGCCCACTAGTCCTCTTCCGCTTGAACCCAGATGTTCTACGAAAGTTTGACTCAGTAGTAATGGCAGTTGGAGTTTTAACAGCCTCAAGGCACTCCTCCTCCAACTCCAGATGTCGCGCCACATCCTCGAAAGTTTTAATACTCTTATTGTGTGTCAAATTAACTCGCATATGTTCCCATGAATTGGGAAGTAAGCGAATCATTGCTTGGATTTGCTGCTCATCAGTCGAGGTGGCGCCAGCTGACTTTAACTCACGAACATATTTGACATTATTCTTACGTGCTGTTTCATAGTCTGATCGGCATGCTTCTTATAACTGTCAAACCGCATAGTCAGGTTGCGCAACTTTGTGGCCGAAGTCGCACCAAATTTTGTTTTGAGAGCCTCCAACATGTCGTGTGCAGTCGGGTATTGCTCATACTCGCACAAAAGATCATTCTGCATACCGCTCAGCAACGTGCTGCGAGCAATACGATCCTTTTTAAGCCAATTATTATAGGCTTCCATATCTCGGCGAGCCTGGGCACTATTGCCCTCTGCGTGTTTGTCCATTTTATTACTCAAGTTCTCCAGGACCTGTTGCTCGGCGAGAACATATTGAATTTTACGGTGCCAAATATTATAATTGTCACCATCCAATTTCTCGCATTTGATTAAATCCGCAACAACTTGTTTGGAGGCCATTTAATCTCACTAAGTTCACACAATGCGCAGAAATAGATATTTTAAAATTTAGCACATGATACATATATTCAATTTTGTCGCATCTCTAATTAAATAAACTAAAACTTGGATCATAGATGCGTAAAGAAAAATTTCGCTATGCTCATAATCACATCACACACCCTACGTCTAATTTTTAATTATTTAATTAATTTGCACAAAATATTTGGGAGTAAAACATATAATTTACTCTACCAAAAATAAAACTCCCACTTGATATAGCATGCATTAAAAAAAATGCACTATACCATAAGCATCACCATATATCACAAAGGCATAGAAAATATCATAATATTTTAAATGCATGCATCATTTGTCACAAAAAGGCATACTTGATAATCTAATATGATTAAAAATTATTTTATTCTATTTATCTTTTTTTAAAAAAAAATCGTGCAAAAGAAGCCCTAAGTGCAGCCATCCTGCAACCCGCGTAGCCAGCGGGCCCATGCAGCCTGCGGGCCTGCACGTGCTGCAGGCCCACGCAGCCTGCGAGCCTGCGGACCTGCGAGCCTTCGCGGCCTGCAGGCCTGCAAGCCCGCGTGGCCTGCTAGCCTGCGGGCCTGCGCGGGTTGCAGGCTTACGGGCCAACATTCCTTTTTTTTTTCGTTTTTTTCCTTCTTTTTTTTGGCCTTTTTGCATAAAAAATCCACTAGTTTTGGGCTTTTGCAAAATTAGGTTGCTATTTCCGATTTTGCAGATTCGGTCCGAATTTTCAGTAAACTGATCAAAATACCCTTGTTATTTTTTCTATCTCCACTTTTTTTCTTTCTTGCACTTTTTTTTTCTCTCCAAAGAAGGCGGTGGAGGCGGAGGCGGCCCGCCTCGCCTCTGCCCGCTCACGCCCTCGCCCTCGCCCGCGCACCCCTACCATCCTCGCCTCCGACCCCGCCGAGGTCGCGCCGCGCCGTGACTCTTTTTTTTCCTCTCCGACCCTCCTCCACCCGTTGTCCCCGACGCCACCGCCGGCGACGAAGAAAAAATATTTCTTAGGGTCGAGAAGCACGCCGGCGAGGGAGGGAAAAAAATATAGTTACACTCCGGCGAGGGCGGCCACGCCGGAGTTGGGTCATGATAAAAAAAATTGTAGAGACAAAAAAATATAAGAATAATAATAAATAATAATAAAAATAATAATTTTTTCTACAGGAAAGATCAAAAATCATAGAAGATGGAAGAAGATGATGAAATTACACTATTAAAATAAATTTACACTGTTTTAAAAAAAAATTGCATTGTTTTAATGAATATTGCACTATTTAAGAGAGAAATTACACTCTTTTGGAATGAAATTTACACTCTTTAGGCAAAGTTGCACTATTTAGGAGAATTTTGCATCATTTCTTTCTCTTCCTCTTCTTCTCCCTTCTTCCTCCACTCTACATCATTTCTTTCTCGGCCCCAAAAAATAGTTTTTCTTCGTCGCCGGCGGTGGCGGCGGGGACAACGGGTGGAGGAGGGTCGAAGAGGAAAAAAAAAAAACTCGGCGGGGTCGGAGGCGAGGAGGGCGGGGGTGTACGGGTGAGGGCGAGGGCATGAGGGGGCGGAGGCGAGGAGGGCGGGGGTGTACGGGTGAGGGCGAGGGCATGAGGGGGCAGAGGCGAGGCGGGCCGCCTCCGCCTCCGCCGCCTTCTTCGGAGAG
This sequence comes from Puya raimondii, assembly GCA_016920855.1. NCBI lineage: Eukaryota > Viridiplantae > Streptophyta > Magnoliopsida > Poales > Bromeliaceae > Puya > Puya raimondii. The sequence goes on from JABWPP010000049.1 coordinate 4,583,073, forward strand.
AAAAAAAAAAGAGCGAGAGAAAAAAAGAGAGGTGAGAGAAAAAATAACAAGGGTATTTTGGTCAGTTTACTGAAAATCCGGACCGAATCTGTAAAATCGAAAATAGCGACTCAAGTTTGGAAAAGCCCAAAACTAGTGGATTTTTTATGCAAAAAAGCCTTTTTTTTGTTGTTGTCGTCCTTGCCGCGCCGTACGCGCAGGACTGCGTGGGCCAGCCTACATGGGCCGGCGCGCCTTGCGCATGGGCGTGCATGCATGCGCACCACCCGCGTGGGATTCCCTCACGAGAGTGTATGTGTTTTTTTTTATGAAAAACTTGTAAAAATCATAACTTCAAACAATGAACTCCAAATCTTGCGAGAAATATATGAATAGAAAGCTTGCGAGGAGCTCTTCCAAATCATGCAAGTTTCAAAATGGAAAATACACTACACATCAAATAAGCCATCCGCAAAGTTTTGATTTAGTGTTTTATTTTTTTCATAAAATACAAAACCAAAATAAATCAAACTTTGTAGATTTAATCTAAAACAAAGATGCCATAAGATGTGTAAAAATCATGCAATAATATTCACCCTAGAAAAATCCGCTATTAACAACCACAAGCATGCAAGAAAAAATTCAAATAATGGTAGATTTAAATTTATGCATGCAATCGCGTTAAAGAATTAATCTAGGGCAGGCAAATCAACCTAATAAGGCTCTGATACCAATGTAGAACGCAGCGGAAGTATGGTTTTGTTCGTTCGTACCTTTTGCGGAAGCGATTCGTGCTAGAACGCGATGAGCCCGGATCGAAGAGGTTGATTCACATGTCCTTTAGATCGTCCTCGAAAGTCTTCAATCGCTCCAAACTCGCGGTGGATCGAACTACAAACGAGCACGATCTTTAATCTACCGTTCAAGACCCTCTAGACCAATAGGTTAATGGAGGAGGTGGTTTCTCTCTCTATTTTTCTTGTGTCATATCATATGAGAGATAGCCCGTATATTTATAAGCTGAATGTGAGCTCACCATTTGGCGCTTGAGATAGTGAGCAAATGGAGAACTCAGGCTAGACACTCCGGGAGTGACTGAGCTAAGATCCGTATGACATTGAGAAAGACATACACTCATTAAGATTCTCTGTCATAACATGTATTTCATACTACATGTGCTAGGCGACCAAATGAAGAAGATGAGTGAATGAATCCCTACTTCCTCATCGTGTGAGTTCTTATGGATATCTTTTTGAGACGATGTCCCACATATTTTTAGATGCCCTTAGTGACTTTTGACTATGTCATTAGGTGAAAGAATTGATGTTGCTACTTTGGAATGTTTCCTACGCCTATGAGTGATGCGGCTTTACGGGGCATTGCTGGGAAAGCAATCAATTCTCAACTTAGTGGCATGAGGGCTCAAGAAAGATTAGTTGGATTACATTGAGACACTTAGTGAGATTAAATGGCCTCCAAACAAGTTGTTGCAAATTTGATCAAAGGCGAGAAATTAGATGGTGACAATTATGATATTTGGCACAAAAAAATTCAATATGATCTCGCTGAGCAAGAGGTCCTAAAAAATTTGAATAATAAAATGGACCAACCCGCAGAGGGCAACAGTACCCAGGCTCGCCGAGATATGGAAGCCTATAATAATTGGCTTAAAAAGGATCGCATTACTTGCATCACATTGCTGAGCAGTATGCAGAATGATCTTTTGTGCGAGTATGAGCAGTACCCGACTGCACACGACATGTGGGAGGCTCTCAAAACGAAATTTGGTGTGACTTCGGCCACAAGGTTGTGCAGTATGACTATGCGGTTTGACAGTTATAAGAAGCGTGCCGATCAGACTATGAAACAGCATGAAAGAATAATGTCAAACATGATTCGTGAGTTAAAGTCGGCTGGCGGCACCTTGACTGATGAGCAGCGGATCCAAGCAATGATTCGCTCGCTTCCCAATTCGTGGGAACATATGCGAGTGAATTTGACATATAATGAGAGTATTAAAACCTTTGAGGACGTAGCACGACATCTGGAGTTGGAGGTGGAGCGCCTTGAGGCTGTTAAAACTCCAACTGCCAATGCTGCTGAGTCAAACTTTCGTAGAACATCTGGGTTCAAGCGGAAGAGGACTAGTGGGCCTCAAAGCAACAATGGATCTACGCCTAAGAACGCGAAGAACACCGAAAGAAAGAGAAGCAAACGAGGTGGCAAGAAGGACAAGTCAAAGATGTCCTGTTTTTCAATTATATATATATATATATATATATATATATATATATATATATATATATATATATATATATATATATATATATAGTAGAGCTACCATGCTATCGGAAGCACGGAGCCCCCCGTGCTTCCAACTCGTTTTCGATATTGGGAGTTTCGAATCGACGATCGGCTCCGTTAGACTTGATCTAGATTATTTGAAGTACCTAGTAAATAAATTTCATGATTTTTCGATATCATTTGCCTAGCGATCAAAGGAGCTCAAAAATCAATAATTTTAATGGTCATTGCGAGCCGTTTGCAAGTTTAACGGTGTAGAAATATCAAAATCACGTGAAAGTTTGATAAAAAAAAATTTATACTATATAAAACAAGATCAATATCTTTGATCTAAAAATTTAGTGTCATGTCATCACATTTTTTAATATTTTTATTTTCAGCCGTTGATTTTGAGCCCTTTCGATCACTAGGCAAATGATATCGAAAAATCATGAAATTTATTTTCTAGGTACTTCAAATACTCTAGATCAAGTCTAATGGAGCCGATCGTCGATTCGAAACTCCCAACATCGAAAACGAGTTGGAATCACGGAAGGCTCCGTGCTTCCGATAACATAGTAGCTCTACTATAAATATATATATATATATATATAGAGAGAGAGAGAGAGAGTTTTGCTAAAATACTATCGGCAATAAACAGCTTGGTTTACTACTAATTTGTTTTATATGATAGAGCTTCCAAATCGACGATCGACACTGTTAAAGATGATCTAAACCATCTAAACTATCTAGAAATCAAATTTCACTCTTTTCTGATATTATTCTCTTGTCCATCAAGTGAACAAAAAATAAATGGCTGAAAATGAATATCCTTCAAAAAGTGATGATACAGTTTTTGCATTTAAGATCTGTAGCCTAGATCTTGTTTTAAATAGTTTTAAAAATTTTGGACAAAAATTTAGTTCATTTGGACTCTTCTATATCGTTAAACGAACAAACACACTATATCGGCCATTAAAATTACAGATTTTGTGACCCTTTGTTCGTTCGGTTCATGATGTGAAAAAAGTACGAAATTTAATTTCTAAATAGTTTAAATGGTCTAAATCGTGTTTGTTGCTGCCTTCTGTTCCTTAGACCGTTGACCCGGTCAATTCCCCTTGGTACGCGCGCAGAAGGATTAGAAGGCTAACAGACGGTGACCCTCAGAGAATGCGCCTTGACTCTAGCCAGGCGATTCGGTTGGTGAGGAATCGGACCAACCGAGTTCTACTTCTCCTGAAGTTCGGGTCGGCTGATGAGCCGAGTAAAATAAGAGACTTAAGAGACTTCAACTAACTGAATCGGCTGAATGAGCCGAGACGGTTTATATTAATATAAAAAGGCTATTACAAATAGTTGGTAAATCTATTCTACGCTACTCCTACGGAAAGTAACTTCTGAAAATGAAAGATTACAAGTAACCTACTCCTAGGAAAACGAAGGAAATGCTAAAGACTTGGAAATAAAAGATGGTCTTCTCGTATTCTCTGAAGAAAAAAGACCTCTTCCCAAGGCGGCTTTCTGTTAATTTATCGTATCCGCCCAAGGTCTTCAGTTATTACCATGATCAACCGGCCCCTTTTTTCTCGGGCCACTCCTGGCTAATCTCAACCGTAAGCGGTTTTCAACAACCGCCTTTTAGTTTTTCGGCGTATATTTCTAACACCCGGTTTACTGTTTCTCTTGAAATTCTCATACGCCGGTCCCATAGAGGTGCGATTTTTGAGATATCAACAATTGCCCCCTCGGCAGCTTTCGAACTTTTGTTCGGTAGATGACGTATAGACTTCTAATTAAAATCTCAAAATTAACAAAAAGATTTCTCTCTTTTATTCCTAGCCGTCTTTTCATCTTCTGACGGCCATAATTTGATTTTCTTTTTGTCTCTTGTGTTGCATTAATTAGGTCATTTATAATACCATCATGAGTTAAACTTCCGCAAAACCCTTTCTGACGGCTAACATCTCCTTTTCTTCTCTCTTTTTTGGCGAACCAACTACTCTCTTCTAGTTTCTTCTTCCATTTTCATCTCTGCATTTTGTTTTGTTATTTACTTCAAATGGCTGCCATTTCACCACTTCCTTCTTCTCCATCTATCGATTATACTCTTCTTCGTGTATTTGTCAAAAATGACCCTTCTCGACTTGTTCTTGGTCCTTCATTTTTGGAGGACCCTATTCCTGAAGATTTCCCTTTCTCCATTGATGGTCTTCCATTTTTGGCGAAATCCATTGACTTGTCTTCTTGGACTACTTCTTCATCTGTTGGGAGAAGTCTCCGAACTTGGCCAAGCATCTCCGACACTTATATTGCCTGGTTAGACCGAGTCTAGGCATGCTATTCCGACACATGGCGTGAAGTTGGGATATATGAAGCTATCCAGATTTCAAGAACTCCACCCATCGCCGATCATTTGCTTTTGGCATCGGCTCTGTGTTTTTGGTCTACTACCTCTAACACTTTTTTCTTCAGAGGAGGACCTTTCACTCCTACTCTTCTTGACGTAGCGGCAATAGTCGGCCTTCGTCCTCATGGTATTACCCTTTCGATGGCTTATTGTCTCGACGGTGTCGATGACTTTGAGGCCCACCTTGATCCTAAGATGGATTTAGCATATACCAAATTCATCCGTCGTTTCGCAGGTCAGGCTCCTGACCCCGTCACCCGTAAGGAACACATAGCCTTTCTTCTGTATTGGCTTTGTCATAACCTGTTTTGTACTCGTTCTCAAAAAATCAACCGAGATTTTCTCCCAATCGCCGTTGCTTTAGCCAACGGCGAAAAATTAGCACTCGGTACTTATTTTCTTACTTTTGTCTACCGAGAGATCTTCGAATCGATCAAACCCCTCCCGTCCGATGAAGGAGTTATCATTAGTTCAGGATGTGGAGTTTTATGGTTCTTACAAATGTGCCTTCAAATTTATTTCCCTTATTTTTGCCGAACTCCCCTGGATCTGCATTCGGCTCCTTCTTTCGACACATATGGCTTAGCACTCGGCTGCCCAGAGCCCTTTACTTCAGGTCAACCAATTGATCTCGCCGCATATTTTTCAGTTTTCTATGAAAAAGAAAAAAGTATTTCTATCAAATAGTCCATCTTTGGAGAACGCATTACTGGACCATCCTGGCTCCTTACTCAATTCGAGGCTATCCAAGATGAACTAGCTTCCTCTCGTGCTAGTGAATACTCTGAAGTTTGGTATTCTTTTCTGGCTCCTAGAGATTTACATGTCGGTTTAAAAATCAGATCTAAATTGATGCCCAGCACCGAAGTATATTCCCCTCACTTTGTTGCTCGGCAATTTGGTTTCGTTCAAGCCCTCCCTGTTCTAGCAAAGTTCTTCACCAATAATACTGCTCGCGGTCGTCCTCCGACAAAAAGTGCCGTTGATGTTGACAGAATTTCGGCTCTGGGCAACCGGTTTCGTCAACACTTTAGACTGGTTAGCTTTCGGCCAAATCATTCAGGAGTTACCGATTTTCGCTATGGAAGAGCTTGGACCAGTTTTTGTGAAAAAAACTTTTTTCCAATGATGCAACCCGTTCTTCGGCGACTTAATCATATTGAAGGTGTGTTGTCTCATTTTATTATTACTCATTGTTCTTCCTTGTGTTTAATTGCCTTATTATATAATTTTTCTTTAGGCAAAAAATATTCACCTGATCGAGGACATGGACCTTCAGGAAGCAATTCGGATGAAAGGCCTGAAGCCTCGTCTTGTCCTTCTACGATACATCTTTGACTTATTGTCATCTCTTTCTTCCTTTTCAAATAACTCTCTTCGGCTAATTATTAATTTTTCTATCAGCCGATTCCAACTTTTACTTTGTCGGCCCAATCTTCTGAAAAGAGGCCGACTACTTCTGGCCAATCAACCGATCCGCCGCAGCGTAAGCATCGTAAGACTGTAGCAATTAGAATTCGTACGCCTACACTTGCTGAAGATACGCTCTCGACCGAACTCCCGCCGGTCGAAGATGTAAATGAAGGTGTGGAATTCATTCCTAAATCTACAGACGATTCAACTCGATCTGAGGTAATTCCTCAACCTATACTGATAGAGTCTTCACCTTCTCATTCTTCAATTGGATCACCTCTATTATCTCCTTCGGTTGAACAGCCACCATCCAAGGGCTAATTGTTCATCTGTTCTTCTTCTTTGCTGGGGAAAGAAAGTTCTGACGCTGCAAGACAAGCTAGACGGGAAGTTCGTCTTGATAGAAAACAAGAAGAAGAGAGAAAACAAGCCAGCAATGAAGAAAAAAGGAAGAAAAAGAAGTATGAGCAGGCTGAGAAAAAGGGGAGCACACTGAGAGCAAAAGAAATAAAGCAAAAAAGGAAAGAAGAGAAAAAACAGAATGACCAAGAAGGAGAAAACAAAAGAAAAGAAGAAGAAAGTAAAAAGATGGAAGAACAAGAAAAAGAAAAAGAAAAAGAAAAAGAACAAACCGAACAATTTTTCTCTTCCCGGTCGCCAGCCGAGACCACGACTTCATTCCCTCAAACTCAAGATGCATTAGCTCTTTCCTTACAAGAGCTAATAACGTCGAGTCCTCAATCTAATAAGGAAACATACTCCTTTACTACTTCGGCTGATACTAGGGAGAAGTTTGCCGAATGTTTAAAACTGTATAGTAGTGGTCTTCCTTTTTTGACACAGCATACAGAATAATTGGATCGGCTCGGGGCACTCCTCTTGGACTTGCTGGATCAATCCGATTTACCTTCCTCAGAACGATGTTTTGCTGAGGCTTTGTCCACTCATCTTTCGGCCCTTTTAGTTCGGCAACAAACACTCTTTGCCGAACAAAGCATCTTAGATAATCATTTTTCTCAAGTCGGTCTTCTGAAGATAAAGGCTGCTGGCGTTGCTGCCCCCTTGACCGACTTTAACAAACAGGATCAAGCCTTGCAAGATCAAGAATTAGCTCTTCAACAACGTATTGTTTCTCTAAAAGAAGAGCTTGCCGAAGCCGAAAAAGCATTAGTCCGGGCGCATGACGACCGAACTTCTCTTCGCTTACAATATCAAGCTAAACAAAATGAAGGTGTGTCCATCCGCGAGCAACTTTTTCAACTCTACAAATTTCATCCCCTGATGAAGCGAAAGAGACACGCCGCTGATCTTGCTCAGTTTAACTTGGTAGCTGAGTGGGAACAATTTAAAAGTTTGCTTTCATAATCTCCTGGTTTTGATTGTAAAATATTTTGGAGTGTTATCCTTCCAGTCATCCATTATTATCCCACATGGATGAATAATATTTTTTCAAGTATTTCCCATTAATCGGCTTTTCATTTACTATTCCTTCTAATGTTTTTAAAAAATATGTGTTACCTCTCGTCACTTTATGTACCTGAAATGGTCCTTCCCAATTTGGGGACCATTTTCCATATGTTCGGTCTTTTCGACCGATAGGCAACACCAATTTTACCACAAATTCTCCTTCGGAAAAAGTTTTTACTTTAACTCTTTTGTTATAAGCTTGTCTTACTAGGCTCTGATGAGCTTGCATGTGATCAAAAGCCACCAATCAAGTCTCATCTATTTCGTCTAGATTTTCATGCATCAAGATTTTGTATTCTTCGGCTAATAAATCTTCTTGCCTTTCAACCCTTAAAGACGAAACTATTATCTCTGCTGGTATTACGGCTTCATGGCCGTAAACTAATTTAAACGGAGTGACTCCTGTAGCGGTTTTTACAGAGGTTCGACACGCCCATAACACTTCAGAAAGTTTTTCATGCCATTTCTTTGGATATTCTCCTATATGTCGTCTCATTAGATTTATAATAATTTTGTTTGCTGCTTCGGCCTGCCCATTAGCCTGAGCATAATACGGAGAAGAATGTAGTAATTTTATTTTTCTTGATTCTATAAATCGTAAAAACTGCCCCTCAGTGAACATGGTTCCTTGATCGGTTGTTATAGTTTCGGGAATTCCGAAACGATGGACTATATAATCTTCTACAAAATCTATGATATGTTTCTGAGTAGCTAATCTGGCTGGTTTTGCTTCTACCCATTTGGTAAAATAGTCCACGGCTACTATTAAGAACTTATGTCTAGCCGAAAAATTCGGCTGAATTTCTCCGATTAAATCCATGGCCCATCCTCGAAAAGGCTAAGGTTTGATGATTGCATGCATTTCAGAAGCAGGAACCCTTTGTATAGGGCTATGAAACTGACATTCTTGACATCCTCTAGCATATTTTATACAATCCTCATACATAGTTGGCCAATAGTATCCTAAGCGTCGGATTGTCCATCTCAGCCTTTTGCCGGCTAAATGCGCTCCGCATAAACCTTCATGAGTTTCGTCCATGACTAGTAAGGATTCCTCAGGTCCTAAACATTTCAACAATACTTCCTCGGCTGTCCTCTTATAGAGTTGTCCATTTAACAGACAATAACCGAGTGCCTTTTTTCGTAATTGATAACTGGCTTGACTATTCAGATTATTAAGGAACTCTATCAAGGGTTTCCTCCAATCCTCTTGTACTTCAAGTGGAGCGATCATCGGTTCTCTCACGAAAACCGATGGTAATAACCTTTTTTCAATCTTGACTTGATTCCTTTTCGGCTCTTTACATCCTGAAGCCGATTGGGCTAAGTCGTTTGCTCGTTTATTTTCTTCTCTTGCTACATACTCAAACTCTACCTCCCCAAATTGAGTTAGAAGTCTAACTGTGTAGTTCAAATAATTTTTCAACTTTGATTTTCACATCTATATTCTCCATTTACTTGTTTTATCACTAATTGCGAATCACCGATAACTTTCACAGATTTAGCCCCTAACTCTTGTAATATTTCAAGGCCAATTATTAATGCTTCATATTCGGCTTGATTATTGGAACAGCCGAAATCTAACTTACAAGCGAACTGATGATTGTACCCTTCTGGTGATTGTATTATTATGCCGACTCCTGCTGATTCGGCTGTTTTCGATCCATCAAAATGACATATCCATGTTTGACAGCTGACAAAACTTTGTGTTGGTTCATCGATTTCGACACAGGGATGATCGGCTAAAAAATCTGATATTGCTTGTCCTTTTATAGCTTTTGCCGGTACATAACTAAGAGAAAACTCAGACAACGCTAACATCCAACGCCCAATTCTTCCCCTCAAAATCGGTTTTGACAACATATACTTAATCAAATCAGTTTTACAAACTACTGATACTTCTACTGGTAATATATAATATCTTAATCTAGTACAGGCATAATACAATGATAAACATAACTTTTCTATTGCCGAATAACGTTGCTCGACGTCTAACAATCGTCGGCTAAGATAGTAAACGGCTCGTTCTTCTTTGTTTGAATTTTCTTGAGCCAATAAACACCCTAAATTCTCATTTGCCGCCGAGATATATAACTTCATGGGTTGATTTGGTTGAGGTAGCATGAGAACCGGCGGATTAGCTAAATATTTTTTTATACTTTCAAACGCTTCTTGTTGCTCTTTGGACCAAATAAATTCTTCTTGATTTCTAAGCCGAAGCAATGGGGTAAACACTCCCACTCTACCGGCTAAATTTGAAATAAAGCGTCGAAGATAGTTTATTTTCCCTAACAAGCTTTGTAATTCCTTCTTATTTTTTGGAGGCGGCAATTCCATGATTGCCTTTGCCTTGTTTTTATCCACTTCGACTCCTTTTTGATGCACAAGGAATCCAAGGAAGTTCCCTGCTGATACTCCAAAAACACATTTTATAGGATTCATTTTAAGATTATATTTCCTCATCCGTTTGAATGCTAACTCCAAGGCATCCCAATGATCGCTTGGTGATTTAGATTTAACAACGATATCATCAATATATACTTCTAGAATTTTACCTATCAAATCATGAAAGATAAAATTCATCGCCCTTTGATAAGTGGCTCCGGTATTTTTTAAACCGAATGGCATTACTATCCACTCGAAAGTCCCAATGGAACCTGGGCATCTAAAAGCTATTTTTGATATATCGTCCTCAGCGATAAAAATCTGATTATAACCCGCATGGCCATCCATAAAGGATAAAATTTTATGACCAGCAGCCGCATCTACTAACATATCAGCTATCGGCATTGGATACTCATCTTTAGGCGTTGCTAGATTCAAATTTCTAAAATCAATGCAAATCCTAAGTTTACCATTCTTTTTCTTTACAGGTACGATATTAGATACCCAATCGACATAACGGGCCGCTCTAATAAATCCGGCCTTTAAAAGATTTTCAATTTCATTCTTAATTAGCAATACAATACTCGGCTCGAACCTACGAGCCGGCTGTTTAAAAGGCTTATAACCTTTTTTAATAGGCAATCTATGCTCTACAATTTCCCGGCTCAATCCTGACATTTCTTCATAGTTTCAGGCGAAGCAATCTCTGTATTTGACCAATAATCTGGTTAACTCCTATTGCTGAGCCGATAGTTTTACACTGATGAATGTCGGACGTCTATTTAAATCCATCCCTAAATTCACTTCTCGTAGTGGATCCTGAATGATTATCTCCTTTTCTCCGCTCTTGATAGGAGATTCTTCCATAATATCTATCTTGGTCATAAAGATGTGTCCAGGTTTCGCCATTTCCCCTGAACTAACTAATTTGCATGGATTCCCTCTATCAGCTATTACAGCCGATTCAGAATCCTTTACGTCAGCTTTTCTAGCCTGTATATTGCTTGATCTCGGTTCAACTTTCGGATCGGCCATTATGGCCGATTTAATGAATTTCGGATCGGCCGTTGAGGCCGATTTGATAGAGTAGCCGTCTTCCAAAGTCGGCTCATTTGGTTGAGGCTTTTTCACTGCCTCTGTTCCATATTTTTGACATTCCATTTTAACCAATTTGGTATCTCTTCGGCAACCACCATTGCCGTCGTTTCCTGTACTAACACCAATCGTATCCCTTCTTCTGTCACTTGGACGAACGAGATCTGGTCTGGATCAGTATCGGCCCAATCTACATGGCCGATATTCTCGACATTAACATCTATCATTTGAGGCCGACCTTCGGCCCTGATTTCTTCTACTTGATCTCCTATCCATTGAAATCTCACTTGCGTGAATCCAATCACGCCCAAGCAATAAATTGTAATGGCTATCAGCATCCACTACAAAGAAAGCCGTCTGTAAGGTTTTAGATCCTACGGTAAGTTCCGGAGTAAGTACCCCTCTTGGATGTTGACCGCTTCCTGTGAAATCAGTCATCGTCGTGTCGGTAGGCTTAAGATCATTTTCACTCTTACCTAATTTTTTGAAAAAAGATGTAGGCATTATGTTAACCATTGCACCTCCATCTATCACGACTCGACCTACTGGCCGACCCTCAATCCATGCCTTGATGAACAAAGGTCTGACAAATCTTGTTTGTAAGGCCGATGGTTTCTCGAACATTACTGCATCGGCCCTTTTTCACTTCTTCTAGTTGGAGTTGAGCCACTGTTAACTCTTCTCCTTCATGAACCATTTCTTCTATCTCAATAGATTATGCTTTGAATGTATACGACAGAGTATATACCATATTGATTTCAGCCGAATTTTCTTCGGCCGATTTTTCTATAATTTTTTGTTTTTTCTCCTCTGATTCTTTTGTGGTCTTGGCCGATGATTCACTTTCTGGCCGAGATTCTCTCTCCTTAGGAGGCAACCTCTCTCGCTTAATGATTGTTTCTAATGAAGCAATCTTGTCCTCTAGGGTTTTCCTACTAGCTCTTTTGATCGGCTCACTTGGTGCCGACCGTTCAACCCTAGCTTTTAACCACAACAGAGATGTAGTATCTTCCCTGTCTTTGTCACTTGACCGATATGTGGAAGCCCCAGCTTCGTGATCATTTCTCATGGGTTGAAACGAAGGCTGTGACTCGAGCCGATGCCAGACGTTTGGTCTTATCTCTTTCGTCGTATTCCAGTGTTGTCTGGTTTCATCCGGCATCCTTTGTTGCCGACGTTTTTGAGTTTTTGTCAACATCGGCCTATGCCACCTATCTGATGCTTTTGCTACGTGCATTGATCAATTGGCACGTTTGCTGATACTTTTACAGTCCTCAGATGGTCTCTGAGGATTTCTCTTCTTTCCCAAGGTCTCGGCCATGGTTGTATGCCGAGTTCATTTATCAATCTCCGATCGAGGAATTCTATATCACCCTCGGTCATTCCTTCAAATTCAGGTTCTGATCTCGGCCTAGGCGGGTAGCGCCAATGTGGCCGAAATCCTGGATACCTCTGTTGGGAGCCGAATTGTCTTTCTTGAAAATTCATTCGGCTCATTTTTTCCTCATCTCTATTTTGATAATAATCGTTGAGGATTTTCTTCATTAAAAGGTCCTTTTTTGTTTCAGGTTCTGGTTCTCCTTTAGAACTATTTGAATCTTCTTCCGAGCAGCCGTCTGGGTTCATTTCCGGCTCCGGCAACTCTTCCCACTCTTCAGGAAAAGCCATAAACTCTTTCCACTCACCGTAAAGTTTTCTTTCATTGATGATTACTTCCCAGTCTTTACGCGTCATTTCGGCCTTGCATCGAACGCAAAGCCGAAACTTCCTTCTGGTGCTAGCGATGTCTTCATTCACCTTCTCTTCACTTAACTTTCCTTTCATGTCCACCATATTTACCTGTAGAGGAAAAGGATTTTTATCAATTTCTATTTTCTTGATTTCTTGATCGGCAAAAACCAGCCGACCTTCATTTATCTCTTTCTGAATTTGCCTCTTGAAAGCTGCACATTCATTTATTTTATGGCTCCACGAATGGTGCCATTTATAATACTTTCTTCTTTTTAATTCTTCTCCAGAAGGTATTGTTTGCCCTTCTTGGAGCTTAATTCTACCGTCCTTTAATAACCGATCAAAAATTAGTTCGGTCTTGGTCACATCAAACGAATATGTATATGATGATATACGAGCTTTTGCTTTATTCGGTTTAGCCGGTTTTAGCAAAGCACATTTATACGGTTGATGGTTTTACCATTTCTGCTGCATAAATTTCGGCCTCATCTACCAATGATGACCCTTCTTCACTAGACATATCCGGCTCATCTTTAGCTGAAGATGTTTCTTCCAAGAAAGAAATGTTTTTCTCTTTTCCTTTCCAATCTTTATTACGGCCCCATCTCGGCCGATCTTCATTATAGCCTTTCCTGAATTGCTCATATTGAGCAACTCGGACTCCCAAATCAAACAAATTTGGGAAATATCTATCTTCAAAATGATCTTTAATTTTAAAATGTAAGCCATTGAATGCCATTTTTGCAAATTCTGATTCTGGCATTCTTACAAAACATCGGCTTCTTGCTGTCTTGAATCGATTTAAATATTCTTCGACCGACTCACTCGGTCTTTGTCTATAAAAAGTCAGATCAACAACCGACAATTCTGGTTCTGATCTATAAAACTGTACGTGGAATTTTCTTTCCAACTCATCCCAATCTCTTATTAAGTTGGCAGGTAAGCTTGTATACCATGTAAAAGCTGTTTTCGTCAACGATGTATTAAATAAACGTAATTTTAGAAACGAATTGGCAGCGGCCTCTCTACATTGGGCCGTGAACCGTGCAACATGTTCGACCGTGTTTTCGGTCTCATCACCAGAGAATTTATCAAATTTCGGCATTTTCCAATTTGCCGGGTATGGATGATCTCCATCTATATTAGCCGGGTATGGAGATCTAAATACAGGCCGTATTGTCGGCCTTGCCCCTACTCCGAATGTATTTCGGATAGCCTCTTCTATTTGTATATATAATTCGTTGTTATTTTCTTGATGAGGAACTTGTACTGGTGCTGGCAGAGGCGGGATCTGTCCAGGGTTCTGTACAATTGGTACCCCGAAATTTTGTATCGTAGGGTTAATTCCTTGAACTACATTAGGGACCTGCCCCCCAGGTCTTGTACCTCCATTTTGAGGTTGATATGCTGGCAAAGGCGGCGGTGGTGGTAGTCCCCAAGCTATTTATGGCTGCTGATGACCGGTAGCATGATTTGTTACCGGTCTATACGTGGCTTGAAACGGTGTTGCTTGTGGCTGTGTAATAGCCGGTGTAATAACAGGATTTTGCAACGCCGGGGTACCCATAGGCCCTGGTATGCCTGGGTATTGATGATCGTTACGTGCTAACAGCTGCCCAATTCGGGCAATATTTTCATTCGAAGCCGTAATAGCGGCCAATACTGCATCTAAGCGATTGGTACTTCGATGACTGTTTTGATCTAAAACTTGTAAGACCTGAGTCATTTGTGCCAACGCTTGAGCCAAGCTTGGCTCTTGGTGATCGGATTGACCACTTGCTTCTACATCTACTGGTAATACTGCTTGCTGTTCGAGTGCATTTTCGGTATTACTAGTCTAGTCATTCCCCGAATTTTGAGGAATAACTCTATTACGTAAACTCATTGCATTATCTTCTGCCATATCTTAAAATTAATCAGTAAATTACCTTAAAATTGTCCCACTGGGCGTGCCAAAAATTTGTTGCTGCCTTCTGTTCCCTAGACCGTTGACCCGGTCAATTCCCCTTGGTACGCGCCAAGAAGGATTAGAAGGCTAACAGACGGTGACCCTCAGAGAATGCGCCCTGACTCTAGCCAGGCGATTCGGTTGGTGAGGGATCGGACCAACCGAGTTCTACTTCTCCTGAAGTTCGGGTCGGCTGATGAGCCGAGTAAAATAAGAGACTTAAGAGACTTCAACTAACTGAATCGGCTGAATGAGCCGAGACGGTTTATATTAATATAAAAAGGCTATTACAAATAGTTGGTAAATCTATTCTACGCTACTCCTACGGAAAGTAACTTCTGAAAATGAAAGATTACAAGTAACCTACTCCTAGGAAAACGAAGGAAATGCTAAAGACTTGGAAATAAAAGATGATCTTCTCGTATTCTCTGAAGAAAAAAGACCTCTTCCCAAGGCGGCTTTCTGTTAATTTATCGTATCCGCCCAAGATCTTCAGTTATTACCATGATCAACCGACCTTTTTTCTCGGGCCACTCCTGGCTAATCTCAACCGTAAGCGGTTTTCAACAACCGCCTTTTAGTTTTTCGGCGTATATTTCTAACACCCGGTTTACTGTTTCTCTTAAAATTCTCATACGCCGGTCCCATAGAGGTGCGATTTTCGAGATATCAACAGTGTTCAACAGTGCCGATCGTCAATTTTGAAACTCTATAATAAAAAATAAATCGGTATTAAATCGAGCCGGTGGCTACTTACAGTAGCCCGGTCAAACTCTCTCTCTCTCTCTCTATATATGTGTGTGTGTATATGTATATGTTCTAACTTGTAAAAAAAAAAGAAAAAAGCAATAGTATCTGAGTTATGTTCACTCGCTATATTACTATTAACAAATCTATTATTGTTTAGACAAATTTTACCAACTTATTGAGAAATACTGGTTAAAAATAGAAAAGAAATGTAAAATAAATATGCTGATTGATTCACTGAAAGTTGCAATCAATTTATGCTCTATAGAGCTCTATTATTGGATGCGCAGACAATAACTTCTCCCAGGGAAAGGGTACGGAGTGGGGCATGGAAGATTAATCCCGCTGTCGGCAATAATTAGTTTGGTTGGTCGGTTGTTACAAAAGGAGGACAAATTTTGACTTGTAAGTCTTCTCAGTCAAACCTCCATTTTAATTATTTCCTCCCGTCCCCAGAGAACCAACCATTCAACAAATTAGGAATAATTTCATAGATGCCCTTCTGGGGACGGTTAATTTCACCAATACCCTTAAATACGTCAAAATTTATCATAAATACCCTCTATTAGTTAAAGTCCGCTAACATCCGTTTGAAATAAAGTTAAAATTTTAAAATGCCATTTTTACCTTTTATCTCTTGTCAATAGCAGAAATACCAATAGGTATTTCAAGAAATTTTTTGTAAATCTAAATTTGACTATTTAATATACTAAATATTAAATTAAATTATTAGTATGCATTAATTATTAAAAAATATAAAAAAATTGTACTTTATATATAGTAAGCTATGTTTTTATATGACTTTGGTTTTTTTTTTTACTTCGATTTTTAGTTTGGGTTCAGTTTGCATATAGATCAAAACCATAACTAAATTTAATTTAATGGGACTTATTTTTTTTTTGTACCTATAGTGTCACGCCACGAGCTAGTTCTAGATGCGGAAAAACGTGCCAATTTTTTTTGAAAGCCTAGCCCGCGCCACGTACAGACCCGCCACCAATACAGGGTCCACTGTACACACGGACAGAGCCTCCCCTGTATTTGCACGGCGTCCACAACATACAACAGGATCACAACCACCATTCATTCATCACAACAGCATAACAACTCAAAGAGATTCATACAGCTAACAGTCCTTAAACCTGTATGAATATAAGCAAATCCTTAGGCGAAGGATGATGCAATGCACATACAACAGATCATTCTAGAAAGCTGCTCCTTACACAGAAGCTTTATTTTGAAACCCTAATCTCAAACATTGAAGAAATATTTGAAAACTGTTCTCCACACGAGAACTCTTTTTTTTTTAAATCACAAAAGCCGAACGATCGGAAATCTATTTGAAAACTGTTTCCCACACGAAAACTTTTATTTGAAAGCGCTACCACGAGGGGTAGAAAACCAAGACATGCGATAGAATAAAAGCATCGACATCCTCACATGGAACTACACCAAAATCACAAGATCTAAGCATGCAAGACAATCACATAAGAATACTAGATAAATCCATAAAACATAAGCATGCTAGATAACATCCAAAAGGTAACTGAACCACAATCACATCTAACAGATAAGGGTAGGGTGATAACCAAATCTGGGGAAGTAGCATCACAAGTCGGAACCTCTAGAGCTACTATCTAGGCGTGCCTCGCAGCGTCCCGACACTCACCACCCTGCTCACCTGAAAACAACAACGAGGGCAGTGGGTGAGAACATGTAAACATGTCTCCCCTCCCAGTGGGTACCGCAAGCCGACGAAGGCGAGGTGTACACACCGGCACGAGGGTCAACAAAAGCTAGATAAGGTATACAGTAGCACAAGTAAGTATGAGGCTGACATACAACTGAAACAACTATGCTACTGTAAGCAACTAGTATATGCATCAAAGGAGATAACCACAAAGTGAACCCAATCCATAACCACAGGGACGTATCCCTGGCACTGTCACAACCTGCTCAACCAACTGGCACAAAACCTACCAGACGCCCTGCGTCGAGGCTCACGGGTCGGAAACACACGACCCTTTTCCGAAAAGATGCTCGGTACGGAGGATCAAACCGTTGGCATATACGCGCGTCCCTTTTCCGAAAAGATGCCCGGTACGGAGGATCAAACCGTTGGCAAATACGCGCGTCCCTTTTCCGGAAAAGATGCCCGGTACAGAGGATCAAACCGTTGGCATACGTGAGGTGCTAGGGAGCTGTGACGATCGATGCGAATGCTCAATCCACAGAACGACAACGAGCCGTGAAGCAACTGGTAAACCACAACGAGGATCGCTCGGAACAACAGGCGATCACTACCGACCAACTGGGTCGTCTCAATAATCATGCAAACCACAACTACTCTACTATCCAAGCACACATAAGTAGAGTCAACGGGAGTCAAGTGAACTAATAACTGAAATGCAAGAGAAGGGATAGAAAGGTATCACCGTAGTCCACTGAATCGACTCCGGATCGAAGTACCCACCTGTCGAAAGATCAAGTCTAACACCGACGGCTCTCGGGAACCGCGACAGGACCTACGAAAGACTCACAAGGTCAAGGTCCACCAAGTCGATGCTAAACACAAAGCTCACACATCCCGAAACCGACGGATCGCCCGGGAAACCCACCGGGACGATCCCGAGCCACACTAAGCCCCAGAGGGGTACCAAACAGCCAAACAAGTCCCTCGCTGTCCCCGAACACACAAAACCAAGTGACGGGACAGCGAGCACAAGCTCGGGGTGCCACGACCACAAACGCACCCGAAAAGGCTTCCCGGGTTCCCAAAAAATGCCGAATTGGCACCGGAACCCCACATCACTCATCCGCTGTCCTCGGAACTTCGGGACAGCGATGAGGAACAGCCAACTAGGCTAAACGTCAAAGCCCAATCACTTGCAAAAACAGCGAGTGAGTCGCACGACTAGAAACACACGTTTCGCCGACTAATTCATCGAAAAACGCGTCGGAAACGAATCCGAATCTCCACGAAGGGCGAAGGGGTTGGACAACCAGTCCACAGGGCCTCAAGGATCATGCCCTTGCTGCCCGCAGTGTCGCAACACTGCCACAATCGCCAAAATCCACAAATAAGCCACAATAACATACATACAAGCAATAAACGAGGCCGTTCGAGCAAACCGTACATCCGCACGACCTTCCGCAAGCACCAGCGGATAGGTAACGATGTCACGGAGACCGTGCTCACAGCCCCACTGCGACAGGATCAGTCGCAAGCCGGGAAAACCCATAAAAACAGCAAGAATACACAAAGCCAAGGATCGACATTGGCCGAACAGCAGAACGGCTCAACCAAAACCAATTCTAAGGTGAGCATGATGATCAGCGCGTTGCCGCGATCATTGTGCTCACCCTCCCGGACTTCGGGAAGCAACAGGAAGCTCAAACATCACGGCATGGTCTTGGGTGCGTACTCATGCAACATGGACAAGTGATTGCTTATGCCTCTCGTCAGTCGAAGAGCTATGAGCAAAATTATCCCACCCATGATTTGGAACTTGCGGCGGTGGTCTTCGCACTCAAATTATGGAGGCATTATTTATATGGAGAACATTGTGAGGTGTACACGGATCATAAAAGTTTGAAATACCTATTCACTCAGAAGGAGTTGAATTTGAGGCAGCGGAGATGGTTGGAGTTACTCAAATATTATATCTCACCATCTTGTACTACCCGGGTAGAGCCAATGTGGTGGCCGATGCGCTCAGTGGGAAATCTGTGGAGAACCTCGCAATGATGATGACGGCACAAATACCCTTGATCAAGGAAATGTACCGGTTCAACTTGGAGGTCGTAGCATCGGACATTCCCACTACACTTATGAATCTTGAGATTCGGCCGACCTTGTTGGAGCAAATTAAAGAAAAACAATCCGGAGACCCGGAACTCCAAAAGGTGCGGAAAAATATTGAAAGCGGGCGTGCCGAAGACTTCCATTTGGATTCAGAGGGCACAATCCGATTTCGGAATCGTTTGTATGTGCCTAGGAATGACGGAATTCGCAAAGATATCTTGAAAGAAGCTCACCCATCTCCCTATGCAATTCACCCGGGCGGCACCAAAATGTATAAAGATCTTAAAATCCATTATTGGTGGCCGGGGATGAAGCTTGATGTTGGACGCTTTGTGGCGCAATATTTAGTGCGCCAACAAGTGAAAGCTGAGCGTCGCTTCCCGGCGGGGAAATTACAAGGTCTGCCCATTCCAGTGTGGAAGTGGGAGAATATAGCGATGGACTTCATTATTGGTCTACCTCGGTCACAAGGTGGCCACGACGCGGTATGGGTGGTGGTGGACCGTTTGACAAAGTCGGCTCATTTTTTGCTGATCCACACCACTTGGTCGGGAGATAAGCTTGCATAAGTCTATCTTGATGAGATTGTGCGATTGCACGGGGTTCCGACATCAATAATTTCGGATCGAGATCCCCGTTTTACGTCACACTTTTGGAAAAGCTTACATGAAGCTTTAGGCACACGGCTCGATTTTAGCACCGCATTTCATCCTCAAACGGACAGACAATCCGAGAGAACAATTCAAACTCTTGAGGACATGTTGTGAGCGTGTGTATTGGATTATAGGGTGCTTGGCCCACTTACCTACCGATGGCGGAATTTGCTTACAACAATAGTTATCAAGCTAGCATCGGTATGGCACCCTTTGAGGTCTTGTATGGACGAAAGTGTCGGTCACCGATTCATTGGAGTGAAGTCGGTGAGAATAGGGTCTTAGGACCGGATATACTACGTGAAGCGGAGGAGAAAGTCCGCTTAGCACGTAAACGATTGACAACGGCGCAATCTAGACAAAAGAGTTATGCGGATAAGCGCCGGCGAGACTTGGAATTTGCGGTAGGAGACCGCGTCTTTTTGAAGGTTTCGCCCATGAAAGGGGTGAAGCGCTTCGGTATTCGGGGTAAGTTGACTCCCCGATATATTGGACCATATGAAGTTTTGGAACGCGTGTTGACTTTGGCGTACCAGCTAGCCTTACCGCCGAAACTTGCGGGGATACATAATGTGTTTCATGTATCGGTACTCCGCAAGTACGTGCATGACCCCGCACACATCCTCGAGTATGTGCCAATTGAACTTCAAGAGGACATGACTTACGAGGAGTTCCCCTTGTGTATCATGGATCGCGAGGTGAAGAAATTGAGGAACCGTGAAATTCCTTATATGAAAGTGCAATGGACAAATCACGAGGAGCGTGAAGCCACTTGGGAGCTGGAAAGCTCGATGAGGGAGCGTTTCCCTTACCTCTTCGCTGAGTTCAGCTAAGGTATGGTTTAGTTTCGCGGCCGAAACTCCTTTTAAGAGGGGAGGAATGTAGTACTCTGAAATTCGGTGCGCTGTATCGAACTTTACCAAATTGGTTGAAGTTCGGAGAAGGCCAATAATGGCTGGTGTGGAATTGGGTTCCGAGGGTTTCGAAACATTTGGGTGCGAGTTGGAACCCAGAAATCAAAAATTTGAATTTTTGGAAAATGACCGAACTGGAGCTAAATTGCTCACGGGGTCCGGACCCGGGATCTGGGGTCCGGACAATGAAGTCCGTGGAGCAGCTAGGGTCCGGACCCAGACGTCAAGGTCCGGACCCGACCTGTTTTCGAGCTGAGATGCGCGTACGGGTTCCGGACCCGGCTGTGGGGTCCGGACTCGACCTGCGCAGAGAGCAGGATATGCGTGCGGGGTCCGGACCCTATTTTGCAAGGTTCGGACCCAGCTGATGCAGAATGCCCAATGAAGGGGCAGTTTGGTAATTTCATAGGGTGGGGGTTATGTATAGGGGCTGAGACCTTCTCCCCTCATTCTTTCTTCCCCATCCTCACTCCCTCTCCCTTTCCCTCACTTTCTCTCTCTAGAGATCTCTCCAAAACTAGGAGAAGTGGTGGATTGGAGCTTGGAAAAGGACTTCCAAGGTGCAAAGGAGCTTCTTGGTGCAAGAAGAAGCTAGGAAGCTTGGGTGTTGAGGTGAGTTTTTATGATTCTAGGCCTTAACCTTGGATTTGATCTTGGATTTTGAGGTTTTTGAAAACCTTTGGCAATCTAGACCACAAATGGTGGGAGATTGGCCATGAAAACTAGGATTTTGCTACATGCATGCAAAACCTAGGGTAAAATTGGGATTTTGCAATTGGGAGGTGCTAAAAATATTTAGACCTTCGGGAATTGCAATTGAGGCCTAGAGAATCATGTGGGAACACTTGATTTCTATGAACGATTAGATTAAAGGGTTCGTAATGGGTAACGAACCATTTTCTTTGCTTATTTAGGGCAAAAGCTTGGGTTGAAGCAAGAACTCAAGGCTTGGTGACCTAGGAGCTCAAAGAACACAAAGATTTGGAAGCTCTTGAGGTGGGTTTGTGTTGCACCGAAGTGATTAGGTCACTTCTATGTCTAGGGTAAATAACCATTAAGAATTTAAAATGGTGCATGTGTAAGAAACCCTAGAATGAAATTGTGCATGTTGGCTAAAGTGCTTTGTTAAGTGAAATGAGCAATGAGCTGACCTTGCATGTGAGTAGAATCATATGTAACATGTTAAATACCATGAAAGAACATTTGCATGTATGTATAACTTGTGTTTTTAAGTGATAGAAAGGTTATAGACACGTGCATGCATGAAATATGCGTAATAGTGCAATTGTGACATGAACCTAGTGTTGTTGAACATAGGTTGGAACTTGACATGAACCTAGTGTCATTGAACATAGGTTGGAACTTGACATGAACCTAGTATCATTGAACATAGGTTGGATCTTGACATGAACCTAGTGTTGTTGAACATAGGTTGGAACTTGACGTGAACCTAGTGTCATTGGGCATAGGTTAGATACATTAAATATAAACGAAATGGGTTGGTGAAGTGGCGATTCCGAAACCAATGCCAAAATAAATAAAAATGGGTTGGTGAAGTGGCGATTCCGTAACCAATGCCAAAATAAACAAAATGGGTTGGTGAAGTGGCGATTCCGAAACCAATGCCAAAATAAACAAAATGGGTTGGTGAAGTGGCGAATCCGAAACCAATACCAAAATAAATAAAATGGGTTGGTGAAGTGGCGATTCCGAAACCAATGCCAAAGTAATCAAAGATGGGTTGGTGGTGTGGCGGTGCCAACCCCAACGCCATAGAAAGGCTGTAACTCCGCACAAAAGATAAACTGGGTTGGTGGGGCGGCGATTCCGACACCAAAGCCTATGAAAAATTACAAATGTAAATGAATTACATACTATGGGATGGACCTAGGAAAAATGATAGATGTCATTTAATAGGTTACATCTGTTCTTGTTTATTTACAAGTTGTAGACTTAATATGCATGGTTATTTGTATTTACTAACCGATGCTTGAGTTGTTTCTTTGGACCTGGTGGATCGAGCTTCTCTCTTAGGTGGCCTTACCCACTGGGAACTATGTTTATAGTTCTCACCCCACCATTTTCAGGTCCTTCCGTGAGCGAGGCGGCGGAGCGAGACAAGGGTTTGGCGTAAATAGATAGCGACCCTTCCTTTTTGGTCTCATGTATAGATGTACCCAACTTTTGGACAATACAGTATAGGGGTTATGTAAAGCATGCTAAATGTAAATTCCATATTTTGGAACTTATTGTATGGAATGTTTGTAAAGAAAAGAAAAAGTTGGCATGTAAGTGAGATTATGTGATGTAATAGAAGTAGAATCTTCTTTCACCGATGCTTTCCTTGCGCAACTTTGTACTCGGTTCCTGTTTGGAACGTCTTGTGACTGCATGTGTTGTGACGCCTTGGGCGGATAGGAAAGATCCTGTCCGTTCGGCGGATCTGGTGCACGCGCTCGTGCGGGTTGTCCTCCCACCTAGTTGGTGATAAGGCACGGCGGAGCGTGACAGATTGAAGTGGTATCAGAGTGTAGAAACGGTTCCGGATCGATCAGGTCTAGTCTATAGTTCATAACTCTTTGTGTATATACAATCAAATTTTGCTCTTCCTTTTTTTTTCTTTCTAATCTTTGTAGAAATTCTTTTTCGCTATCACTATTTAGCCCTCTTTACCTGTCTCCGAGTACTGAGGCAAATTCATCTTCACTTCCGGCATCACAAAGCAAGGTGACTCTGCAAACTTCTTGCCAGAAGTCCTCTGCTTCTTCATAGATTTCTGTTTCTAATTCTTCAAATTTAGTTCCTGAGTTTATATAGACTTTTTTTATGGGGCGAAAGAGGAGGCTCAACATGTTTTCTTAATTTTGCATTCTCGTCAATCTTTCGTATTGGGATGGCCGTGCCTTCTATTGCTCCGATTACAAAATCTTTGATTAAAACTGCCTTTCTATCTTTATGAACATACTCTTTTTGGGAGTCGATATACTTTTCGAGCTCTGATTTCTTAGAATCGTACGGTTCCGGATCTACAAGCTTCTTGATTTTCTTTCTCTTAATTAATTTTCAATTAGATATAGTCGGGCGATTGTATGATTTGGAAGATGATGAAGGTTGATTCTCAAGTGGCGTCGGTTGCACCTCTGCATTCAAAGGGCCTTGCCATATAATCTCGACGTTTCTTTAAGTTGTTTGAGCATTTTTCGAGTCTTCTTAGTCAGAAAAGTATTTTAAAACTCAGGAGGAAAAGGATTATCAAAACTCTACTGTTTCTTCGGTTCCTGCACTAATTGCATTAGTTTTTTCCACCTGTGGATCTATCAGACCGAACGAGAGAGGGTAACGGCACCAGTTTTATATTATTTTTCAATCTAGTCTTTAAACACCCAACAATCTTCAATATGGTGACTGACTATTTTATAATAGAGACAATAGTTTGAGTCATCAGTTTTGTCGACATCTTCTGGTCTCTTCGGCTCTGGTAGCTGCATACCACTTTTGATGGCATCATTGTATATTTTCTTTACTTTGTCTTTTTTAAAGGAGTAGACTTATTCTTTCATTCCTCTATGGTCATCCTATAGTTACCGCCATTCAACATTGGCTTAGGTGTTGGCCCAACTGAGGTGGTGCATTTCTTCCCTCTTTCTATGTTGTTAGCGTAAACAGTTCTTGACTGAGTGGTTTTTGTAGTGCACCGAATTTTTAATATAAAAAGTAAGTAAAAATAAAAATAGTGTGAGATACTATTTTTATTAGACTTAGAGAAACAAAATATAAGTCGGAAATGGATTGTGATGAAATTGAAATGAAAATAGAAGATTTAGAATTTTCTGTAAGGAACGGGGCTTATTTTTTAGCAGAAAATTCACAGTGTCAAAAAATTATGAAAATTTGAGAATATGTTAGAACAGTTTTTCTGAGACTAGGTTTAAAGTTTCATGTCATTCCGACACCCGAAAATTGAAAACGGAATATAACAGCAATCTGCTAGAGATTTTAGTCGGTAGACCTTTCGGCGACTAAAAATGATTCAAAACTGAAAAGTTAAGATTACGTTCTTCTAAATGATTTTATTTGAGCCTGCCTGTCAAATTTCAGCACAAACGGATATTCAGAAGGGCTAAAACAAAAAGTATCAGATTCTGAATTGGACTAAAGTTTATATGCTTAATTTTTTTGGACCTATAGGCAATTGTTACATTGCTGAGTGGATTCCCACTAACTGCCAGGGATCCCTTCATGCTTATCCTCTTCAACATATACGTAGAGAGAGAGAGAGAGAGGGAAAGGAAAAGAAAGGGAAAAGAGAGAAAAGAGAAGAAGAAGGAAAATAAAGAGATTTCTTGGGTCGTTTGATGAGCCGATCGAGCCTCCGCGCGCGTTGGAAGTTTTCGGCGCTTCGAGTGTGAGGTAATATTTTATTATTATAATTTTGAATATAATTTTTTGATGGATTCTTGATAACATGATGTAGAGAAATATGTTTTGATGGATTTTTAGTGAAATTGTAATTAGCAACTGGATCTATATGTGATTTAGGAACCGATTTCGCGTGATTTTTCTCGAGAGACTTTTCGAGCAATTTTCGATAGTGGTGGCTGCCTTATGGACAGGTTAAATCCTTTAAAATTGATATAGTTTAGATCTCTATGTGTTTCTAAACTAGTTTTATCTAAGGATTTACAATGATTTTGGGTATTCATAAGGATTTAGAAACCTAAGGCTTGGTTTTGGGATTTTTATCCCTAAGTGCTATGGAACCAAATTGACCTCATTAATCTCTAATTGAAGGCAAGTTCGACGCGAGGGACAACTCCGATTTGGATTGCGACGAGGTTACGGCGTCCGATTGGGAGATTTTGTCGACTTTTTACGATAGGCTTGGGTCGAGCCGAAACGGCGTCGGAAATCGAATTGCTTGGGAATCCTAGCAATTGGTACTTAAACGAGGTGGGTTGTGCTTTCCGGAATGGTTGGATTTCTTTCTATGTCTATGTTGCCATATTGTTCATATGTATATATATTTAAAAATTCTATGCATATAGGGTTATTATTGTGTTTGAGCTTTCATTTTCTTACATGCTTCCTAAAATAGGGTTGGTCAAATTGAATTGAGAACTCGGTACTTGGATGCATGAGGATTGGGTCGTTGGACATTGGAACCCTATGAATGCAATGAACTAGAATGTGAACTTAGAAAATATTGTGGAACATTGGTGGCATCTTGACTAGTTGTTTGGACATAGAAAACATAGTGAAATACTAGGTGTCATTGTGAGTCTAAATATAAACCTAGTGATGGAAATATGGATTGGGTATCCTATGGTGCAAGTGGAAACATTGAACATTGTGTGTCGTGAGTGTACATGTAGGTTTGTTGCCGTAGTTGTACAGGATTTGAGATGGGCATGCGAGGGATTGAAATAGATCCTCTGGACCATGCTAAGGATTGGTAGATCCCCGTCTGTTACTACCCTGGTCAGTAGGGTGTCCTCGGGATGAGAGGACTGGATCATACTCACATTGTCTGTTTGGCTTGTTGGTGTTCACGCCACCACAAGCAGTGAGCTCCGGAGTTGTCACACATAGGTTAACGTATCTACCCAGCAGACGGCCCTAGATTGGTGATAGTCCCCGTGGGCCCTGGTATTGTGAGTTTGGCTTGACTTCGCGTGAGCCGGATGATTGGGTCATGAGGTAAAAGTGAAAGCCAGTCGAGTATAGTAGATTATGTCTATGGTTACCTTGTGAAGTCTTGTAGTAGCATTATATGACAGGACGAGTCGATTGTGACTCCTCTGTGGACAGTTTATGTATGGGTTGAGCGGTCATCTCCCCAGTAGACGATTTAGAGGACGGAGTTGGGCTTGACTTCGCGTGAGCCGGTATGATTGGGTTAAAAAGGTAAAAAGGGTAAGCATCTTGAGCTTAATAGCATTTATTGTTTACCTAGCTTCATTTTGCAAAGGCATAGTAGTGTTTATTCCAGTTTATGCATAGTGTAGTTGTACTACTTTTGTTGTTTATCTACTTATGCCTTGATTGACCTAGTGGGAAAATCGGCAAGGTCGGTGGCCGAACCCACTGGAAACTTCTTTTAGTTCTCATCCCACTATTTTGCAGAGCCATTACTGTTGTTGCAGAGCCACCATTAGCGGAGCAGCACCGGACCGAGGCGCGGGCGTCGCGCCCTAGATAGCTGGGTCACCAATTGTAGGTCACCCGTGTACAAGTAAAGAAATGTAAAATCTATTGTTGAATGTAATGTAATTGAGAGCAAAGTTGTATATTGAGGAAAATGTATGTATATGTGGATGAATGGAATGTTGTAATAGTTAGGTTTTTATTCTTGTGCTTGTGATATGCCCTCGTGCAAAACTGTGCTATGTTGTATTTTCTGGGTGGAATTCATTGTACTTGTTTTGTTTACGCCTTGGGCGGACAGGGAAAATTATGTCCGTTCGGCGGTCTGTGCACGCGCCCGCATAGCCTCCGCTGTGCGATGGGGCGGGGCGTGACAGTTTTACTTTCGGCTTTCGTTCCATCTTCCCTCTGAGGTCCAGAGGTATAAAAACTTGCCAGGACTTGTGGATTGGCCTTTTCTAGCTTTGAGACATTCAGTATGCGATCCTTAAATATAGTGCAACTGGTGGTGGCAAAGAATGGGCGCATCCAGTTGTCTATATTCCCTTTAAGCAACTCCACTGCTTGAGACTACTCTAGGGTTGTTTCACATCTTATACTCAAGTTCCGCCATCGTGTTATATAGTCTAGTATTGACTCATATTCCTTTCTTTTATAGCTATTAGATCAGCTATTGAAATTCTATCCTAACTGTAGCAATTTTTTCTCGAAAAGTATTCTCCTTTTCACTTTAAGTTTTAATTGAGCCGTCGTCAAGAGAATAATACTAATTAAACGCTATCATGATCAAACTCTGAGGGATTTGACGCAACAATAATGCACTATTGTCTCCACCGTTACCACACGCGACTTTGAAATGCCCCAAATATTGGTCTTGGTTGCCTAACCCATTAAAATGTTTGAATTTGGGAATGACATACCTTTGAGGGAAGAGTATATTGTTATATTCCACGAGATATGGGTGCCCCCGTCCTTTTTCTTTTGGTATTGACCCTGCCATTGACTCCTTCAGTTGAGAGGCAATGAGTTCTGATATTTTCTCTCTAGAGATGCTATGAATGCCTTTCTGGGTTTGAGTTGTTATGGCCAACTGACTTTTTCGATTTTCTTGAGTTGATGGTGTGGACAAGTTCAGGGTCAGGGGTGTAGCTTGAACTTCAGGATTACGCTACTGCACTCCTATCTGCGTTTGCATACTGATGACCATTTTCAATACCTCGTCTAGCTTTCTATTGAAATTCAATATATCCTTATCCTTCTCTTCTAATTTCTTTCTCATTGAAGCGATTAAGAGGTCTTTAAGATCCCTAGAAAAAGAAGCGGGTTCCTCTTCATTCTCTTCAATGTTTAACGGGTCAAGGGGTAGATCAGCATTAGGGTATTCTCTTAATTCTTAAGAGGAATCTCCTCCTCTTACTTTAGGTACCTTCTTTCTTTTGCGTAGGGGAGCGGCTTTCGTAGCAATCTCCCTGAGCGTCAGGTTGTCGTCATCAGTATATTCTTCTATATGATTGACCATCCTTACTGTGTGAATAGTCAATCTTTTGGAGTTTTTTTATTTGTTTTAATGATCATTGGGTGATTTAGCATGATTCTTCACCCTCCATTGCTTAGTAATTTTCTTATTCAGCTGCAATGGTTGCTTCTGCCCCCTAATTGTAGATGTGTTCTCACCCGTACGATGCCTTATTACCTCTTTCAAGGTCTCATAAATGTGTTGAGATATAGTTGTTGTCTCTTTGCGTCTAGGCAAAACTTCTTTAATAGACCATAGGCAGTCCATTTCTATCTCTGGACGTAGAACAGCAGTGGGTGAATTCTTCTTGACGAACCTGAGCAGGGCAAACTTATTATGCGTGAGCTCTGCTAGTTTCACTACAAGCTCGATCGGTGGTGGTGCCTCTGTTCCCTTATTTTTCCTCACGTGTTTCCTCCTCAAGGAACGTCGGGCGTTTTCTTGTAGAAGATTTGGATGTGAAGTGCTATTTTAGCAATTTCGCACATGGAGGTTGCCAGTCTATCAAAAATCGATTTCTTTGCTACCTCCAGATTAGTTGTTTTAGAGTTGGCAAGGGCCAATCTTTTAAAGACAGATGTCCTCGCAAGTTGGCTGTCAGAAAATTTGAGTCGACCCTCTATTACCATTGTGAGACCCCAGATAGTGACACCAGCAGAGGATCCCATGACCGACAGTGCCAAATTGGATGGTGACACCAGCAGCTTCGATTGTGAGTATGGAAGTAAGGAAGAGGACATGTCCTGCGTTGATCATAGTGTTGTTTAATACCATCGCTCTGCATATATAAAATAGTAGGTGTCAGTCACACGCACACATATATATACGTATTGGTCTTTTATTAGCATTATTGGTTTGGTCTCAAAGATGGAGGGTGAAGCCATGTCCCACGGGGCGTGCCATTTTCTGGGCCGCCACGAACGGCTCGGCCCGCCGCAGGCTTTTCTCCGGGAAGTGGTCATTCATGGTACAGATCGAATTTGTTTAAGTTATAAATTGAAATCAGGATTGTAGGTTCATGACTTCCAACAGATTCAAAAATTTGCTATTAATTATCCCACACTTACGGTGTTAAGAAATTC
Organism: Puya raimondii; assembly: GCA_016920855.1. NCBI lineage: Eukaryota > Viridiplantae > Streptophyta > Magnoliopsida > Poales > Bromeliaceae > Puya > Puya raimondii. Next base: position 4,612,645 of record JABWPP010000049.1, read on the forward strand.
TCGATTTAGAGACCAAACATAAATGCTGATAATAAGAGAGACCGAAGCATAAAGATAACATCTCATTAATATATATTGCTATATACATAGCTTAAGTAGGGGCATACCCCCACTGTACATGAATTTTGTAGAATTAAAATGCTCAGTTTATGGACTTGGTGGTCGATCCAAATTGGATTGCTTAGTTTAATGACATGGCAGTCAGTTGAAATTGATTTGTTCAGTTTAAAGACTTGACGATCAAGAATGAGATTGATTTGATTTTTGTCTCAGTTTAATAACTTGGCGGGCAAGTTGAGTAGAGTTTGATTTAATTTGCTCAGTTTAACGACTTGGCAGTCAAATAAAAATGAGTTTAGTTTGCTTGATTTGTCCCCTTTGAATTTGGTTCGGGTCGAACTGTTATGCTTTGGTTCAGAACCCATTGAGACTTGGTTTAGGTCAAACCCTTATGATTTAGTTCGAGGTCCTTTTGATTTAGGTTGAGTCCCTATAGCTCGACTCAGCTTGGTCCTTCTTATAGATCAGTTTGGTTTGGATCGAATCCCTATGATTTGATTCAAGATCCATTTGAGTTTGATTTGTGTTGAGCTCTCATGATTTAGCTCGACTTAGAACCCCTTTGGATTAAGTTCGGTTTGTACCCCTGTAGTTTGGTTCATTCTAGTTTGATTTTGGCCGAACCTTCATGGTTTGGCTCAATGCCCTTTATAGATCGGTTGGGTCAAACCAATTCATGGTTTGGTTCAGTTCCGGTCTTTTATATTTCAGAGCGAGTTGAACTGGCTTATGTTTCGGTTCAAGTTGAATCCTTTATCATTCAATTTAGGTCGAAATAGTTGTAGTTCAGTGCGTATTGAACCGGCTTATGGTTTGGTTCAAGTTGAATCCCTTACGACTCGGTTTAGGTCGAATCGGCTTGTGGTTCAGTTCAACTGTGCTCAAACCTCCTGTAGTTTACTTTGGGTTGAACCAACTTATGGTTCGGTTCGAGTTGGATCCTTTATAGTTTGATTCAAGTCGAGTTGGCTTGTGGTTTGGTTTGGGTTGAACTAATTTCAATTTAAGTTTACCCCCCTTTTCGGTTTGGTTTAGGTCGAGCCAACTCGTAATTTGGCTCGACTTGGTTCGAACCTCCTATAATTTAGTTTAGGTTGAACCCACTTCGGCTCAATTTGAATCCTTTATGGCTTGGTTTAAATTGCACCGGTCTATAACCTGGTTTGGTTCGGCTAGAATATTCAACGGTTCAGTTTAGGTTGAACCACATTCAATGAGTCAGTTCAAGTTGAAGCGGTTTATAATGAAGTTCAAAGTAGATTCTTTATAATATGGTTTGGATCAAACTGTGCCTGTCACGAGGATGGAGTGTGGATTGAACATGTGCCAATCATGAAGATGGCAATTCGATCGAGTCGAACCGTGCCTATCACGAAGATGGCGTATGGTTCGAACATTGCCTATCACGAAGATGGCAAATCAATCGAGTCGAACCGTGCCTATCACGAAGATGGCATATGGTTCGAACAGTGCCATCACGAAGATGGCGAGTCGATCGAGTCGAACCGTGCCTATCACAAAGATGGCGTATGGTTCGAACAGTGCCTATCAAGAAGATGGTGAATTGATCGAGTCGAACCGTGCCTATCACGAAGATAGTGTATAGTTCGAACAATGCCTATCACAAAAATGGTGAATCGATTGAGTCGAACTATGTCTATCACGAATATGGCATATGGTTCGAATAGTGACTATCACGAAGATAGCGAATCGATCAAGTCGAACCGTGCCAATCACGAAGATGGCGTATGGCTTGATCAGTGTCTATCACGAAGATGGCGAATTGATCGAGTCAAATCGTGCCTACCACGAAGATGGCGTATGGTTCGAATAGTGCGTATCACGAAGATGGCAAATCGAAGTAACACTCATTTTGTTATTTTTATTATTTATTACTTTTTATTTTATTATTTTATTATTTTTTTGTCTAAATACGCGGCTTTGTTGGTGTCGAGGCTATCGCGAAGATAGCCGCTTGATCAACCCAATGAGAAGGGTTCGATTCGAATCGGTAGGTTGCGATCGTATCAAGCCTATCATAAGGATGGCCACTCGGTATAGGGGTTAATGATACATACGCACGGTGAAAGTAGCGATTCAATGCCGAATTTGATCGGTCGAGCCTATCGCAAAGATGGTTGTGTTGATCAAACCGAAAAAGAATTGCATTTATACTGTTTCTATGCATGTGTCACCCTTCGTTGCCGTGAAAGTCGGGTCGGTTTAAGAGTATCGTCGTTGTTGTTATTGTCGCCGTCATTGTAACTGTTGCCGTCACCGTTGTCGAAGAACAAGAAGCCCAGAACTTTTTTTTTGCTGCTTTTTTTTTTTTTTTCCCTTCCAGAACATAACAGGGGGGACCCATGTACACGTATAAGAGAGAGAGAGAGAGAGATGTGTATAGAGAAAAAAAAAACAAAAAACAAAAAACAAAAAAAATTCTTTTCTTATTTTTCTTCACTTTTTTTTTTTTTTTTTTGTGCTGGGATCTTCTTCTTCTTCTTCTTCTTCTTCTTCTTCTTCTTCTTCTTCTTTTTTTTTCCCTTCTTCTCTACCCTTCCAGAATTTTTTTATCTCTTTAACCATTTTTTTGTAAACCCAACAATTTAATTTATAGGGTTCACAAAAATATTTTTTTTGAGAATAATTTAGTAGATAAAGAAATTTGATCATCTATAGAACTTTTTTTTTTAAGGCATCTATTGCCAATCAAATCATCTAAATTTTTTTTTTGGCATCTTTTTTCATTTATTTCTTTATAATTTTTATTTTTTTATTTTATTTTCTTACTTTCTCTTTTTTAACCCTTTTTTTGGGGGAAAAAAAGGCCCACCTCTCTGTACAGATCACAGGGAGGTTGGCTTCTCTGTTTGACTCTTTCTTTCCATTTTTTATTTCCCTTTTTTTCTTCTTTCCTTTTTTTTTCTTCTTTTTTTTTTTTTTTTTTTTTTTTTTTTTAGAAGGATACAACATGGATCCATCTTTTCTTCATTTTTTTTGTTTGTCTTTCTTACCTTTTTTTATTTCCTTTTTTTTGGAATATAATTTCTAAAGATAATAAAAAAAATTAATAGGAACATTCCTATTCTACAAATAATATATATATATATATATATATATATATATATATATATATATATATATATATATATATATTTACCCAAACATTAGTATAGGTTAAAGAAATGAAAGGTCATGAAGAAATTTTATGATAATAATTAACATTATTTAACAACTAAAAAATATTAAAATATAATAAATGAATGTATTTTCAAAGAAATTAGAAAAATATATTTAATGCCTTATATGGGTTGTAGATACATTAAATTCTAATAATTAACAGCCGAAATATTATTAAAATATAATAAATGAATGTATTTTTGAAAGAAATTAAAAAAAATCTATTTAATGCCTAGTGTGAATTGTAGATATATTAAATAATAATAATTTGGCAAGTCATTATCAAATGAATTGGAATTGCACCATGTGAATGATAGATATTAAAATCAATATAATAAAAAAATTTTAAAAAGCAAAGGGCATACCTAAATGGTAATAAGGAGAAACTAATAATTGTATGAAGGCCTTGTGAATATGAATTGAACTAGAGTAATTTAAAAAATTAAATAGAAATAATGAGCTACTAAAGAAACAAATAATTTATTTAAAAGGCTAAGATACTAAAGAAAGGTCAATATAAAATTTCATCATTATAAATAATAATTTTTGTTAAATAAAAACTAATAAGTATAATTGTCATGCCCCGGATTGCTCGTTTTTCCGGGCTCGTCAACAGATCCGCCGTATACATAGAATTTTCTACGTATACGAAGCGATAGCTGTACCTGTAAAAAAATATACAAGCAACTACAAGAGATATAGAGCTGGAATAAAGCATAACTCGATACAGATAAGCTAATTGTACATACAAGATTCAAAATACAACGCCGACCGGCCATAACTATAAGGTACAAGTCCACCCCATTGTACACAAAACAAACACCCCTGTATATACATGGCATCTTCCAAACAGAAACTATCTCCAAAATGGGTCCTTCTCTAGAGTAGCGACCGGGGTAGACGGAGATCTAGCTCGCAACTCCCTTACCTCGATCAGAAGGAACAGTAGCAGCAGCAACAGTCGAAGGCTCTGTAAAGAAAAGTGGCAACAATGGGTGTGAGAACTACTATAAAATAAAGTAGTCCTCAGTGAGTACCGTCACCGACCTCAACGGCCCACCCACTAAGTCTACGAGACTATCAGTATAGCTGGTAGGTAAATAAATAGAAAAGTATGTTGGAATAAACTCTACAGCTCCAATGCCACTATCCTACCACTATGCACGATAATCACTGAAGCAAATGCATCTCTCATTATGATTAAACCGCCCATACTGACCCGAGTCTATAGGGACCTCAACAGACCAGTCCCGCCTATACCCTAAGCTGCACCGTACTTCACCCACGAGAGTTTTCGGTGTAGGGCAGCACCTCCGGAATGGCACTCGTGGGCGCGACCCAGCCGAGTGTATATGCAAATCTGACAGCTCAATCAGGTAACTACAAACTAAAATTGAGATAAAAGGGTCAAGTTGATCTAACAACCAAGGCTCACGTGCCCACGGCACAATCTGATGCAAACAGAAGAAATCTGAGTCCACCGTCAGCCCCGACGGCACCCGAAAGTCCGGAAGAGCCTAAACTCTGCTGTAACAATGAGCTCTGCATCTCAGCACGAGCGTAAACTCGACCTACACTGATCTAGATATCCACCTCGCACTAACAGCGGCGATACATTAATAAAAATGGCTCCTGAAGCTAAATCTGATAAGTTTTTCGAAAAGTGACAGGTGTAGGTTTAACGAGTTTGCTCCTAAGTCAATTCGCAGTTCAGCATGAAATACTTGTCTAAGATCATTAAATTATGCTCCAAATTTAGATTTCATATAAAAACATGCAAATTTGTGAATTTGAGCTACTAACATGAAAATATAATGTAAATAAGCATGCTGAAATTCTCTACAACTTAGGAGGAATTTCGAAGACTTCGGTCGACATTAACCCACCTTAAACGCTAGTCCAACAACGGTCAGAAGTCGATAGGAGAAGCCCCGCACAAAATTAGCCTCAACCGAAATGAAACCAGCTGAAAAACAGGATTCGGATCCACTCTGCAGCACTTCTGGGCGCCCAGAACCTGAGCCCAGAACTGCAGCCTGGTAGCTTCAACCTATACGAGTTCAAAATAGAATTTAACCAAATTTCCAAGTCCAAATGCAGTGAAACTTCACCCAACTCATCTCAAAAGATTAAAGAACAATTCCCCAGGTTCCTCACCAAAATTGAGCTGGAAACGATCACCAAAAAGCCTCCAACAGGATTCGGCCCAACTTCTAGATACCTAGAACCTGCATCCAGAACTTCAACAACTTAGCAAACAACACTTCTAGCTCAAATATGGAAATTCAAGCTTAAGAAACCGATGAAGTAGGGTCACAAACCTCCCAAATAGAGTGATCAATCAAACCAAATCCTTTAATAAGCTCTCCATCAAAATCTGGATTAAAAAACCCAAGGAAATCCATCAATTTTCCAAAAAATTCAGCATTTATGCTTAGTTCTCTAAATCTGAGCTAAAACTCACCTTTCCAATCTCTAATTCAGAAGAGAAAAGCTTCCAATCCAGCAGGGGATGTAGGAAAACCAATCCTTACATAAAAAATCCAGTTCCAACAAGATTCGGATCCATAAAATCAAGGAAAAACCCAAATTTCAGCTCAAGAACACAAAGGGTCCAGTAAAACAGCAATTAAAGTTCACATACCTATCCCAATTGCTGTTGGAAGGATTCCACAACTTTCTCTTTGAGTCCACAATCCAGCAAACTAAGTTTCACGAGATTTGGACACTCCTACACCGCACACAAGCTGAAACGCCACAGGTCGACGCTAGAAAACTGCTGGAAATCTGCTGGAAATCTCAAGCCTTCAATGAGAAAAGATGGAATTTAAAGGATTGGAGGGACTTCCTTGCAAAATTCCTAAGTTCACCATGAAAAGGAAGTAAAAGAGCTTCAGGGGGTCGTCCCTATCTATTTATAGCAGTAGAAATAGGATAACTTAAGCCTCAAGAACAAAAGCTGCTAACCAGTCCCTATGCTGAAAATTCAAGATTCGGGCGCCCTAAACCCAAGAACTGGGCGCTCTAAACCTCCAGCCTGCACCAGAATAGCACCTCGGACTCTCCGCCCAGCGGTCCAGTGTGCCTTAACGTGGTCCGACGGCACTCACCTACCACACACACGTGTCAGCACGTTCGATACCCACGAGGTGAACTTCTGGATCCACTTCTAGGCGCCTGAATCTGGATCCGAAATGACTCAGTATATGTATATATATATATATAACAGCACTCAGAATCTGGGCACCCTAAACTCAACTTTTGGGCGCCCTAAACTGTCAGAACTTTAGTTTTGGCTTATTTTTGTGCTCCGAGTCCGTTTTCGCGTCTGTTTCACGCCAAAATGACTCCGACTCATCCCGACACTCTACAAAAGTGTCGGCCAGTCTCTGATACTACAGTCATTTCGCCAGTTAGGCCCCAGGGGTACTACATCCTTCCCCCCTACAAAAAGTTTCGTCCTTGAAACTTAAATTCATACCTCAAGTAGAACTCTCGAACAGGTAGGGGTAGGACTCCCGCATCACTGTCTCCGGCTCCCAAGTCGCCTCACGATCCTCGTGATTACTCCACTGCACTTTAACGTACGGTATAACCAGGTTGCGCAATTCTTCCATCTCGCGAGCAAGAATCCGCACCGGTCGCTCCTCGTACCTCAGGTCCTCAGCCAGCTCGAGTGGAGTGAAGTCAATCACGTGGGATGGATCGAACACATATCTCCTCAAAGCCGAGACTTGGAACACGTCATGGACCCCGAAAAGTCGCGGTGGTAGGGCAATCCTGTACACTACTAGCCCAACTCGCTCCAACACCTCGAACGGGCCAATGAATCGTGGACTAAGCTTTCCACGAACTCCGAATCTGCGTATTGTCACGTCCCAGATTACTCGTTTCCCCGGGCTCGCCAACAGATCCGCCGTATACATAGAATTTTCTATATATACGAAGCGATAGCTAACCTGTAAACAAAGCATACAAGCAACTACAAGAGATATAGAGCTGAAATAAGATCATACTAATAGAACAAAAGCCACTTGTACATATAGGATCCAAAATACAACAGTTCCTCCACCAAAGCCAAAATAGGTACAAGTCCACCTCTCACAGGAACAACCAGTTCACACTATATGTACATGGCACAACTCAAAATAAAACTATCTCCAGTAGGGTCCTCCTCTAGAAAAAACTGGGAATAGTAGTGATCTAGCTCGCGACTCCCTTACCTCGATCCGCAGGAACAGAAGCAGCAGCCGCAACAGTCGAAGGCTCTGCAAGAAAAGGTGGCAACAATGGGTGTGAGAACTACTATCAAAAGAAGTAGTCCTCAGTGGGTACCGCTACCGACCTCAACGGCCCACCCACTAAGTCTACGAGACTAACAATATAGTTGGTAGGTAAAAAAAATAATAAAGTAAGCTGGAATAAACTCTACAGTTGTAATGCCACTACCCTACCACTATCCAAGTCATACTCTCAAAGTATAAGGATCACTAATGTGAATAGTCAATCCTGACCCAATCTAACGGAACCGCCCAAAAAGGCTCGTCCAGCCAAAAGCCTAGCCACACCGCACACTACCAAAAGGTAGCCGGTCCAAGAATCATATCCACTAATCTGCAGCGACATCAACGCATGAGAGGCCTCACTCCGGAGCGGCACTCGGGGGAGCTACCCAACCGAGTTAATAAGCGTATCTCTGTCGAGCACAATCAGGCTTCGGCAGGCTATAATCCAGTAAAAAGGGGTCAAATGGGTCGAAGACTCCAAGCTCACGTGCCCTCAGCACAAACTGATACTAAAATAAAATCTTGGTCCACCGTCAACCCCGACGGCACCCGGCAATACAAAACAGCCTAACCCCACTGTATATATAAGCTCGGCATCTCAGCACGAGCGTAAACTCGTCCTACAACAATCTAAGTATCCACCTCGCACTAACAGCGGTGATACAAGAACAGAAACGGCTCCTAGAGTTAAATCTGATAACAGTTTCGAAAAGTGACGGTTGTAGGTTCATAAGTTTTCTCCTAAGTCAAATTCCAGTTCAGCATGTAAATCATGACTATAAATTATTGATTTATGCTCCAAATTCAGATTTCATATAAACACATGCAAATTCATGAATTCGAGTACTAATATGAAAAATCTGATAATAAAATAACATGTTGCACTCTCTACAACTTATGAGAAATTCAGAATCTTTCGGCAACATCAACCCACCTCAAAAGCTATCCAACAAAGGTTAGGAGTCGAGTGGAAGGCCTCCAAACAAAACCAGCTGAAACCGGGCTCAAACCAGCCAAAACCAGGATTCAGATCCTACATGCTCAAGTTCTGGGCGCCCAGAACATCAGCCCAGAACTGCAGCCTGGCAGCACGACCAACAGGGGTTCAACATGCGATAAAATTCAAATCCTAAGTCCAAATGCAGTGAAAATTTACCCAACTCACCAGCAGGGGCTCAAGAACAATCCCACCAAATCTCAGCCAAAAGCGATGTCACGCCCCGTCAGGCCTTTAACACCAACTAGGTGGAAAGGATAACCGCACGGGCGCATGCCCCAGACCCGCCGAACGGATAGAGTACCTTCTACCCGCCCTAGGCGTCACAACACAAGCTTATCCACGAGGTTCCAACTAGGAACGGAGTACAAGAGTTGCACAAGGAAAGCATCAACATAAAGAAGTTCTACTTCTATTACATCACATTGCACATTTATACATGCCCAAATTTTTCTTTTCATTCCATACACCATGTCCCAAAACTATGGAATACATAAGTTTCATACATGTAATGGAAATCTCCTATACTATCAAAGTCCAAGACTAGGGGTACCACTCTATGTATCACCAAAATGGAAGGGCCGCTATCTAGAGAGCTAAACCCTTGCCTCGCTCCGCCGCCTCACTCGCGAAAGGACCTGAAAAACGTGGGGTGAGAACTATAAACCTAGTTCCCAGTGGGTAAGGCCACCCAAGAGAGAAGCTCGACCCACCAGGTCCAAAGAAACACCATATGCATAAGTTAGATCACAAATAACTATGCAACAATTATTTACATGCTTGTGAATAAATATAAAGGATGCAACCAAATAAAATATAACTTATCATTCTCTCCTAGGTTCATCTTATATTTCACATTGACTAAGTTCAATTACTTGTCATTTACTTATGGTTTCGGAATCGCCGTCTCACGATAAGGGTTCCAACATTCAAGGAGTGAACTCGTCACCTCCTAGTTCGAGTAGCGAACTCGTCGCATACTCGGGATAGCAAAATCGTCGCATACCCCATCTCATCACCGCCATCACATGGCATGGGTAGCGAACTCGTCGCATACCCGGGATAGCAACCTCGTCGCACATCCCATCTCGACACCGCCAACTCATGGCGTGGTAGCGAAATCGTCGCATACCCGGGATAGCAAAATCGTCGCACATCCCGTGTCAACACCGCCAACTCATGGCATGGTAGCGAAATCGTCGCCTACCCGGGATAGCAAAATCGTCGCACATTCCATTTCAACACCGCCAACTCATGGCATGGCAGGGAAATCGTCGTCTACCCGGGATAGTAAAATCGTCGCACATCCCGTTGTTCACATTTTTCACTTGCCAACCTAAGTCTCATGACCTTAGGTTCAAGTCACTAAGTCTCACCTATGTTCAATGACACTAGGTTTACTTTCTCATTCTCAACCTAGGTTCCATGACTCTAGGTTCCAATCTCATGTCCAACCTATGTTCAATGACACTAGGTTCCATTCTCACATGTTCCAACCTATGTTCAAAAACACTAGGTTCTATTCTCACATGTTCCAACCTATGTTCAATAACACTAGGTTCCAATCATACATGCAACATGCAACAAGCATAGATAATTGAATTATACTTGAATTCTATATCATGCAATAGGAGCTCATTGCTCTACCTATCATGATTTTACCTTTGCCAACATGCAAGTTCTAGGGTTCACAACACATACCATTTTATTTTTAAATGGATATTTACCCTAGACATGGAAGTGACCTAATCACTTCGGTAAACACAAACCCACCTTAAGAGCTTCCAAATTCTTGTAGTCTTCAAGCCCCTAAGTGTCCAAGCCTTGAGTTCTTGCTTCAACCCAAGCTTCTACAAGAAAATGGTTCGTTACTCATTACGAACCCTTAAATCAACTCAATACTTGAAATCAAGTGTTCTTTCATGATTTCCTATGCCTCAATTTCAATTCCCGAAGGTCCAAATATTTTTAGAACCTCCCATGACAAAAGCCCCAAATCTACCTAGGGTTTGCATGCATGCAAGCCAAACCCTAGATTTCATGGCCAATCTTCCACCTTTTGTGGTTAAGATTGCCTAGAGTTTCCAAAAACCTCATCTTGAAGGATTAAATCCAAGGTTTAAACCCTAAATCACAAGAACTCACCTCGAAGCCCTAGCTCCCAAGCTTCTTCTTGCACCAAGAAGCTTCTTTGCACCTTGGAAGTCCTTTTCCAAGCTCCAATCCACCACTTCTCCAAGCTTTGGAGAAATCTCTAAAGAGAGAAAGTGAGGGAGAGGGAGAGGGAATGAGAGAAAAGTGAAGAAGGAATGAGAGGAGTGACCTCAGCCCCCCCTACATAACCCATTCACTGCGAAATTACCAAAATACCCCTCACTGGGCATTCTGCCTCAGCCGTGTCCGGACCTTGCAAGTGGGGTCCGGACCCCGCACTGATAACTGACCAGCGCGCAGGCCGGGTCCGGACCTTGGTGTTCGGGTCCGAAAACCGTACGCACCCAACTCGGAGACCAGCTCGGGTCCGGACCGTGACATCCGGGTCCGGACCGTGGCTGCCCGCGGACTTCATTGTCCGGACCCCAGCTTCCAGGGTCCAGACCCCGTGAGCAGTTTTGCTCCACTTGGTCCCTTTTTCATAATTTTTTTGATTTTCGGGTTTCCACTCGTACCCATAATGTTCCGAAACCTTCGGAACCCAATTCCACACCAGCCATTATCGTCTTCCAACGAACTTTATCAAATTTAGTAAAGTTCGATACAACGCACCGAAATTCAGAGTGCTACATTCCTCCCCCCTTAAAGAGAGTTTCGGCCGCGAAACTGAATCATACCTCAGCTGGACTCAGCGAAGAGGTAAGGAAACCGCTCCTTCATTGAGCTTTCCAATTCCCACGTAGCTTCGCGCTCACCGTGATTCGTCCATTGTACTTTTACATAAGGATTTCACGGTTCCTCAAATTTTTCACCTCGCGATCCATGATACACAAGGAAAATTCCTCATAAGTCATATTCTCATGAAGCTCTATAGGCACATACTCGAGGACGTGCGCCGGATCATACATGTACTTACGGAGCGTCGATACATGGAACACATTGTGTATCCCCGCAAGTTTTGGCGGCAAAGCTAGCCGATATGCCATGGATCCCACACGCTCCAAAACCTCATAAGGTCCAATGTAACGGGGACTTAACTTACCCCGAACACCATATCGTTTCACCCCTCTCATGGGTGACACTTTCAAGAAGACGCGGTCTCCTACCGCGAATTCCAAATCTCGTCGACGTCGATCCGCATAACTCTTTCGTCGAGATTGCGCCGTCGATAAGCGTTCGCGTGCCAAGCGGACCTTTTCCTCCGCTTCACGCAACACATCCGGTCCTAAGACCCTTCTCTCGCCGACTTCGCTCCAATGAATAGGAGAGCGGCATTTTCTTCCATACAAGGCTTCAAACGGTGCCATACCGATGCTAGATTGATAGCTATTATTATAAGCGAACTCAGCCATCGGCAAATGTGTAGGCCATGCACCCTTGAAGTCCAACACACACGCTCGTAGCATATCCTCCAAAATCTGAATTGTCCTTTTCGATTGACCGTCAATTTGAGGATGAAATGCTGAACTGAAATCGAGCCGTGTACCCAAAGCTTCTTGCAAGCTTTTCCAAAAATGTGACGTAAAACGGGGATCTCGATCTGAAACTATCGAGGTCGGGACCCCGTGCAACCGCATAATCTCGTCTAGGTAGACTTGTGCTAGCTTGTCTCCCGACCAAGTGGTGTGGATTGGCAAAAAGTGTGTCGACTTTGACAAACGATCCACCACCACCCAAATCGCGTCGTGGCCACCTTGTGATCGAGGTAAACCCACAACGAAGTCCATTGCTATGTTCTCCCACTTCCAAACTGGAATGGGCAACCCTTGCAATTTTCCCACCGGAAAACGACGCTCGGCCTTCACCTGTTGGCATACTAAGCATTGTGCCACAAAGCGTCCAACATCAAGTTTCATCCCCGGCCACCAATAATGTAATTTAAGATCCTTGTACATTTTGGTGCCGCCCGGGTGAATCGCATAGGGAGAAGTATGAGCTTCTTTCAAGATCTCCCCACGAATATCCTCAACTTTTGGCACGCACAATCGATTTCAGAATCGAATTGCGCCCTTCGAGTCTACATGAAAATCTCCGGCGCGCCCACTCTCGATAGTACTCCGCACCTTTTGGAGTTCCGGATCGCCGGATTGCTTTTCTTTTATTTGCTGCAACAAGGTTGGCCAAATCTCGAGATTCATAAGTCTAGCGGGGACGCCCGGGGCCACGACTTCCAAGTCAAACCGGCCCATTTCCTTGATTAACGGCATTTGTCCCGTCATCTCAATTGCGAAGTTCTCCACGGATTTTCTACTGAGCGCATCGGCCACCACATTGGCTCTACCGGTATGGTACAAGATGGTCAAGTCGTAGTCCTTTATCAACTCCAACCATCTCCGCTGCCTCAAATTCAACTCCTTTTGAGTGAATAAGTACTTTAAGCTTTTATGATCCGTGTAAACCTCACAGTGTTCCCCGTACAAATAGTGTCTCCACAACTTAAGTGCGAAGACCACCGCCGCAAGCTCTAAGTCGTGGGTGGGATAATTTTGCTCATAGCTCTTTAGCTGTCGAGAGGCATATGCTATTACTTGTCCTCTTTGCATAAGCACACACCCAAGACCACGCCGTGATGCATCACTATACACCACAAAGCCCTCCCCCGCAATCGGCAAGGCGAGAACCGGAGCCGAAGTCAACCTTTCCTTTAGCTCCTTAAAGCTTTGGTCGCATTCCTCGCTCCAAACATATTTGGCTCCTTTGCGGGTAAGACGCGTTAGTGGACCGGAGATTTTTAAAAATCCCTCCACGAACCGCCGATAGTACCCCGCAAGATCCAAAAAGCTTCGTACTTCCGTGACATTGGTCGGACGAGGCCAATCCTTGATTGCCTCAACTTTCATAGAGTCCACCGATACTCCTTCCGCGGAGATCACATGACCCAAGAAAGCGACCTCACGAATCCAAAATTCGTACTTTTTTATCTTGGCGAACAACTTGTTCTCTCGAAGAACTTGAAGCACAATCCTTAGGTGCTCTTTATGTTCCTCTTCACTCCGAGAGTAGACAAGAATAACATCTATGAACACAACCACAAATTGATCCAATAGTGGTTTGAACACACGGTTCATTAAATTCATGAACGCCGCCGGGGCATTGGTAAGCCCGAAAGGCATAACAGTGAATTCATAGTGTCCATACCGCGTCCTAAATGCGGTCTTATGCACATCCTCCGGTTTGATCTTCAATTGGTGATAACCGGATTGCAAATCAATCTTTGAATACACCCGAGACCCTTGCAACTGATCGAACAAGTCATCTTTTCGGGGTAACAGGTACTTATTCTTGACGGTCACTTTATTCAACTCGCGGTAATCTACACATAACCGCAGCGAACCGTCCTTTTTTCGCACAAATAGAACAGGGGCTCCCCAAGGTGACACACTTGGCTTTACGAAACCCTTGTCCATCAAATCTTGTAATTGTGCTTTCAATTCCTTCAGTTCCGCGGGTGCCATCCTGTACGGGGCCTTAGAGATCGGCGCCGTACCCGGGAGCAAATCGATCACGAATTCTATTTCCCGGTCCGGTGGCATTCTGGGCAACTCCGTAAGAAATACATCCGGGAACTCTTGGACTATAGGAATGTCCTCGAGCCCCAACACTTCTTTTCGGTCATCCACTACCGTCGCTAAGTAGGCAATGCAACCAATAGCAATAAGCTTCCTTGCTTGCGACGTGGACACCATTGACGCAAAGAGCGAACTCTTGCAACCACGGTACACAAACTCTTTGTGCCCGGGTTCTCTAAACCTCACTATCCGGCTCTCACAATCAATAGTAGCGTGATATTTCGAGAGCCAATCCATTCCTAGGATTAAGTCATACTCGTTCATTCGACTTAACACCAGCAAGTCAGCTGGCATGATCCAGTTTTCAACCCTCACTGGACAGTCTACACACGCGTGATGTACGCAAAAGGTGTGTTCAGGTACTTGCACAGTTCTTGCATGTGTGGCATCTACAATTTCTATTCCGTGTGCAATAGCAAATGATCGAGCAATGAATGAATGCGATGCACCAGTATCAAACAAAGCTCTACATCGAATGCCTTTAATTAATACAATACCTGCCACGACATCATCCTGGGCAGAAGGCTCCTCCAACTGTGCGGCGAATACCCGTCCACTGGGCGCTGGCCGCTGGCCCTCCACTGGTCTCGGCAGCGATGTACGGCCTGCCGACATCGCCGCGGGTGGGATGCCCGCGAGCTGTCTCGGCGATGCAAATGCCGATGCCGATGACGGTGCTCGGCCATCATCCATCGGGCAATTGTATCGCATATGTCCCGGCTGTCCGCATTTGTAGCACCTGCCCTCACGGTAATCACACTGCTGAGGGTTGTGAGGGCCGCTACAAATCAGGCACCGGCTCGAGGGTCGATTCCGCTAGGACCCACGAGACTGATTCTGCGACTGCGAGTGCTTCGGGGGCCGCTTAGAGCTAGACTGCCCACCCGAGCCACCCGCCGGTCGCTTCTTTCCCTTTTCTTTTTCTTTTTCCTTCTCTCTTTCCCACGACTCGCGCTCCTCGCGCGCACATGCATTCCCGTGCTCCACCCAAAGAGCACGGTCCAAGACCTCCGCAAAGGTCTTTAGCTTGAGGGCGTGAACCGCCCGAAAGATCTCCGGTCGAAGTCCGCGCACGAAACAATCGACTTGTCCAACTCTCCGCGGACAACGTGCGGTACGCAATTAATAATGTACGAGAACTCCCTATCGTACTCGCGCACGGTGCGGTTCCCTTGCTTCAACTTCCGGAACCTTTCTTGAAGTTTTCTTTTCTCGCTATCGGGGAAGTAGGCGGCAAATACCATACCTCGAAACTCCTCCCACGTCGGTGGCGGAAGGCTAGGGAGTCGATCACGCCGGACTCCCTTCCACCACACCTTCGCCGATCGCTCTAAATAATGAGCGGCGAGATGCACTTTGTCCCTCTCCAAGGTATATAGATCCTCGAAGAGTGTCTCCATGGCATCGATCCATGTCTCTACATCCCATGGATCCACGTTCTCCCCGTTGAAGATAGGCGGGTTGAACTTCTTGAACCTCATGAGAGCCGCAAGTGCGCGCTCTCGCTCCGCATCCTCCATCTCGGAGTCGGGCATAGGAGTACCCGACCCACCGGCTACAATCGGTGATGCCAGTGGCGCCACAGCCGGCGCCGGTGTCACCTCCTCGGCCGGTGCCGAAGAAGAGGCCGGAGGTACTCCCGTTCTCTCCTCCCTAACCGCAGCCGCTTGCTGCGCCATCTCGTCTTGGAGCTTTTTAATTTGCTCCTCCTGTCGCTGCATGGCTTCGGCCTGTCGCCGAACCACGCCCATCAACTCGGTCAACTCATTACGAAGACCCGAGTTCTCGCCCTCCCCGAGTTGTTCGGGAGCCGTGCTCAATCCTCCGAGCCCAGCCCTCGTAGGAGGCCGTCCACGTACCATTTTCTCCTGAAAATACAACGACTTTGGTCATTCCATGACCTTCAAAGTCATTTGCAAGACTATATTTCACGAAAATAAACGTGAACCCAATCTAGGCGAAAGTCACACAAGGGTCCTTATTCCCCTCACTTGGTTTTATGTTGTCGGCCGCCAACACGAACACACTTGGCAAAGAATAAGACACACCTCGAATCTACCTCTATTTCCAACTAGAGGCATAAGGACATAACCCAATCACTTATCTTTCGCCATAATCAAAGATCTCGTCACTCACGAGCCTACACTCCTAGGGTCTTTTCCATCCAAGGGTTTTCTTAGGTCCACCTAGACCGTTTCTATGCTCTGATACCACCTCAGTCTGTCACGCCCCGTCGGGCCTTTAACACCAACTAGGTGGAAAGGATAACCGCACGGACGCATGCCCCAGACCCGCCGAACGGATGAGTCCCTTCTACCCGTCCAAGGCGTCACAACACAAGCTTATCCACGAGGTTCCAACTAGGAACGGAGTACAAGAGTTGCACAAGGAAAGCATCAACATAAAGAAGTTCTACTTCTATTACATCACATTGCACATTTATACATGCCCAAAATTTTCTTTTCATTCCATACACCATGTCCCAAAACTATGGAATACATAAGTTTCACACATTTAATGGAAATCCCCTATACTATCAAAGTCCAAGACTAGGGGTACCACTCTATGTATCACCAAAATGGAAGGGCCGCTATCTAGAGAGCTAAACCCTTGCCTCACTCCGCCGCCTCACTCGCGGAAGGACCTGAAAAACGTGGGGTGAGAACTATAAACATAGTTCCCAGTGGGTAAGGCCACCCAAGAGAGAAGCTCGACCCACCAGGTCCAAAGAAACACCATATGCATAAGTTAGATCACAAATAACTATGCAACAATTATTTACATGCTTGTAAATAAACATAAAGGATGCAACCAAATAAAATATAACTTATCATTCTCTCCTAGGTTCATCCTGTATTTCACATTGACTAAGTTCAATTACTTGTCATTTACTTATGGTTTCGGAATCGCCGTCTCACGATAAGGGTTCCAACATTCAAGGAGTGAACTCGTCACCTCCTAGTTCGAGTAGCGAACTCGTCGCATACTCGGGATAGCAAAATCGTCGCATACCCCATCTCATCACCGCCATCACATGGCATGGGTAGCGAACTCGTCGCATACCCGGGATAGCAACCTCGTCGCACATCCCATCTCGACACCGCCAACTCATGGCGTGGTAGCGAAATCGTCGCATACCCGGGATAGCAAAATCGTCGCACATCCCGTGTCAACACCGCCAACTCATGGCAAGGTAGCGAAATCGTCGCCTACCCGGGATAGCAAAATCGTCGCACATCCCGTTTCAACACCGCCAACTCATGGCATGGTAGCGAAATCGTCGCCTACCCGGGATAGCAAAATCGTCGCACATCCCGTTGTTCACATTTTTCACTTGCCAACCTAAGTCTCATGAACTTAGGTTCAAGTCACTAAGTCTCACCTATGTTCAATGACACTAGGTTTACTTTCTCATTCTCAACCTAGGTTCCATGACTCTAGGTTCCAATCTCATGTCCAACCTATGTTCAATGACACTAGGTTCCATTCTCACATGTTCCAACCTATGTTCAATAACACTACGTTCTATTCTCACATGTTCCAACCTATGTTCAATAACACTAGGTTCTATTCTCACGTGTTCCAACCTATGTTCAATAACACTAGGTTCCAATCATACATGCAACCATGCAACAAGCATAGATAATTGAATTATACTTGAATTCTATATCATGCAATAGGAGCTCATTGCTCTACCTATCATGATTTTACCTTTGCCAACATGCAAGTTCTAGGGTTCACAACACGTACCATTTTATCTTTAAATGAATATTTACCCTAGACATGGAAGTGACCTAATCACTTCGGTAAACACAAACCCACCTTAAGAGCTTCCAAATTCTTGTATTCTTCAAGCCCCTAAGTGTCCAAACCTTGAGTTCTTGCTTCAACCCAAGCTTCTACAAGAAAATAGTTCGTTACTCATTACGAACCCTTAAATCAACTCAATACTTGAAATCAAGTGTTCTTACATGATTTCCTATGCCTCAATTGCAATTCCCGAAGGTCCAAATATTTTTAGAACCTCCCATAACAAAAGCCCCAAATCTACCTAGGGTTTGCATGCATGCAAGCCAAACCCTAGATTTCATGGCCAATCTTCCACCTTTTGTGGTTAAGATTGCCTAGGGTTTCCAAAAACCTCATCTTGAAGGATTAAATCTAATGTTTAAACCCTAAATCACAAGAACTCACCTCGAAGCCCTAGCTCCCAAGCTTCTTCTTGCACCAAGAAGCTTCTTCTTGCACCAAGAAGCTTCTTTGCACTTTGGAAGTCCTTTTCCAAGCTCCAATCCACCATTTCTCCAAGCTTTGGAGAAATCTCTAGAGGGAGAAAGTGAGGGAGAGGGAGAGGGAATGAGAGGAAAGTGAAGAAGGAATGAGGGGAGAGACCTCGGCCCCCCCTACATAACCCATTCACTGCGAAATTACCAAAATACCCCTCACTGGGCATTCTGCCTCAGCCGGGTCCGGACCTTGCAAGTGGGGTCCGGACCCCGCACTGATAACTGACCAGCGCGCAGGCCGGGTCCGGACCTTGGTGTCCGGGTCCGGAACCTGTACGCACCCCAACTCGGAGACCAGCTCGGGTCCGGACCGTGACATCCGGGTCCGGACCGTGGCTGCCCGCAGACTTCATTGTCCGGACCCCAGCTTCCATGGTACGGACCCCGTGAGCAGTTTTGCTCCACTTGGTCCCTTTTTCATAATTTTTTCGATTTCCGGGTTTCCACTCGTACCCATAATGTTCCGAAACCTTCGGAACCAAATTCCACACCAGCCATTATCGTCTTCCATCAAACTTTATCAAATTTAGTAAAGTTCGATACAACGCACCGAAATTCAGAGTGCTACAAGCGAGTTCGAATCGATCTCCAAAAAGTCTTTGCAAGTATTCGGACCCAACTTCTGGATGCCCAGAACCTGCATCCAGAACTTCAGCAACTAAGCAAATAACACTTCTAGCTTAATTTCTGGAATTCTCACAAGTCTAGCCCAGGGAATAGGGTCACAAACCTCCCAAATACAGTGAGGGATCACTCCAAATCCATCAATGAATCTTCCAACAAAATCTGGATTTAAAAATCCAAGAAATCTATCAACTACACATAAATTCAGCACCTAAGCTTAAAACTCTAAATCTGAGCTAAAACTCACCTTAGAAATCTCAAATCCAGGTGGAAAGAACTTCCAAACCAGCAAGGGATGAGGGAAAACCAATCATCACTTCAAAAACCCAGCTCCATAGAGATTTGGATCCATAAGATCAAAGGAAAAACCTAAATTTCAGTTCAAGAACACAAGGGGTCCAGTAAAACAGCAACTGCAGCATACATACCTGTCCAAAATAAGATTGGAAGGATCCCACACCTTCCTCTACGAGTCCGCAATCCAACGAACTAAGTTTTGTGGCATTTTAACACTCCTACACTGCACACGAGCTGAAACGCCACAGGTCGACGCTACTGTTCTGCAGGAATCCAAAGCCTTCAATGGGAAAAGATTGAAAATTGGAGGAGTTGGAGGGGTTCCCTGCAATTTTCCAGGGTTCACCAAGAGAGGGAAGCAAAAGAGCTTCAGGGGTTTCGTCCACCACTATTATAGCCAAAGGAAAGGATACAAAAAGCCTCAAAAACACAAGCTGTAAACCTGCACTAATGCTGAAAATCCAACATTCGGGCGCCCAGATCTTTCAGCCTGCATAGAACAGCCTCGAATTCTCCATCAAGCGGTCTGGTGTACCCTATCGTGGTCCGGCGGAACTCACCTACCGAAGCACACGTGTCAGCACGATCGATACTCACGAGGTGAACTTTCGGACTCACTTTCCGGGCGCCCTAAAACTGGATCCGAAATGACTCAGTAACAGCACTAAGATTCGAGCGCCCTAAACCCAACTTTCGGGCGCCCTAAACTGCTAAATGTCCAAAACTTCAGTTTTGGCTTATTTTGGTGCTCCGAGTCCGTTTTCGCGTCTATTTTGCGCCAAAACAACTCCGACTCATCCCGACACTCTCCAGAAGTGTCGAACAGTCTAGGATACTGCAGTCATTTCGTCAGTTAGGCCCCAGGGGTACTACACGTATCCCTCTGGACGGCGAGACTTTCAGGAACACATGATCTCCAACCTGAAACTCCAAGTCCCGTCTCCTGGTGTCGGCATAGCTCCTCTGTCGGCTCCGAGCAGTCTCAAGACGTCGTCGAACCATCTTGATCTTTTTTTTCTGCTTCCAGCAGAATATCGGGTCCCAAAGTCTTCCTTTCACCCACCTCACTCCAATGCAAGGGCGATCGACACTTACGTCCATACAACGCCTCAAACGGAGCCATCTAGATGCTCGCTTCATAGCTGTTGTTGTACGCTAACTCAACCAGTCCTAAGTGTCGATGCCACCCTCCACCAAAGTCCAAGATACATGCTCTCAATTTGTCTTCCAGAGTCTGAATGGTCCGCTCAGACTGACCGTCGGTCTGTGGGTGAAATGCCGTACTAAACTGAAGCTGAGTACCCAGTGCTGTCTGTAAGCTCCTCCAAAATTGTGAGACAAACCGCGGGTCTCAATCCGACACAATCGAGATAGGCACTCCATGCAATCTCACCATCTCGTCTAAATACAACTGAGCGAGTCGATCCCTAGACCAAGTAGTCTGCACTGGTAGGAAGTGGGCAGACTTGGTCAGTCTGTCCACTATCACCCAAATGACATCAAATCCACCCTGCGTCTTCGGTAAGCCCACAAACGAAGTCCATGGTGATCTGATCCCATTTCCACTCAGGTATAGGGAGACTCTGTAGCTTGCTAGCAGGTACCCGATACTCCGCCTTTACCTGTTGACAAGTCAGACACTGAACCACAAATCTCTCAATATCTCTCTTCATCCCATTCCACCAAAAGTGTGCTTTCAAATTCTTATACATCTTGGTTCCACCAGAGTGAACCGTATAAGGTGAGTAGTGCGCCTCTCTCAGAATTTCCTCTCGGATCCCAGCGTCCATAGGCACACACAGTCGGTCCCTGTACCGCATTACTCCCGAACTGTCAACACTAAAGTCCCATGTCTGCCCTCTGACAATCTGATCTCGAATCCTCATCAAATAGGGGTCCGCACTCTGTTTCTCTCGCATCCTATCCAACAGAGTGGGCTGCAAAACTAAAGACATAAGTCTTGCAGTAACCCCAGGGGACACTACCTCAAGCTCAAACTGCTTCAACTCCTCAAGTAATGGCGCCTGCTGAGTAATCATCATGCTAAGGCTCTGCACTGCTCTCCTGCTCAACACATCTGCTACCGCATTCGCCTTGCAAGGGTGATACTGGATGCTAACATCATAATCTTTCAACAACTTCAACCACCGGCGTTGCCGCAAATTCAACTCCTTTTGGGTGAACAGATACTTGAGAGTTTTGTGGTCTGTAAAAATCTCACAGTGCTCATCATATAGGTAATGCCGCCACAACTTCAGTGCGAACACCACAGCTGCAAGCTCCAAGTCATGCGTAGGATAATTCTTCTCATAATCCTTCAGTGCCGTGAAGCATAAGCAATTACTCTACCACGCTGCATCAACACACAACCAAGCCCGCTGCGCGACGCATCACTATAGATCACAAATCCTTCCCCCATAACTGGAAGCGCAAGGATAGGAGCGGTCATCAGCCTATGCTTCAGCTCCTCGAAGCTCCTCTAACAATCCTCACTCCAAACAAATCTGATCCCCTTCCTCGTCAGACGAGTGAGGGGTGTGGAAAGCTTCGCAAAACCCTCCACAAACCGACGGTAATACCCAGCCAATCTAAGGAAACTCCTCACCTCGGTAACCGTCGTCGGTCTGGGCCAATCCCGAACATCATCTATCTTCTTCGAGTCTACTGCCACTCCAGCGGCCGAAACTACATGACCCAAGAAAGCTACCTCCCGAAGCCAAAACTCGCACTTCTTTAACTTAGCATACAACTTCTTCTCCCTCAGAAGCTGCAGCACCATCCTCAAGTGCTCCTCATGCTCCACATCACTCCGGGAATAAATCAGGATATCATCAATAAATACCACCACAAACTTGTCCAAGAACGGCTTGAAAATCCGATTCATCAAATCCATAAATGCGGCAGGGGCATTAGTCAATCCAAACGGCATCACTGTAAACTCATAATGCCCGTATAGTATCCTGAAAGCCGTCTTGGGAATGTCCTCGGCCTTCACCTTCAATTGGTGGTAACCGGACTGCAGATCAATCTTCGAAAAGACACAAGATCCTTGCAGCTGATCAAACAAATCGTCAATGCGCGGCAAGGGATACTTGTTCTTGATGGTCACTTTATTCAACTCCCGGTAATCCACGCAAAGTCCAAGTGAACCATCCTTCTTCTTCACGAATAACACCGGCGCTCCCCAGGGTGACACGCTGGGTCGCACAAACCATTTATCCAACAAGTCATGCAAAACATGATCGAAAATCTGCACCTCTCGAGCATGTGATAACGGCCCTATCTCTAGTCCATGTAGTGATGCAAATGCTCGACTAATAAATGAATGTGATGCACCGGTATCAAATAATGCACGAGCTCTATTGCCAGAAATTAAAATGATACCTGCCACCACATGATCTGCTGCCGTGGAGTCCTCAACCTGAGCTGCATATACCCTGCCGCTCTGCGCTTGCTGTCGCCGCTCAGCTGGACGCGGAGCCGAAGTCCTGTCTGCCTGGCTATGAGTTAGTGGAGCTCCATAAGTCGGCTGATATACTAGGGGCGCTGATGCTATTGATGGTGCTGGCGATACTGCTCGGGGACAAGCTGCCCGTAGGTGTCCTGGCTGACCACATGTGAAACATCGGCCCTCTCTCTGTGCACACTGCCGAGGCCAATAAGGTCCCCCCTAAATGACACACCTCGGTGCTCCCCTCTGCTGCTGTCTCTGCTGACGGGATCCACCAGACCTCTGTCGCCCCGAAGATCCACGACCCTGGGAACGTGATCGTGGAGGCCTCGGTGGACGCCTGCTGCTGGTCTGTCCTCCGTCGTCCGGAGACTGGCGTTTCCTCTCCTGACTCGGTCTAAGGGCTACCGTCCACTCCCTGACCACTGTCTCTCCTCGCTCCACCCATAAAGCCTGCTCGATCGATGCATCCAAGGTCTGTAACCTCTGCGCTTGCACCAAGGTAAAGATCTCCTGCCTCAAACCTCGCTCAAACAAATACACCTTGTGAGCCTCATCCCTCGCCGCAGAAGGTACACAATTCAGAAGCCTAGTAAATGTAGGATATGGGGGAGCCCAAGGATCTATCTAGAAACTATCAATACCTAGAGGGGGGTGAATAGGTACAACGGCCAAACCACAAATCTCGATGCAATAAAAATAAATACGGAAAATAAAAATAGCACGTCGAGATTTACGTGGGAAAACTCTAATTCAGAGAAAAACCTACGGGACCAACACGCGATAACAATCCACTAAGAAATAAAAGATTACAAGGTGATTACCGACTCCACGGACTCAACCTCTCCTTTATCTTCTTTGGATCTCGCGCACACCACCGGGTTGTCCACGCCCCATGTTCGAATCCACGAACGTCACGCCTCGAATCCACAAGACGCCCAACTTCAAATCCACGAAGCCTTCTACACGTCGAATCCACGACGCCAACCCGAATCCATGAGCGCACTCTGTCCGGAGCAAGAATAATAAAGTTGATGACGATTTATTGCTTAGAATATCATGAAGGATCTGTGAGAATAATCTCTAAGCAATTCTCAAATTGATTCTAAAAGAATATTAAAGATCTAGGGTACCATCAATCAATTTGAGAGAAGCTTGATGTAGAATATGAGAAAAACGGCTACCTACAAGCTTCTAAGGTTTCTAAAAGGTATTCTATGCTTAACCACGTTTTAGAGACATCCCCACATCTTATATATAGGTTTAGGAGACATTAGAATCAGAGTAGGATTGAAAAATACGTTTTCGAAATATCACGACGGGTCGGGGTCCGGACCTTGGATGCAGGGTCCGGACTCTGAAACATTCTGCGCGTTTCATATTCCGGACCTCAGCTCTCAGGGTCCGGACCCTCCCTGCGTGACAACCAGAGAGGCGTACGGGTTCCGGACCTCACCTCACGTGTCACGCCCCGCCGGGCCCTTAAACACCAACTAGGTGGAAAGGATAACCGCACGAGCGCATGCACCAGACCCGCCGAACGGATAGAGTCTTTCCTATCCGCCCAAGGCGTCACAACACAAGCTTATCCACAATGTTCCAACTAGGAACGGAGTACAAGAGTTGCACAAGGAAAGCATCAACATAAAGAAGTTCTACTTCTATTACATCACATGGCACAATATACATGTCCCAAATTTTTCTTTTCCATTCCATACATTATGTTCCAAAACTATGGAATATACAACATTCATACAAGAATGTAAATCCCCTATACCATCATATTCCAAAAATAGGGGTACAACTCTACATACAACCAAAAATGGAAGGGCCGCTATCTAAAGAGCCAAACCCTTGCCTCGCTCCGCCGCCTCACTCGCGGATGGACCTGGAAAATGTGGGGTGAGAACTATAAACATAGTTCCCAGTGGGTAAGGCCACCCAAGAGAGGAGCTCGACCCACCAGGTCCAAAGAAACACCATATGCATAAGTTAGATTATATATAACTATGCAACAATTATTTACATGCTTGTAAATAAACATAAAGGATGCAACCAAATGAAATATAATTTATCATTCTCTCCTAGGTTCATCCTATGTCTCACAATGACTAAGTTCATTTACTTATGGTTTCGGAATCGCCGTCTTACCATAATTATTCCAACATTCGAGGAGTGAACTCGTCACCTCCTAGTTCGAGTAGCGAACTCGTCGCATACTCGGGATAGCAAAATCGTCACATACCCCGTCTTAACACGGCCACTACATGGCATGGGTAGCGAACTCGTCGCATACCCGGGATAGCAACCTTGTCGCACATCCCCTCTCGACACCGCCAACTCAAGGCGAGGTAGCGAAATCGTCGCCTACCCGGGATAGCAAACTCGTCGCTCATCCCGTGTCGGTACGGCCAACTCATGCCATGGTAGCGAAATCGTCGCCTACCCGGGATAGCAAAATCGTCGCACATCCCGTTTCAATACGGCCAACTCATGGCATGGTAGCGAAATCGTCGCCTACCCGGGATAGCAAAATCGTCGCACATCCCGTTTCAATACGGCCAACTCATGGCATGGTAGCGAAATCGTCGCCTACCCGGGATAGCAAAATCGTCGCACATCCCGTTGTTCACGTTTTTCACTTGCCAACCTAAGTCTCATGACCTTAGGTTCAAGTCACTAAGTCTCGCCTATGTTCAATAACACTAGGCTTACTTTCTCATTATCAACCTAAGTTCCATGACTCTAGGTTCCAATCTCATGTCAAACCTATGTTCAATGACACTAGGTTTCAATCTCACATGTTCCAACCTATGTTTAATAACACTAGGTTTCAATCTCACATGTTCCAACCTATGTTTAATAACACTAGGTTTAACCATACATGCAACCATGCAACAAGTATTAGTCTTTGAATTATACTTGAAATGTACATCATGCAATAGGATCTCATTGTTCAACCTATCATGATTCTTACCTTTGCCAACATGCAAATTCTAGGGTTCACAACATATACCATTTTATCTTTAAATGGATATTTACCCTAGACATGGAAGTGACCTAATCACTTCGGTAAACACAAACCCACCTCAAGAGCTTTCAAATCCTTGTGTTCTTCAAGCTCCTAAGTGTCCAAGCCTTGAGTTCTTGCTTCAACCCAAGCTTCTACAAGAAAACGGTTCGTTACTTGTTACGAACCCTAAATTCAACTCAATATGTGAAATCAAGTGTTCCAACATGATTTCCTATGCCTCAATGGCAATTCCCAAAGGTTCAAACATTTTTAAAACCTCCCATGGCAAAAGCCCCAAATCTACTTAGGTTTCACATGCATGCATGTGAAACCACAAAATCTCTTAGCCAATCCCCACGTTTTGTGGTTTAGATTGCCTAGGGTCTCCAAAAACCTCTTGCTAAAGGATTGAATCCAAGGTTTAAACCCCATATCACAAGAACTCACCTCAAAGCCCAAGCTCCCAAGCTTCTTCTTGCACCAAGAAGTTCCAAATCCACCTTAGAAGCTTTTCCCAAGGTCAAATCCTTCACTTCTCCAAGCCTTGGAGAGATCTCTAGAGAGAGAAAATGAGGGAGAGGGAGAGGGAGAGGGAGTGTGAGGAAGATGGAGGAGTAATGAGGAGAGGGACCCCTGCCCTCTATATATAGCCTATCCCCCACGAATTTACCAAAATACCCCTCACTGGGCATTCTGCACCAGCCGGGTCCGGACCTTGCAGATGGGGTCCGGACCCCGCACTGATAACTGGCCAGTGCGCAGGCCGGGTCCGGACCTTGGCATCAGGGTCCGGAACCCGTACGCACCCCAACTTGGAGACCCGCTCGGGTCCGGACCTCAAGTCCCGGGTCCGAAACCCGTACGTTTCCCATCTCGGACATCGGCTCGGGTCCGGACCGTAGCTGCCCGGGTCCGGACCGCAGCTGCCCGCGGACTTCATTGTCCGGACCCCAGCTTCCAGGGTCCGGACCCCGTGAACAGTTTTGCTCCGGTAGGTCCTTTTCTTCGAAATCTTCGATTTCTGGGTTCCCACTCGCACCCATAATGTTCCGAAACCTTCGGAACCCAATTCCACACTAGCCATTACCGGCTCTCTCCGAACTTCATCAAATTTAGTAAAGTTCGAGACAACGCACCGAAATTCAAGGTGCTACATTCCTCCCCCCTTAAAGAGAGTTTCGGCCGCGAAACTAAATCATACCTCAGCTGGACTCAGCGAAGAGTTAAGGAAACCGCTCCTTCATCGAGCTTTCCAATTCCCACGTGGCCTCACGTTCACCGTGATTCGTCCATTGTACCTTTACATAAGGAATTTCACGGTTCCTCAAACTTTTCACCTCGCGATCCATGATACACAAGGGAAACTCCTCATAAGTCATATCCTCATGAAGCTCCATAGGCACATACTCGAGGACGTGCGCTGGATCATACACGTACTTGCGGAGTGTCGATACATGGAATACATTGTGTATCCCCGCAAGTTTTGGCGGCAAAGCTAGCCGGTACGCCACAGATCCTACACGCTCCAAGACCTCATAAGGTCCAATGTAACGGGGACTCAACTTACCCCGAACACCAAATCGCTTCACCCCTCTCATGGGTGATACTTTCAAGAAGACGCGGTCTCCTACCGCGAATTCCAAATCTCTTTGACGTCGATCCGCATAACTCTTTTGTCGAGATTGCGCCGTCGATAAGCGTTCGCGTGCCAAGCGGACCTTTTCCTCCGCTTCACGCAACACATCCGGTCCTAAGACCCTTTTCTCGCCGACTTCACTCCAATGAATAGGAGAGCGGCATTTTCTTCCATACAAGGCCTCAAAAGGTGCCATTCCGATGCTAGATTGATAGCTATTATTATAAGCGAACTCAGCCATCGGCAAATGTGTAGGCCATGCACCCTTGAAGTCCAACACACACGCTCGTAGCATATCCTCCAAAATCTGAATTGTCCTTTCCGATTGACCGTCAGTTTGAGGATGAAATGCTGAACTAAAATCGAGCCGTGTACCCAAAGCTTCTTGCAAGCTTTTCCAAAAATGCGATGTGAAACGGGGATCTCGATCTGAAACTATCGAGGTCGGGACCCCGTGCAACCGCACAATCTCGTCCAGGTAGACTTGCGCTAATTTGTCTCCCGACCAAGTGGTGTGGATTGGCAAAAAGTGTGCCGACTTTGACAAACGATCCACCACCACCCAAATCGCGTCGTGGCCACCTAATGATCGAGGTAAGCCCACAACAAAATCCATCGCGATACATTCCCACTTCCAAACCGGAATGGGCAATCCTTGCAGTTTTCCCGCCGGAAA
Organism: Puya raimondii; assembly: GCA_016920855.1. Classification (NCBI taxonomy): domain Eukaryota; kingdom Viridiplantae; phylum Streptophyta; class Magnoliopsida; order Poales; family Bromeliaceae; genus Puya; species Puya raimondii. The sequence continues at coordinate 4,640,874 of JABWPP010000049.1, forward strand.
GCGACGCTCGGCCTTCACTTGTTGGCACACTAAGCATTGCGCCACAAAGCGTCCCACATCAAGTTTCATCCCCGGCCACCAATAATGTAGTTTGAGATCCTTGTACATTTTGGTGCCGCCCGGGTGAATCGCATAGGGAGAAGTGTGAGCTTCTCTCAAGATCTCCCTACGAATTTCCTCAACTTTCGGCACGCACAATCGATTTCGAAATCGAATTGCGCCCATCGAATCTACATGATAATCACCGGCGCGCCCGCTCTCGATAGCACCCCGCACCTTTTGGAGTTCCGGATCACCGGATTGCTTTTCTTTTATTTGCTCCAACAAGGTCGGCCATATCTCGAGATTCATAAGTCTAGCGGGGACGCCCGGGGCCACGATCTCCAAGTCAAATCGGCCTATTTCCTTTATTAACGGCATTTGTCCCGTAATCTCAATTGCGAAGTTGTCCACGGACTTTCTACTGAGCGCATCGGCCACCACATTGGCTCTACCAGGGTAGTACAAGATGGTCAAGTCGTAATCTTTTATCAACTCCAACCACCTCCGCTGCCTCAAATTCAACTCCTTCCGAGTGAATAAGTACTTTAAACTTTTGTGATCCGTGTAAACCTCACAATGCTCCCCGTACAAGTAGTGTCTCTACAACTTGATTGCGAAAACCACCGCCGCAAGCTCTAAGTCGTGGGTGGGGTAATTCTGCTCATAGCTCTTCAGCTGTCGAGAGGCATACGCTATTACTTGTCCTCTTTGCATAAGCACACACCCAAGACCACGATGTGATGCATCACTATACACCACGAAACCCTCCCTCGCAATCGGCAAGGCGAGTACCGGAGCCGAAGTCAACCTTTCCTTTAGCTCCTTAAAGCTTTGGTCGCATTCCTCGCTCCAAACATATTTGGCTCCCTTGCGGGTAAGCCGCGTTAGTGGACCGGAGATTTTTGAAAATCCCTCCACGAACCGCCGATAATACCCCGCAAGACCCAAAAAGCTTCGCACCTCCGTGACATTGGTCGGGCGAGGCCAATCCTTGACTGCCTCTACTTTCATAGGGTCCACAGATACTCCTCCTGCGGAAATTATGTGACCCAAGAAAGCGACCTCACGGATCCAGAATTCGCACTTTTTCAATTTGGCGAATAACTTGTTCTCTCGAAGAACTTGAAGCACAATCCTCAGGTGCTCTCTATGTTCCTCTTCACTCCGAGAGTAGACAAGAATGTCATCTATGTACACAACCACAAATTGATCCAATAGTGGTTTGAACACACGGTTCATTAAATCCATGAACGCTGCCGGGGCATTAGTAAGCCCGAAAGGCATAACCGTGAATTCATAATGTCCATACCGCGTCCTAAATGCGGTCTTATGCACATCCTCCGGTTTGATCTTCAATTGGTGATAACCGGACTGCAAGTCAATCTTTGAATACACCCGAGACCCTTGTAACTGATCGAACAAGTCATCAATTCGGGGTAACGGGTACTTATTCTTGACGGTCACTTTATTCAACTCGCGGTAATCTACACATAACCGCAGCGAACCATCCTTTTTCCGCACAAATAGAACAGGGGCTCCCCAAGGCGACACAGTTGGCTTTACGAAACCCTTGTCCATTAAATCTTGCAATTGTGCTTTCAATTCCTTCAGTTCCGCGGGTGCCATCCTGTACGGGGCCTTAGAGATCGGCGCCGTACCCGGGAGCAAATCGATCACAAATTCTATTTCCCGGTCCGGTGGCATTCCGGGCAACTCCGTCGGAAACACATCCGGGAACTCTTGGACTATAGGAACGTCCTCAAGTCCCAGCACTTCCTTCCGGTCATCCACTACCGTCGCCAAGTAGGCAATGCATCCTCTAGCAATAAGCTTCCTTGCTTGCGACGTGGACACCATCGACGCAAAGAGCGAACTCTTACACCCACGGTACACAAATTCTTTGTGCCCGGGTTCTCTAAACCTCACTATCCAGCTCTCACAATCAATAGTGGCGTGATACCTCGAGAGCCAATCCATTCCTAGGATCAAATCATATTCATTCATTCGATTTAACACCAGCAAATCAGCTATTATGATCCAGTTCTCAACCCTCACAGGGCAATCCATACACACATGATGTATACAAAAAGTATGTTCAGGTACTTGTACCGTTCTTGCATGTATGGCATCTATAATTTCTATTCCATGTGCAGTAGCAAATGATCGAGCAATGAATGAATGCGATGCACCAGTATCAAACAAAGCTCTACATCGAATGCCTTTAATTAACACAATACCTGCCACGACGTCATCCTGGGCAGAAGGCTCCTCCACCTGAGAGGCGAATATCCGCCCACTGGGCGCTGGCCGCTGGCCCTCCACTGGTCTCGGCGGCTGTGCACGGCCTGCCGACATCGCCGCGGGTGGGATGCCCGCGAGCTGTCTTGGCGATGCAAATGCCGATGCCGACGACGGTGCTCGGCCATCATCCATCGGGCAATTGTACCGCATATGCCCTTGCTGTCCGCACTTGTAGCACCGGCCCTCACGATAGTCACACTGCTGAGGGTGGTGGGGGCCGCTACAAATCGGGCACTGGGTCGCGGATCGGTTCCGTCGGGACCCTCGGGACTGATTTTGCGACTGCGAGTGCTTCGGGGGCCGCTTAGAGCTAGACTGCCCACCCGAGCTGTCACGCCCCGCCGGTCCTTTAACACCAACTAGGTGGAAATGATAACCGCACGGGCCATGCCCCAGACCCGCCGAACGGATAGAGTCCTTTCTACCCGCCCAAGGCGTCACAACACAAGCTTATCCACAATGTTCCAACTAGGAACGGAGTACAAGAGTTGCACAAGGAAAGCATCAACATAAAGAAGTTCTACTTCTATTACATCACAAGGCACAATATACATGTCCAAATTTTTCTTTTCTTTCACTTTCATTTCATATATCATGTTCCAAAACTATGGAATATACAACATTCATACAAGAATGAAAATCCCCTATGCTATCATAGTCCAAAATAGGGGTACAACTCTATGCATCACCAAAATGGAAGGGCCGCTATCTAAAGAGCCAAACCCTTGCCTCGCTCCGCCGCCTCACTCGCGGAAGGACCTGGAAAATGGGGGGGTGAGAACTATAAACATAGTTCCCAGTGGGTAAGGCCACCCAAGAGAGAAGCTCGACCCACCAGGTCCAAAGAAACACCATATGCATAAGTTAGATCATATATAACTATGCAACAATTATTTACATGCTTAGTAAATAAACATAAAGGATGCAACCAAATGAAATATAATTTATCATTCTCTCGTAGGTTCATCCTATGTTCCACATTGACTAAGTTCTTTTACTTGTCATTTACTTATGGTTTCGGAATCGCCGTCTCACCATATTTGTTCCAACATTCAAGGAGTGAGCTTGTCACCTCCTAGTTCGAGTAGCGAAATCGTCGCATACTCGGGATAGCGAAATCGTCGCATACCCCGTCTCAACACCGCCATCACATGGCATGGTAGCGAAATCGTCGCATACCCGGGATGGCGACCTTGTCGCACATCTCCCCCTCGACACCGCCAACACGTGGCGCGGTAGCGAAATCGTCGCATACCCGGGATTGCGAAATCGTCGCCTATCCCATGTCGGCACCGCCAACTCGTGGCATGGTAGCGAAATCGTCGCATACCCGGGATAGCAAAATCGTCGCACATCCCGTCTCAATACGGCCAACTCATGGCATGGTAGCGAAATTGTCGCCTACCCGGGATAGCAAAATCGTCGCACATCCCGTTGTTCACATTTCTCACTTGCCAACCTAAATCTCATGATCTTAGGTTCAAGTCACTAAGTCTCGCCTATGTCCGATAACACTAGGCTTACTTTCTCATTGCCAACCTAGGTTCCATGACTCTAGGTTCAAATCACATGTCCAACCTATGTTCAATGACACTAGGCTTCAATCTCACATGTTCCAACCTATGTTCAATAACACTAGGTTTAAATCTCACATGTTCCAACCTATGTTCAATAACACTAGGTTTAAATCTCACATGTTCCAACCTATGTTCAATGACACTAGGTTTAAATCTTACATGCAACCATGCAACAAGTATCAATAATTGAATTGTACTTGAAATATACATCATGCAATAGGAGTTCATTGTTCTACCTATCATGATTTTACCTTTGCCAACATGCAAAATGCTAGGGTTCTCAACACATACCATTTTATTTTTAAATGGATAATTACCCTAGACATGGAAGTGACCTAATCACTTTGGTAAACACAAACCCACCTCAAGAGCTTTCAAATCTTGGTATTCTTCAAGCTCCTAAGTGTCCAAGCTTTGAGTTCTTGCTTCAACCCAAGCTTCTACAAGAAAACGGTTCGTTACTCGTTACGAACCCTAAAATCAACTCAATATATGAAATCAAGTGCTCCAACATGATTTCCTAAGCCTCAATTGCAATTATCGAAGGTCCAAATATTTTTAGAACCTCACATTGCAAAAGCCCTCATTCTACCTAGGGTTTGCATGCATGCAAGCCAAACCCTAGATTTCATGGCCAATCTCCCACATTTTGTGCTTTAGATTGCCAAGGGTTCCCAAAAACTTCATTTCAAAGGATTAAATCCAAGGTTTGAACCCAAAACGTGAGGTACTAACCTTAATCACGAAATCCCCAAGCTCCTTCTTGCACCAAGAAGCTTCTTTTCTCCTTTGGAAGCTTTTTCCAAGATCAATCCACCTTTTCTCCAAGTTTTGAGAGATCTCTAGAGAGAGAAAGTGGGAGAGATGGAGAGGAGAAGTGGAGAAGATGACAATGAGAAGGGAGAGGCCTCAGCCATTCATACACCCCTTCAATCAAGTGAAAAGACCATTTTGCCCCTCTCCACAAACAACACAATCAACCAGCCAAAATCTGGACATTGTATACCGGTATGCGCATATGCATACCGGTATACCTCAGGAATCCTGCAAAATCCCGAGAGCTGGTCTCACTATTTCGCACGTTGTATACCGGTATACCATTTCTCATACCGGTATACCTCAGAAAATTCCGCAAACCCGAGAGCTGGGTTTCTCAGTTTCAACATGGCATTCCGGTATACCATTTCACATACCGGTATACCAAGCTCCAATTCCGGTATTGGAGTTCACATACCGGAATCCAGTGCAGACTTCCCAAGTTCGCAGTTTTTAACTTCTCGAAGTCCATTTTCGCGCCTCAATTGCGCCGAAAACACTTCGCACAGTCCCGAACTTGGCCAAAGCCTCACACATAGCCTCTTATGCCATTTTCTCACTAGAACTCTACAATTTGTAGAAGTTCAGTACGATGCACTGAAATTCAGTGTACTACACGAGCCACCCGCCGGTCGCTTCTTTCCTTTCTCCTTATCTTTTTCTTTCTCCCAAGACTCGCGCTCCTCGCGCGCACATGCATTCCCGTGCTCCACCCAAAGAGCACGGTCCAAGACCTCCGCAAAGGTCTTAAGCTTAAGGGCGTGAACCGCCCGAAAGATCTCCGGTCGAAGCCCGCGCACGAAGCAATCGACCTTGTCCATTTCCCCGCGAACAACGTGCGGTACGCAATTTATAATGTACGAGAACTCCCTCTCGTACTCGCGCACGGTGCGGTTCCCTTGCTTCAACTTGCAGAACCTTTCTTGAAGTTTCCTTTTCTCGCTATCGGGGAAATAGGTGGCGAACACCATACCCCGAAACTCTTCCCATGATGGTGGCGGAAGGCTAGAGAGTCTATCCCGTCGGACTCCCTTCCACCACACCTTCGCCGATCGCTCTAAGCAATGAACGGCGAGATGCACTTTGTCCCACTCCAAGGTATATAGATCCTCGAAGAGTGTCTCCATGGCATCGATCCATGTCTCTACATCCCACGGATCCACATTCTCCCCGCTAAAGATAGGCGGGTTGAACTTCTTAAACCTCATGAGAGCTGCAAGTGCGCGCTCTCGCTCCGCATCCTCCATGTCGGAGTCGGGCATAGGAGTACCCGACCCACCGGCTACCATCGGTGATGCCGGTGGCGCCACAGCCGGCGCCGGTGTCACCTCCTCGGCCGGTATCGAAGCAGAGGCCGGAGGTACTCCCGACCTCTCCTCCCGAACCGCAGCCACTTGCAGCGCCATCTCGTCTTGGAGCTTTTTAATCTGCTCCTCTTGTCGTTGCATGGCTTCGGCCTGTCGCCGAACCACGCCCATCAACTCGGTCAACTCATTACGAAGACCCGAGTTCTCGCCCTCCCCGAGTTGTTCGGGAGCCGCGCTCGCTCTCCCGAGCCCAGCCCTCAAAGGAGGCCGTCCACGTACCATTATCCTGAAAACACAATGACTTTGGTCATTTCGTGACATTCAAAGTCATTTGTAATATAACGTTTCACGAAAATAAACGTGAACCCAATCTAGGCGAAAGTCACACAAGGGTCCTTATTCCCCTCACTTGGTTTTCATGTTGTCGGCCGCCAACACGAACACACTTGGTGAAGAATAAGACACACCTCGAATCTACCTCTATTTTCAATTAGAGGCATAAGGACATAACCCAATCACTTATCTTTCGCCATATCAAAGATCTCGTCACTCACGAGCCTACACTCCTAGGGTTATTTCCATCCTAGGGTTTCTTAGGTCAGCCTAGACCGTTTCTATGCTCTGATACCACCTCAGTCTGTCACGCCCCGCCGGGCCCTTAAACACCAACTAGATGGAAAGGATAACCGCACGAGCGCATGCACCAGACCCGCCGAACGGATAGAGTCTTTCCTATCCGCCCAAGGCGTCACAACACAAGCTTATCCACAATGTTCCAACTAGGAACGGAGTACAAGAGTTGCACAAGGAAAGCATCAACATAAAGAATTTCTACTTCTATTACATCACATGGCACAATATACATGTCCCAAATTTTTCTTTTCCATTCCATACATTATGTTCCAAAACTATGGAATATACAACATTCATACAAGAATGTAAATCCCCTATACCATCATATTCCAAAAATAGGGGTACAACTCTACATACAACCAAAAATGGAAGGGCCGCTATCTAAAGAGCCAAACCCTTGCCTCGCTCCGCCGCCTCACTAGCGGATGGACCTGGAAAATGTGGGGTGAGAACTATAAACATAGTTCCCAGTGGGTAAGGCCACCCAAGAGAGGAGCTCGACCCACCAGGTCCAAAGAAACACCATATGCATAAGTTAGATTATATATAACTATGCAACAATTATTTACATGCTTGTAAATAAACATAAAGGATGCAACCAAATGAAATATAATTTATCATTCTCTCCTAGGTTCATCCTATGTCTCACAATGACTAAGTTCATTTACTTGTCATTTACTTATGGTTTCGGAATCGCCGTCTCACCATAATTATTCCAACATTCGAGGAGTGAACTCGTCACCTCCTAGTTCGAGTAGCGAACTCGTCGCATACTCGGGATAGCAAAATCGTCACATACCCCGTCTTAACACGGCCACTACATGGCATGGGTAGCGAACTCGTCGCATACCCGGGATAGCAACCTCGTCGCACATCCCCTCTCGACACCGCTAACTCAAGGCGAGGTAGCGAAATCGTCGCCTACCCGGGATAGCAAACTCGTCGCTCATCCCGTGTCGGTACGGCCAACTCATGGCATGGTAGCGAAATCGTCGCCTACCCGGGATAGCAAAATCGTCGCACATCCCGTTTCAATACGGCCAACTCATGGCATGGTAGCGAAATCGTCGCCTACCCGGGATAGCAAAATCGTCGCATATCCCGTTTCAATACGGCCAACTCATGGCATGGTAGCGAAATCGTCGCCTACCCGGGATAGCAAAATCGTCGCACATCCCGTTGTTCACGTTTTTCACTTGCCAACCTAAGTCTCATGACCTTAGGTTCAAGTCACTAAGTCTCGCCTATGTTCAATAACACTAGGCTTACTTTCTCATTATCAACCTAAGTTCCATGACTCTAGGTTCCAATCTCATGTCAAACCTATGTTCAATGACACTAGGTTTCAATCTCACATGTTCCAACCTATGTTTAATAACACTAGGTTTCAATCTCACATGTTCCAACCTATGTTTAATAACACTAGGTTTAACCATACATGCAACCATGCAACAAGTATTAATCTTTGAATTATACTTGAAATGTACATCATGCAATAGGATCTCATTGTTCAACCTATCATGATTCTTACCTTTGCCAACATGCAAATTCTAGGGTTCACAACATATACCATTTTATCTTTAAATGGATATTTACCCTAGACATGGAAGTGACCTAATCACTTCGGTAAACACAAACCCACCTCAAGAGCTTTCAAATCCTTGTGTTCTTCAAGCTCCTAAGTGTCCAAGCCTTGAGTTCTTGCTTCAACCCAAGCTTCTACAAGAAAACGGTTCGTTACTCGTTACGAACCCTAAATTCAACTCAATATGTGAAATCAAGTGTTCCAACATGATTTCCTATGCCTCAATGGCAATTCCCGAAGGTTCAAACATTTTTAGAACCTCCCATGCCAAAAGCCCCAAATCTACTTAGGTTTCACATGCATGCATGTGAAACCACAAAATCTCTTAGCCAATCCCCACGTTTTGTGGTTTAGATTACCTAGGGTCTCCAAAAACCTCTTGCTAAAGGATTGAATCCAAGGTTTAAACCCCATATCACAAGAACTCACCTCAAAGCCCAAGCTCCCAAGCTTCTTCTTGCACCAAGAAGTTCCAAATCCACCTTAGAAGCTTTTCCCAAGGTCAAATCCTTCACTTCTCCAAGCCTTGGAGAGATCTCTAGAGAGAGAAAGTGAGGGAGATGGAGAGGGAGTGTGAGGAAGATGGAGGAGTAATGAGGAGAGGGACCCCTGCCCTCTATATATAGCCTATCCCCCACGAATTTACCAAAATACCCCTCACTGGGCATTCTGCACCAGCCGGGTCCGGACCTTGCAGATGGGGTCCGGACCCCGCACTGATAACTGGCCAGTGCGCAGGCCGGGTCCGGACCTTGGCATCAGGGTCCGGAACCCGTACGCACCCCAACTTGGAGACCCGCTCGGGTCCGGACCTCAAGTCCCGGGTCCGGAACCCGTACGTTCCCCATCTCGGACATCGGCTCGGGTCCGGACCGTAGCTGCCCGGGTCCGGACCGCAGCTGCCCGCGGACTTCATTGTCCGGACCCCAGCTTCCAGGGTCCGGACCCCGTGAGCAGTTTTGCTCCGGTAGGTCCTTTTCTTCGAAATCTTCGATTTCTGGGTTCCCACTCGCACCCATAATGTTCCGAAACCTTCGGAACCCAATTCCACACTAGCCATTACCGGCTATCTCCGAACTTCATCAAATTTAGTAAAGTTCGAGACAACGCACCGAAATTCAAGGTGCTACATCACGGTCCGGATCCTGAAAATTGAAAAACTCAATTTTTATATTTTAAATCAATTTTTATCTATTCTAATGTCTTCCAAACACTTGTAAATGTTCATAAATCACCATCAAGATTATTTAAAATTACCAAGCATCGTGAATTCGTATGTTGAGTCTTCGAGTCTTCAATCTTCGTCTTTTCTTCTTTGAACCTTCAAGACTCTGACTCACTTCACAAAATATGGCAATATAAAATCCGTAACAATCTCCCCCTTTGGCAATTTCGTGACAAAATCTAAAATTACATAAAACACTCACGATGCTCATCTCTCCAGAAACTTTGAAATTCATTGTCATCACCAAAACAATGAACTTCTCGCTTGAAAGATGCAAATAAAATTCAAAATACAACGCTGTAACTTCTCAAACAAACTCTATGACTTAGACACATATGAAATCTTGAAGTCTTCAAAGACCTGCAAAAAGTTTTCATTCTCCACGAACAAAGTTAATAGTAAAAAAATATCAAACTCTCTCCCCCTTTGTTCATGCGTCTATGTTCAAAAACTTTTCCCTCTTTTTTTTATAATTTTTTCAATATCATCACCTCTCTCCCCCTTTTTTGTCAAAAATTGCCAAAAGAAAACACCCAAAAATAGAGAGTTTAAAGAGAAATCAAATCAAAGCACAAGAAATACAAGTTTAAGATTTTGTTCAACTTTGAAACCACTTGTGATACAATGAGAAAACACAATGATTGCATTGAAAACAATGTTAGTGCATGAACGTGATGCATTCAAATAGACTTCTTTCAATCCCTATTAATTTCATAAAAATTTAGAATTTTACTACACAATCACCATGATGTAGATAAAATATTACACGATTTCTTAATTCATATAAAATTCAAAATCAAGTCATCAAAAATAACCTAAAGGCTCAAAAGCTATCAAATGTAAACGGATTATGAAGATGACTTAAGGGATTCATCAAAGAGACAAAAATTTATCGCATAAACGTTCAAATTTGAGATAAAACAAACATCGCACAGGGGGTGGCTCTTTGAGCATCTTTCATGTATGTGGACCACCTTATAACTCCGAAAAATAAATTTTGTGATATTTTTCCTTTTGCATGTTTGCACTTATATTTTTTTTTCCGGATATACAATTCAATTCTCATGTGGTAGCTGCACACACTAACCGGACGACCGGGGTGGTAGCTCTTTCCTCCATGTGGTGGTAGTTTTCACACTCCTCTAAGGATGTAACTATTTCCACATCTTTCAAAGCATATGAGTATTTTTTTCTCAATATAATAATGACTCCCTCTCACTTAAGCAATCTCTTAGTTGAAAAAATATGTGACAAATTTTAGTCCATAAGAGAATGACTATTCATCAAATTCAACACACACAACCGAGATAGGTTAAGCTCCTAGAGATTACACATGATTACCTAAATTTGTTGAATATAAGTATTAAGAATTTTCATAATAAATTATCTTCAAATATAATGAAAATAAAGTAAAATCGATAATTAATGTGAAATTAATTAGAAATGAATGAAAGTGAAGTATTGACATTGCAAGCACTATTTAATGTTTAACCATTCAATGATCTTCAAAAATCGTAACAATAAAAGCACCAAAACATGTAATGCAATGATCAAGAGATATGCAATAAGAACCAATCAACGCACTACACAAAGTCAAAATAAATTAAGATTTAAGACAAGAAAAGATATCACCTTTTCGAACCCAAACTTGTCGGATTGTTGGTTGTCTTGGTTTGTTGCGGTTTAGCACCGATTGTTTTGACTTTTGATCGTCCGTTGGTCGCCACGTTGCATTCGGCTTTGTGTGCACTATTTGTTGTGGCTTCGACTTCCGGTTGATCTTGGATACTCGACCCTTTCGATATTGCTTTTGAATTCGTGAAGGTTGTCGAGTTGTAGATGATGCCGATAGATGTTTAGAAGATACCGGCTGATGTTTCCTTCCTTTTCTAAAGCACATCTTCTTGATGTGTTCTTTGTTCCCACATCCATGGCATATTTTATCCTTCAATTTTGTTGAGACTTTGGGTAATGAATTTTGAACCTTCTCAACATGTGTTCTTTCATATCCAACTCCAAGTTTGTTCGTTTGACACAATCCGAGCAAATGATCTAACTTCTTCGATCCGGAGGAAAACTTTTGAATGTCGGATTTAAGTTGATAAACTTGTTTGGTCAAAATTTTGTTGGATGTGTGAACTTCCTTGTATTGTTGCTCTAGAAAACCAATCTTATCTTCATAGGATTTGATCATTATCTCCGATTGATCTAGTTTCTCTTGGAGGATTTTATTGTTCTTCAATATTGACTCCCTTTCCTCAAGAGCTTTAGATGCCTCCTTCAATTCGTTGTTCTCATTGTCAAATTTCAATATTTGTCTCCTCAACTTCTTGTTGTGCTTAGCCATCTTCCTAGATTCCATAAAAAGTTGTTCATATGCCTCGGCCAAACCTTCATCATCCGACTCCCCTTCACTTGTGCCATTGTCGCTCGACGTTTCATGCAAAGAAAGAGAAAGCAAATCATTAGAAATAGATGATAAACAAAGAATCGTCCCAAATTTTCGCTTGCGAAGCCTTCTTTTTAAAGGTTTTCTTAGTGGGACAATCCGTTGAAATATGGCCGTAGCCTCTACACTTGTAGCATTGGATTTTCCCTTCAAATTCATCTTTTTCTTTAGAGGACTTTGCAAGTTTCTTCTCTTTAGAGGATTTAGAATTTGAAGATCCTTTAGAAGAAGATTTGGATGAAGATCGATTTGTCTTGTTCTTCCGAAAATTTCGATGAAATTTTTTCGTGAGACGCGCCAGTTGATGTTCAAAGTTCGCAAGTGATATTTTTTCGTCGGAATCCGAGTCGTCGTCTTCCTTCGTAATGGATTTGAGTGCAATACCTGTACTTTTCGAAGAAGACTTGAAAGAAGATTGATCAGTAGGAAAAGTCATCTCATATGTTTGTAAAGCACCTACTAATTCCTCAACTTTCATCTCATCCGGATGTTTGACGGTTTCAATTGCCGCAACCTTCGCTCTAAAGCGTTCCGGAAGAGTTCGAAGAATCTTTCTTACAACTTTAGATTCTGGGATCTTCTCTCCCAAGTTAGCACATGTATTAATGATATCTTGGAGTCTAGTAAAATAATCAGTAAAAGCTTCATGCTCCTCCATTCGAATAGAATCAAATTTACTCGTAAGCATCTGGAGCTTTTGAACTTTTACTAGACTTGTACCCTCATGTGTAACTTGTAGGGTATCCCAAATCTCTTTTGCCGTTTCACATGCCGAGATGCGTGAAAACTCGGTTTGAGTTAGAGCATTAAATAAAGCATTTATTCCCTTTCCGTTGTAAGAAGAAGCCTCGTTCTCGTCCCTCGACCACTTATTTCGTGGCTTCGGAACAGTTGCATCTCCGTTTAATTCGGTTGGATGTTTCCATCCGAATTCAACGGCTTGCCATACACGCTCATCAACTGCGATGAGGAATGCTCTCATCCGGACTTTCCAATAAGCGTAGTTAGTCCCATCAAATAACGGTGGCCTATTAATATTACCTCCTTCACCCATAATGATAGAAAATTTTAGATCCTTCTCTGATACCAATTGCAGGATATGGGGGAGCCCAAGGATCTATCTAGAAACTATCAATACCTAGAGAGGGGTGAATAGGTACAACGGCCAAACCATAAATCTCGATGCAATAAAAATAAATGCGTCAAATAAAAATAGCACGCCGAGATTTACGTGGGAAAACTCCAATTCGGAGAAAAACCCACGGGACCAACACGCGATAACAATCCACTAAGAAATAAAAGATTACAAGGTGATTACCGACTCCACGGACTCAACCTCTCCTTTATCTTCTTTGGATCTCGCGCACACCACCGGGTTGTCCACGCCCCACGTTCGAATCCACGAACGTCACGCCTCGAATCGACAAGACGCCCAACTTCGAATCCACGAAGCCTTCTACACGTCGAATCCACGACGCCCACTCGAATCCACCAGCGCACTCCGTCCGGAGCAAGAACAATAAAGTTGATGATGATTTATTGCTTAGAATATCATGAAGGATCTGTGAGAATAATCTCTAAGCAATTCTCAAATTAATTCTAAAAGAATATTAAAGATCTAGGGCACTATGAATCAATTTGAGAGAAGCTTGATGTAGAAGATGAGGAAAATGGCTACCTACAAGGTTCTAGGGTTTCTAAAAGATATTCTATGCTTAACCACGTTTTAGAGACATCCTCACATCTTATATATAGGTTTAGGAGACATTAGAATCAGAGTAGGATTGAAAAACACGTTTTCAAAAAATCGCGACGGGTCGGGGTCCGGACCTTGAATGCAGGGTCCAGACTCTGAAACATTTTGCGCGTTTCATATTCCGGACCTCAGCTCTCAGGGTCCGGACCCTCCCTGCGTGACAGCCAAGAGGCGTACGGTTTCAGACCTCACCTCAGGGTCCGAATCCTAAAAATTAGAAAAACTCAATTTTTATATTTTAAATCAATTTTTATCTATTCTACTGTCTTCCAAACACTTGTAAATGTTCATAAATCACCATCAAGATTGTTTAAACTTACCAAGCATCGTGAATTCATATGTTGAGTTTTCGAGTTTTCAATCTTCGTCTTTTCTTCTTTGAACCTTCAAGACTCCGACGCACTTCACGAAATATGCCAATATAAAATCCGTAACAGTAAACTCTCGGGTGTACTCCTGAACTGGTCGATCCCTCTGTAGTAGATTCTTCAGGTCCTCCTTGAGTTTCGGCTTCACGCTGCTTGGGAAATAGGACCCGTACAGCATCCCTTGAAACTCGTCCCATCTCATTTTCAGTGCATCCAAGGACCTATTCTGTCTGATCCTCCTCCACCAGGCATGTGCATCACCCGCCAGGCAGTGAACCGCCAAATGAACCTGCTCCCGCTTTGGTATAAAGAGATCCTCAAATAACTTTTCCATCTCACACACCCATGCCTCCACCACCCAAGGCTCGGTGCGGCTACTATCAAAATGACGCGGATCAAATCGGCAAAAATAGGCCAGCCTCTTCGTCATCCGCTCCTTCTCGGCCTCTGACATATGTCCGCTTGACCGCAAAGCATCGCCAATCGGCGCGGCCGGGACTGTCGCTGATGGGGGTGCGGCTGTAACTGGAACATCCACTGGAGTAGAAGAAGGTTGCTCTAGGTGCTGCGACTCTGTCGCTCTAGGTGCTGCACTCGGCTGTTGAGTAAAAGTATCACACACCCTCTGCAATAGCGCACCCTACTGTCTAGACGCCTCAGCTAGGGCAGCCAACTGCTCTCTCAAATCTGGGGGTGCACTAGGTCCTGCCTGCTCGGGCACCTCAGGAGACGCGTGTAAAGACCGAGATTTTTACTATGCAATTTAACTCTCCGTTGACGATGTTTATGTGTGTATTTTAATTACATAATCACTCGTCAAGTTTCGGGAGAAAATGATTTAAAATGAAAGAGTTACGCGATTTCGAAAATTCACTTAAGTGAATAGTAACTCTGGTTTTCCGGATAAGCCGATGATTAGAGATGGCTTTCGGAGTGTATCGGACTCCGTTCATAGTGGTCCAATAGCTCGTTTTCGACTGTCCGATTATTCTGGGCTCGATGGCACTAACGGAATTTAGATCTGACGCATGGTTTTCGAGAAAAGCCTACTTGATGGTTGAGGGACCAAATCATAATTAAAAATGTGAACGGTAAAGGGGTCTATTGATCTGCAAATCGGCAATCAAATCGAACAAAACAAAATCGTGAGTTCAATGTCTTGGCAGTGCTGATCGTGCTGGCACAATCCGTTCGAAAATCCGACGGACGGATCTCAAGATATAACGAATTTTCCGAGGAAGGGTCAAAAAGTCATTGTTGGTATTATAAGAAAATTGCTGATATTTTATGTACCAAATTGCACGACATTGGACCGGGAGGTACCTGCGCGCAAAATACACGCGCTGTGAGGGACTTAACTGACGATTGTCGGCATTGGTGGGCTATGTTGCAATTTACCAACTAGTATATATAGGTTGTTTTAGGGTTTTCTCTACACAAACCCTAACCCTAGACCACGTCCTCCCTCCACAGCCACCCAGCCGACATCCCCCACCCCCTGCTCCTCCCTCTGCGAGCGACTGCCGCCGCCGGCGACCCT
Source organism: Puya raimondii (assembly GCA_016920855.1). Lineage (NCBI taxonomy): Eukaryota > Viridiplantae > Streptophyta > Magnoliopsida > Poales > Bromeliaceae > Puya > Puya raimondii. The sequence continues at coordinate 4,656,473 of JABWPP010000049.1, forward strand.
GTTCCCGGCCGGCAGAGGGTGCAACCCCGGCATCACCACCACCCTTGTTCTCTCCCTCTCCATCTCTGCCAGGGACCAACCCGAGGGGGGAAACCAAGCAACGGGCTTCATCCCTACGACGCCCCGAATTCCGGCCAACCCCTGCTGCCGCCGCCGCCGTCCCTGCGCGCCGCCACGGCCGCCGGGAGCAGTCTGCACCAGTTCTGGTGCAGATCTGGCCAGAACCGCGTGGTCCCCTCTCCCCGCGTTGCCGCCTCCCAGGATCTGTCAGGCCGCTCTCCTCCGGCCTCAGGCCACCCGCCGCCGTCGCCTCGGAGTACCTCGGCCGCCGCCGTGGCCGCTGGACCGTTAGAACCCGAGCCCTAAAACCGTGCGGGCTCGGTTCGTGCTAGCGCTGCCACCGCCGCCCTCCGTCGTCGACTAACCGGAGCACCGACCTCCTTGGCCCCTCCGCATCCGTCGTCTGCCGACGGGACCTTCGCCGGAGCCGCCGAGCGCCGGGAAGCGAAGGCTCGGCCTGGAGGAAAAACCGAGCTAGGGCATCACCGCCGCCGCCTCTGGCCGCCTCCCGCCGTCGGCCACCGCACGTGCCGACCTCCCCTGACCGGTGGCAACCCCTTGCCGCCGGTGAGTCCGCCGGAGAACCGCCGCCGGCCGTGCCCTAGCCCCCTCTGCCCGGTAAGCCCTAGTTAATGTAATCTGTGCATGGATCCAAGTTCGGATCAATTTTCTGATGACCCGGAGGCTGTTCCGATGCCTCCAGAGGTGAGCACGGTGATAGTCGGTCAGTGCCGAACGCGTTGCTCACCTCCATTCTGGTCAGTGCCTCCCGGATCTGCGGAATAAGCGCGATCATCGTGCAGTGCGCATAGTTCGCTGTAGTTCGCGTCGCACCCGCGCGCTCCACAGTGTCCGGTTGTGCTCCGAAGTGTGAGCACGGCCTCCGGCACGTCGAGACCTATCAGTGCGTGTCTCAGCTGACCCTGTAGACCCTCAGTTTGTCGTAACGACCCATAATGTCCGTTAAATCACATAAAGTAATGTGATTTTATGGAAAGTTGAGGGCTTTTATGTAATTTTACACCGCGTGATTCCTGTGGGCAGTATGTAGGAACTAAGTGTGACCTGTGGACTGATTGTCCAAGGTCCGCTGTCATGTGATGGCGGTGTTGAGATGGGATGTGCAACGAGGATGTTATCCCGGGTATGCGATGATTTCGCTACCCATGCCATGTGATGGCGGCGTTGAGATGGGATGCGCAACGAGGTTGCTATCCCGGGTATGCGACGAGTTCGCTATCCATGCCATGTGATGGCGGTGTTGAGGTGGGGTATGCGACGGTTTCGCTATCCCGAGTATGCGACGATTTCGCTACTCGAACACGGAGGTGACGATTTCACTCCTTGGTTGTTGGAACTATTATGGTGATGCGGCGATTCTGAAACCATAAGTTTATGACAAGTAGTTGAACTTGGTCAATGTGAAATATAGGATGAACCTAGGAGAAAATGAAAAATGGACATTTTATTTGGTTGCATCCTTTATGATTATTTACAAGCATGTAAATAATTGTTGCATAGTTATTTGTGATCTAACTTATGCATATGGTGTTTCTTCGGACCTGGTGGGCCGAGCTTCTCTCTTGGGTGGCCTTACCCACTGGGAACTATGTTTATAGTTCTCACCCCACATTTTTCAGGTCCTTCCGCGAGTGAGGCGGCGGAGCGAGGCAAGGGTTTGGCTCTCTAGATAGCGGCCCTTCCATTTTGGTGATACATAGAGTTGTACCCCTAGTCTTGGACATTGATAGTATAGGGGTTTTCATTAAATGTATGCAACTTGTATATTCTATAATTTTGGAACATGATGTATAGAACATAAATAAAAGAAAAGAAAATTTTGGGCATGTATAAATGTGCAAATGTGATGTAATATAAGTAGAACTTCTTTACGTTGATGCTTTCCTTGTGCAACTCTTGTACTCCGTTCCTAGTTGGAACATCGTGGATATGCTTGTGTTGTGACGCCTTGGGCGGTAGAAGAGACTCTATCCGTTCGGCGGGTCTGGGGCACGCGCTCGTGCGGTTTGTCCTTCCACCTAGTTGGTGTTAAGGCACGGCGGGGTGTGACAGACTGAGGTGGTATCAGAGCATAGAAACGGTCTAGGTGGACCTAAGAAACCCTAGGATGGAAAAGACCCTAGGAGTGTAGGCTCGTGAGTGACGAGATCTTTGATAGTGGCGAAAGATAAGTGATTGGGTTATGTCCTTATACCTCTAGTTGGAAATAGAGGTAGATTCGAGGTGTGTCTTATTCTTCACCAAGTGTGTTCGTGTTGGCGGCCGACAACATGAAACCAAGTGAGGGGAATAAGGACCCTTGTGTGACTTTCGCCTAGATTGGGTTCACGTTTATGTTCGTGAAACGTTATGTTGGAATGACTTTGAATGTCACGAAATGACCAAAGTCGTTGTGTTTTCAGGAGATAATGGTACGTGGACGGCCTCCTACGAGGGCTGGGCTCGGAGGATCGAGCGCGGCTCCCGAACAACTCGGGGAGGGCGAGAACTCGAGTCTTCGTGATCAGTTGACCGAGTTGATGGGCGTGGTTCGGCGACAGGCCGAAGCCATGCAGCGACAGGAGGAGCAAATTAAAAAGCTCCAGGATGAGATGGCGCAGCAAGCGGCTGCGGTTAGGGAGGAGAGAACGGGAGCGCCTCCGGCCTCTGCTTCGGCACCGGCCGAGGAGGTGACACCGGCGCCAGCTGTGGCGCCACCGGCATCACCGATTGTAGCCGGTGGGTCGGGTGCTCCTATGCCCGACTCTGCGATGGAGGATGCGGAGCGAGAGCGCGCACTTGCGGCTCTCATGAGGTTTAAGAAGTTCTACCCGCCTATCTTCAACGAGGAGAACGTGGATCCATGCGATGTAGAGACGTGGATCGATGCTATTGAGACGCTCTTCGAGGATCTATATACCTTGGAGAGGGACAAGGTACATCTCGCCGCTCATTGTCTAGAGCGATCGGCGAAGGTATGGTGGAAGGGAGTCCGGCGTGATCGACTCTCTAGCCTTCCGCCACCGACGTGGGAGGAGTTTCGGGGTATGGTGTTCGCCGCCTACTTCCCCGATAGTGAGAAAAGAAAACTCCAAGAAAGGTTCCGTAAGTTGAAGAAAGGGAACCGCACCATGCGCGAGTACGAGAGGGAGTTCTCGTACATCATTAATTGCGTACCGCACGTTGTCCGCGGAGAGTTGGACAAGGTCGATTGCTTCGTGCGCGGGCTTCGACCGGAGATCTTTCGGACGGTTCACGCCCTCAAGCTACAGACCTTTGCGGAGGTCTTGGACCGTGCTCTTTGGGTGGAGCACGGGAATGCATGTGCGTGCGAGGAGCGCGAATCTTGGGAGAGAGAGAAGGAAAAAGATAAAGAAAATGGAAAGAAACGACCGGCGGGTAACTCGGGTGGTAAGCGGCCCCCGAAGCACTCGCAGTCGCAGAACCAGTCGCGAGGGTCCCGACGGAATCGACCCTCGACCCGGTGCCCGATTTGTAGCGGCCCCCACAACCCTCAACAGTGTGATTATCGTGACGGCCGGTGCTACAAGTGCGGACAGCCGGGACATATGCGATGCAATTGCCCGATGGATGATGGCCGAGCACCGTCGTCGGCATCGGCATTTGCATCGCCGAGACAGCTTGCGGGCATCCCACCCGCGGCAATGTCGGCAGGCCGTACACCGCCGCCGAGACCAGTTGAGGGCCAGCGGCCAGCGCCCAGTGGACGGGTGTTCGCCTCGCAGGTGGAGGAGCCTTCTGCCCAGGAGGATGTCGTGGCAGGTATTGTGTTAATTAAAGGCATTCGATGTAGAGCTTTGTTTGATACTGGAGCATCGCATTCATTCATTGCTCGATCATTTGCTATAGCACATGGAATAGAAATTGTAGAAGCCACGCATGCAAGAACTGTGCAAGTACCTTAACACACCTTTTGTGTACATCACGCGTGTGTAGGTTGTCCAGTGAGGGTTGACAACTGGATCATGCCAGCTGATTTGCTAGTGTTAAGTCGAATGAATGAGTATGACTTAATCCTAGGAATGGATTGGCTCTCGAAATATCACGCTACTATTTATTGTGAGAGCCGGATAGTAAGGTTTAAAGAACCAGGGCACAAAGAGTTTGTGTACCGTGGGTGCAAGAGTTCGCTCTTTGCGTCAATGGTGTCCACGTCGCAAGCAAGAAAACTTATTGCTAGTGGTTGCATCGCTTACTTAGCGACGGTAGTGGATGACCGAAGGGAAGTGTTGGGACTCGAGGACATTCCTGTGGTCCAAGAGTTCTCGGATGTATTTTCGGCGGAGCTACCCGGAATGCCACCGGACCGAGAAATAGAATTCGTGATCGATTTGCTCCCGGGTACGGCACCGATTTCTAAGGCCCCGTACAAGATGGCACCTGCGGAGCTAAAGGAATTGAAAGCACAATTACAAGATTTGATCGACAAGGGTTTCGTAAAGCCAAGTGTGTCACCTTGGGGAGCCCCTGTTCTATTTGTGCAGAAAAAGGATGGTTCGCTGCGGTTGTGTGTGGATTACTGCGAGTTGAACAAAGTGACCGTCAAGAATAAGTACCCGCTACCCCGAATTGATGACTTATTCGATCAGTTGCAAGGGTCTCGGGTGTATTCAAAGATTGATTTGCAATCCGGTTATCACCAATTGAAGATGGATGTGCATAAGACCGCGTTTAGGACGCGGTATGGACATTATGAATTCACGGTTATGCCTTTCGGGCTTACCAATACCCAGGCAGCGTTCATGGATTTGATGAACCATGTGTTCAAACCACTGTTGGATCAATTTGTGGTGGTGTTCATAGATGATATCCTTGTTTACTCTCGGAGTGAAGAGGAACATAATGAGCACCTAAGGATTGTGCTTCAAGTTCTTCGAGAGAACAAGTTGTTCGCCAAGTTAAAGAAGTACGAATTTTGAATTCGTGAGGTCGCTTTCTTGGGTCATGTGATCTCCGCGGGAGGAGTATCGGTGGACCCTATGAAAGTTGAGGCAATCAAGGATTGGCCTCGCCCGACCAATGTTACGGAAATACAAAGCTTTTTGGGTCTTGCGGGGTACTTGTAGTACACTGAATTTCAGTGCATCGTACCGAACTTCTACAAATTGTGGAGTTCCGATGGAAAAATAGCAAGAGAGGCTATATGTGAGGCTTCAGGCAAGTTTGGGACTTGTGAGAAGTGTTTTCGGCGTAAATGAGGCGCGAAAACGGACTTCGAAAAGTTAAAACTGCTAAACTTGTGAAGTCTGCACTGGATTCCGGTATGTGGACCTCCATACCGGTACTGAAGTGATTAGTACCGGTATGTGATGAGGGTATACCGGAATGCCATGGTTAAACCGAGAACCCAGCTCTCGGGTTCTGCGGAATCCTCCGGGGTATACCGGAACAAGCACCCGTATACCGGTATGCAATGCACATACCGGTATACAGTGTTACAAAATTCCAGTTTTGGCTGGTTGAAGGTGTTAAGTGTGGAGAGGGGCAAATGGGTCTTTTCACACTCGAGGGAGTGTTAGAAAGGCAGGGAACACCCCCCTTTCTCAGTCATCTTCCTCCTCCACATCTCCTCTCCATCTCCTTCATTTTCTCTCTCTAGAGATCTCTCCAAAACTTGGAAAAAATGGTGGATTGATTTTGAAAAAGGCTTCCAAAGGAGAAAAGAAGCTTCTTGGTGCAAGAAGAAGCTTGGGGAACTCGTGATTAAGGTTAGTTCCTCACGTTTTGGGTTCAAACCTTGGATTTAATCCTTTGAAATGAGATTTTTGGGAACCCTAGGCAATCTAAAACACAAAATGTGGAGATTGGCCAAGAAATTTTGAGGTTCTACATGCATGCATGTGAAACCTAGGTTAAATGAGGGTTTTTGCCATGGGAGGTTCTAAAAATATTTGGACCTTCGAGAATTGCAATTGAGGCATAGGAAATCATGTTAGAACACTTGATTTCAAGTATTGAGTTGAATTATGGGTTCGTAACGAGTAACGAACCGTTTTCTTGTAGAAGCTTGGGTTGAAGCAAGAACTCAAAGCTTGGACACTTGGGGCTTGAAGAATACAAGAATTTGGAAGCTCTTAAGGTGGGTTTGTGTTTACCGAAGTGATTAGGTCACTTCCATGTCTAGGGTAAATATCCATTTAAAGATAAAATGGTATGTGTTGTGAACCCTAGAACTTGCATGTTGGCAAAGGTAAAATCATGATAGGTAGAGCAATGAGCTCCTATTGCATGATATAGAATTCAAGTATAATTCAATTATCTATACATGTTGCATGGTTGCATGTATGATTGGAACCTAGTGTTATTGAACATAGGTTGGAACATGTGAGAATAGAACCTAGTGTTATTGAACATAGGTTGGAACATGTGAGAATAGAACCTAGTGTTATTGAACATAGGTTGGAACATGTGAGAATAGAACCTAGTGTTATTGAACATAGGTTGGAACTTGTGAGAATGGAACCTAGTGTCATTGAACATAGGTTGGACATGAGATTGGAACCTAGAGTCATGGAACCTAGGTTGAGAACGAGAAAGTAAACCTAGTGTCATTGAACATAGGTGAGACTTAGTGACTTGAACCTAAGGTCATGAGACTTAGGTTGGCAAGTGAAAAATATGAACAACGGGATGTGCGACGATTTTGCTATCCCGGGTAGGCGACGATTTCGCTACCATGCCATGAGTTGGCGGTGTTGAAACGGGATGTGCGACGATTTTGCTATACCGGGTAGGCGACGATTTCACTACCATGCCATGAGTTGGCGGTGTTGACACGGGATGTGCGACGATTTTGCTATCCCGGGTATGCGACGATTTCGCTACCACGCCATGAGTTGGCGGTGTCGAAATGGGATGTGCGACGAGGTTGCTATCCCGGGTATGCGACGAGTTCGCTACCCATGTTATGTGATGGCGGTGTTGAGATGGGGTATGCGACGATTTTGCTATCCCGAGTATGCGACGAGTTCGCTACTCGAACTAGGAGGTGACGAGTTCACTCCTCGAATGTTGGAACCCTTATGGTGAGACGGCGATTCCGAAACCATAAGTAAATGACAAGTAATTGAACTTAGTCAATCTGAGATATAGGATGAACCTAGGAGAGAATGATAAGTTACATTTCATTTGGTTCCATCCTTTATGTTTATTTACAAGCATGTAAATAATAGTTGCATAGTTATTTGTGATCTAACTTATGCATATGGTGTTTCTTTGGACCTGGTGGGTCGAGCTTCTCTCTTGGGTGGCCTTACCCACTGGGAACTATGTTTATAGTTCTCACCCCACATTTTTCAGGTCCTTCCGCGTGTGAGGCGGCGGAGCGAGGCAAGGGTTTAGCTCTCTAGATAGCGGCCCTTCCATTTTGGTGATACATAGAGTTGTACCCCTAGTCTTGAACTTTGATAGTATAGGGGATTTTCATTACATGTATGAAACTTATGTATTCCATAGTTTTGGAACATGGTGTATGAAATGAAAAGAAAAATGTGGGCATGTATAAATGTGCAATGTGATGTAATAGAAGTAGTACTTCTTTATGTTGATACTTTCCTTGTGCAACTCTTGTACTCCGTTCCTAGTTGGAACCTCGTGGATAAGCTTGTGTTGTGACGCCTTGGGCGGGTAGAAGAGGTTCTATCCGTTCGGCGGGTCTGGGGCATGCGCCCGTGCGGTTATCCTTTCCACCTAGTTGGTGTTAAAGGCCCGACGGGGCGTGACAGACTGAGGTGGTATCAGAGCATAGAAACAGTCTAGATGGACCTAAGAAATCGTAGGATGGAAAAGACCCTAGGAGTGTAGGCTCGTGAGTGACGAGATCTTTGAGGTGGCGAAAGATAAGTGATTGAGTTATGTCCTTATGCCTCTAGTTGGAAATAGAGGTAGATTCGAGGTGTGTCTTATTCTTCACCAAGTGTGTTCGTGTTGGCGGCCGACAACATGAAACCAAGTGAGGGGAATAAGGACCCTTGTGTGACTTTCGCCTAGATTGGGTTCACGTTATTTTTCGTGAAACGTTATGTTGTGAATGACTTTGAATGTCACGAAATGACCAAAGTCGTTGTTTCAGGAGATAATGGTACGTGGACGGCCTCCTACGAGGGCTGGGCTCGGAGAATCGAGCGCAGCTCCCGAACAACTCGGGGAGGGTGAGAACTCGGGTCTTCGTAATGAGTTGACTGAGTTGATGGGCGTGGTTCGGCGACAGGCCGAAGCCATGCAGCGACAGGAGGAGCAAATTAAAAAGCTCCAAGACGAGATGGCGCAGCAAGCGGCTGCGGTTAGTGAGGAGAGAACGGGAGTACCTCCGGCCTCTGCTTCGGCACCGGCCGAGGAGGTGACACCGGCGCCGGCTGTGGCGCCACCGGCATCTCCGATTGTAGCCGGTGGGTTGGGTACTCCTATGCACGACTCCGAGATGGAGGATGGGGAGCGAGAGCGCGCACTTGCGGCTCTCATGAGGTTCAAGAAGTTCAACCCGCCTATCTTCAACGGGGAGAACGTGGATCCATGGGATGTAGAGACATGGATCGATGCCATGGAGACACTCTTCGAGGATCTGTATACCTTGGAGAGGGACAAAGTGCATCTTGCCGTTCATTGTTTAGAGCGATCGGCCAAGGTGTGGTGGAAGGGAGTCCGGCGTGATCGACTCCCTAGCCTTCCGCCACCGACGTGGGAGGAGTTTCAGGGTATGGTATTTGCCGCCTACTTCCCCGATAGCGAGAAAAGGAAACTTCAAGAAAGGTTCCGGAAGTTGAAGCAAGGGAACCGCACCGTACGCGAGTACGAGAGGGAGTTCTCGTACATTATTAATTGCGTACCGCACGTTGTCCGCGTAGAGTTGGACAACGTCGATTGTTTCGTGCGCGGACTTCGACCGGAGATCTTTCGGGCGGTTCACGCCCTCAAGCTAAAGACCTTTGCGGAGGTCTTGGACCGTGCTCTTTGGGTGGAGCACGGGAATGCATGTGTGCGCGAGGAGCGCGAGTCGTGGGAAAGAGAGAAGGAAAAAGAAAAGGGAAATAAGCGACCGGCGGGTGGCTCGGGTGGGCAGTCTAGCTCTAAGCGGCCCCCGAAGCACTTGCAGTCGCAGAATCAATCGCGAGGGTCCCGGCGGAACCGACCCTCAACCTAGTGCCCGATTTGTAGCGGCCCCCACGGCCCTCAGCAGTGTGATTACCGTGAGGGCAGGTGCTACAAATGCGGACAGCCGGGACATATGCGATATAATTGCCCGATGGATGATGGCCGAGCACCGTCATCAGCATCGGCATTTGCATCGCCGAGACAGCTCGCGGGCATCCCACCCGCGGCGATGTCGGTAGGCCGTACTCAGCCGCCGAGACCAGTGGAGGGCCAGCGGCCAGCGCCCAGTGGACGGGTATTCGCCTCACAGGTGGAAGAGCCTTCTGCCCAGGATGATGTCGTGGCAGGTATTGTGTTAATTAAAGGCATTCGATGTAGAGCTTTGTTTGATACTGGTGCATCGCATTCATTCATTGCTCGATCATTTGCTATTGCACACGGAATAGAAATTGTAGATGCCACACATGCAAGAACTGTGCAAGTACCTGAACACACCTTTTGCGTACATCACGCGTGTGTAGACTGTCCAGTGAGGGTTGAAAACTGGATCATGCCAGCTGACTTGCTGGTGTTAAGTCGAATGAACGAGTATGACTTAATCCTAGGAATGGATTGGCTCTCGAAATATCACGCTACTATTGATTGTGAGAGCCGGATAGTGAGGTTTAGAGAACCCGGGCACAAAGAGTTTGTGTACCGTGGTTGCAAGAGTTCGCTCTTTGCGTCAATGGTGTCCACGTCGCAAGCAAGGAAGCTTATTGCTAGTGGTTGCGGTTGCATTGCCTACTTGGCGACGGTAGTGGATGACCGAAAATAAGTGTTGGGGCTCGAGGACATTCCTATAGTCCAAGAGTTCCCGGATGTATTTCCGACGGAGTTGCCCGGAATGCCACCGGACCGGGAAATAGAATTCGTGATCGATTTGCTCCCGGGTACGACGCCGATCTCTAAGGCCCCGTACAGGATGGCACCCGCGGAACTGAAGGAATTGAAAGCACAATTACAAGATTTGATGGACAAGGGTTTCGTAAAGCCAAGTGTGTCACCTTGGGGAGCCCCTGTTCTATTTGTGCGAAAAAAGGACGGTTCGCTGCGGTTATGTGTAGATTACCGCGAGTTGAATAAAGTGACCGTCAAGAATAAGTACCCGTTACCCCGAATTGATGACTTGTTCGATCAGTTGCAAGGGTCTCGGGTGTATTCAAAGATTGATTTGCAATCCGGTTATCACCAATTGAAAATCAAACCGGAGGATGTGCATAAGACCGCATTTAGGACGCGGTATGGACACTATGAATTCACTGTTATGCCTTTCGGGCTTACCAATGCCCCGGCGGCGTTCATGGATTTAATGAACCGTGTGTTCAAACCACTATTGGATCAATTTGTAGTTGTGTTCATAGATGATATTCTTGTCTACTCTCGGAGTGAAGAGGAACATAAAGAGCACCTAAGGATTGTGCTTCAAGTTCTTCGAGAGAACAAGTTGTTCGCCAAGATGAAAAAGTGCGAATTTTGGATTCGTGAGGTCTTGGGTCATGTGATCTCCGCGGAAGGAGTATCGGTGGACTCTATGAAAGTTGAGGCAATTAAGGATTGGCCTCGTCCGACCAATGTCACGAAAGTACGAAGCTTTTTGGGTCTTGCGGGGTACTATCGGCGGTTCGTGGAGGGATTTTTAAAAATCTCCGGTCCACTAACGCGTCTTACCCGCAAGGGAGCCAAATATGTTTGGAGCGAGGAATGCGACCAAAGCTTTAAGGAGCTAAAGAAAAGGTTGACTTCGGCTCCGGTTCTCGCCTTGCCGATTGCGGGGGAGGGCTTTGTGGTGTATAGTGATGCATCACGGCGTGGTCTTGGGTGTGTGCTTATGCAAAGAGGACAAGTAATAGCATATGCCTCTCGACAGCTAAAGAGCTATGAGCAAAATTATCCCACCCACGACTTAGAGCTTGCGGTGGTGGTCTTCGCACTTAAGTTATGGAGACACTATTTGTACGGGGAACACTGTGAGGTTTACACGGATCATAAAAGCTTAAAGTACTTATTCACTCAAAATGAGTTGAATTTGAGGCAGCGGAGATGGTTGGAGTTGATAAAGGATTACGACTTAACCATTTTGTACCACCCCGGTAGAGCCAATGTGGTGGCCGATGCGCTCAGTAGAAAATCCGTAGAGAACTTCGCAATTGAGATGACGGGACAAATGCCGTTAATCAAGGAAATGGGCCGGTTTGACTTGGAAGTCGTGGCCCCGGGCGTCCCCGCTAGACTTATGAATCTCGAGATTTGGCCAACTTTGTTGGAGCAAATAAAAGAAAAGCAATCCGGTGATCCGGAACTCCAAAAGGTGCGGAGTGCTATCGAGAGCGGGCGCGCCGGTGATTTTCATGTAGACTCGAAGGGCGCAATTCGATTCCGAAATCGATTGTGCGTGCCAAAAGTCGAGGATATTTGTGGGGAGATCTTGAAAGAAGCTCACACTTCTCCCTATGCGATTCACCCGGGCGGCACCAAAATGTACAAGGATCTTAAATTACATTATTGGTGGCCGGGGATGAAACTTGATGTTGGACGCTTTGTGGCACGATGCTTAGTATGCCAACAGGTGAAAGCCGAGCGTCGCTTTCCGGCGGGAAAATTGCAAGGGTTGCCCATTCCAGTTTGGAACTGGGAGACCATAGCAATGGACTTCGTTGTGGGTTTACCTCGATCACAAGGTGGCCACGATGCGATTTGGGTGGTGGTGGATCGTTTGTCAAAGTCGGCACACTTTTTGCCAATCCACACCACTTGGTCGGGAGACAAGTTAGCACAAGTCTACCTGGACGAGATTATGCGGTTGCACAGGGTCCCGACCTCGATAGTTTCAGATCGAGATCCCCGTTTTACGTCGCATTTTTGGAAAAGCTTGCAAGAAGCTTTGGGTACACGGCTCGATTTCAGTTCAGCATTTCATCCTCAAACTGACGGTCAATCGGAAAGGACAATTCAGATTTTGGAGGATATGCTGCGAGCGTGTGTGTTGGACTTCAAGGGTGCATGGCCTACTCATTTGCCGATGGCTGAATTTGCTTACAATAATAGCTATCAATCTAGCATCGGTATGGCACCGTTTGAAGCCTTATATGGAAGGAAATGCCGCTCTCCTATTCATTGGAGTGAGGTCGGCGAGAGAAGGGTCTTAGGACCTGATGTGTTGCGTGAAGCGGAGGAAAATGTCCGCTTGGCACGCGAACGCTTATCGACGGCGCAATCTCAACAAAAGAGTTATGCGGATCGACGTCGACGAGATTTAGAATTCGCGGTAGGAGACCGCGTCTTCTTGAAAGTGTCACCCATGAGAGGGGTGAAACGATTTGGTGTTCGGGGTAAGTTAAGTCCCCGTTACGTTGGACCTTATGAGGTTTTGGAGCGTGTGGAATCCGTGGCATATCGGCTAGCTTTGCCGCCAAAACTTGCGGGGATACACAATGTGTTCCATGTATCGACGCTCCGTAAGTATATGTATGATCCGGCGCACGTCCTCGAGTATGTGCCTATAGAGCTTCATGAGGATATGACTTATGAGGAATTTTCCTTGTGTATCTTGGATCGCGAGGTGAAAAATTTGAGGAACCGTGAAATTCCTTATGTAAAGGTACAATTGACGAATCACGGTGAGCGCGAAGCTACGTGGGAATTAGAAAGCTCAATGAGGGAGCGGTTTCCTTACCTCTTCGCTGAGTCCAGCTGAGGTATGATTCAGTTTCGCGGCCGAAACTCTCTTTAAGGAGGGAGGAATGTAGTACACTGAATTTCAGTGCATCGTACCGAACTTCTACAAATTGTGGAGTTCCGATGAAAAAATAGCAAGAGAGGCTATATGTGAGGCTTCAGCCAAGTTTGGGACTTGTGAGAAGTGTTTTCGGCGCAAATGAGGCGCGAAAACGGACTTCGAAAAGTTAAAACTGCTAAACTTGTGAAGTCTGCACTGGATTCCGGTATGTGGACCTCCATACCGGTACTGAAGTGATTAGTACCGGTATGTGATGAGGGTATACCGGAATGCCATGGTTAAACCGAGAACCCAGCTCTCGGGTTCTGCGGAATCCTCCGGGGTATACCGGAACTAGCACCCGTATACCGGTATGCAATGCACATACCGGTATACAGTGTTACGAAATTCCAGTTTTGGCTGGTTGAAGGTGTTAAGTGTGGAGAGGGGCAAATAGGTCTTTTCACACTCGAGGGAGTGTTAGAAAGGCAGGGAACACCCTCCTTTCTCAGTCATCTTCCTCCTCCACTTCTCCTCTCCATCTCCTTCATTTTCTCTCTCTAGAGATCTCTCCAAAACTTGGAGAAAAGGGTGGATTGATCTTGGAAAAGGCTTCCAAAGGAGAAAAGAAGCTTCTTGGTGCAAGAAGAAGCTTGGGGAACTCGTGATTAAGGTTAGTTCCTCACGTTTTGGGTTCAAACCTTGGATTTAATCCTTTGAAATGAGGTTTTTGGAAACCCTAGGCAATCTAAAACACAAAATGTGGAGATTGGCCAAGAAATTTTGAGGTTCTACATGCATGCATGTGAAACCTAGGTTAAATGAGTGTTTTTGCCATGGGAGGTTCTAAAAATATTTGGACCTTCGAAAATTGTAATTGAGGCATAGGAAATCATGTTAGAACACTTGATTTCAAGTATTGAGTTGAATTATGGATTCGTAACGAGTAACGAACCGTTTTCTTGTAGAAGCTTGGGTTGAAGCAAGAACTCAAGGCTTGGACACTTAGGGGCTTGAAGAATACAAGAATTTGGAAGCTCTTAAGGTGGGTTTGTGTTTACCGAAGTGATTAGGTCACTTCCATGTCTAGGGTAAATATCCATTTAAAGATAAAATGATATGTGTTGTGAACCCTAGAACTTGCATGTTGGCAAAGGTAAAATCATGATAGGTAGAGCAATGAGCTCCTATTGCATGATATAGAATTTAAGTATAATTCAATTATCTACACTTGTTGCATGGTTGCATGTATGATTGGAACCTAGTGTTATTGAACATAGGTTGGAACATGTGAGAATAGAACCTAGTGTTATTGAACATAGGTTGGAACATGTGAGAATAGAACCTAGTGTTATTGAACATAGGTTGGAACATGTGAGAATAGAACCTAGTGTTATTGAACATAGGTTGGAAAATGTGAGAATGGAACCTAGTGTCATTGAACATAGGTTGGACATGAGATTGGAACCTAGAGTCATGGAACCTAGGTTGAGAACGAGAAAGTAAACCTAGTGTCATTGAACATAGGTGAGACTTAGTGACTTGAACCTAAGGTCATGAGACTTAGGTTGGCAAGTGAAAAATGTGAACAACGGGATGTGCGACGATTTTGCTATCCCGGGTAGGCGACGATTTCGCTACCATGCCATGAGTTGGCGGTGTTGAAACGGGATGTGCGACGATTTTGCTATCCCGGGCAGGCGACGATTTCGCTACCATGCCATGAGTTGGCGGTGTTGACACGGGATGTGCGACGATTTTGCTATCCCGGGTATGCGACGATTTCGCTACCACGCCATGAGTTGGCAGTGTCGAGATGGGATGTGCGACGAGGTTGCTATCCCGGGTATGCGACGAGTTCGCTACCCATGCCATGTGATGGCGGTGTTGAGATGGGGTATGCGACGATTTTGCTATCCCGAGTATGCGACGAGTTCGCTACTCGAACTAGGAGGTGACGAGTTCACTCCTTGAATGTTGGAACCCTTATGGTGAGACGGCGATTCCGAAACCATAAGTAAATGACAAGTAATTGAACTTAGTCAATGTGAGATATAGGATGAACCTAGGAGAGAATGATAAGTTACATTTCATTTGGTTGCATCCTTTATTGTTATTTACAAGCATGTAAATAATAGTTGCATAGTTATTTGTGATCTAACTTATGCATATGGTGTTTCTTTGGACCTGGTGGGTCGAGCTTCTCTCTTGGGTGGCCTTACCCACTGGGAATTATGTTTATAGTTCTCACCCCATGTTTTTCAGGTCCTTCTGCGAGTGAGGCGGCGGAGCGAGGCAAGGGTTTAGCTCTCTAGATAGCGGCCCTTCCATTTTGGTGATACATAGAGTTGTCCCCCTAGTCTTGGACTTTGATAGTATTGGGGATTTTCCTTACATGTATGAAACTTATGTATTCCATAGTTTTGGAACATGGTGTATGGAATGAAAAGAAAAATTTGGGCATGTATAAATGTGCAATGTGATGTAATAGAAGTAGAACTTCTTTATGTTGATGCTTTCCTTGTGCAACTCTTGTACTCCGTTCCTAGTTGGAACCTCGTGGATAAGCTTGTGTTGTGACGCCTTGGGCGGGTAGAAGAGGTTCTATCCGTTCGGCGGGTCTGGGGCATGCGCCCGTGCGGTTATCCTTTCCACCTAGTTGGTGTTAAAGGCCCGACGGGGCGTGACATACTATCGGCTGTTCGTGGAGGGGTTTTCAAAAATCTCCGGTCCACTAACGTGTCTTACCCTCAAGGGTGCCAAATATGTTTGGAGCGAGGAATGCGACCAAAGCTTTAAGGAGCTAAAGGAAAGGTTGACTTCGGCTCCGGTTCTCGCCTTGCCGATTGCGGGGGAGGGCTTTGTGGTGTATAGTGATGCATCACGGTGTGGTCTTGGGTGTGTGCTTATGCAAAGAGGACAGGTGATAGCATATGCCTCTCGACCGCTGAAGAGCTATGAGCAGAATTACCCCACCCACGACCTAGAGCTTGCAGCAATGGTCTTCGCACTTAAGTTGTGGAGACACTATTTGTACGGGGAACATTGTGAGGTGTACACGGATCACAAAAGCTTAAAGTACTTATTCACTCAAAAGGAGTTGAATTTGAGGCAGCGGAGATGGTTGGAGTTGATAAAGGATTACGACTTAACCATCTTGTACCACCCTGGTAGAGCCAATGTGGTGGCCGATGCGCTCAGTCGGAAATCCGTGGAGAACTTCGCAATTGAGATGACGGGACAAATGCCGTTGATCAAGGAAATGGGCCGGTTTGACTTGGAAGTCGTGGCTCCGAGCGTCCCCGCTAGACTTATGAATCTCGAAGTGTGGCCGACCTTGTTGGAGCAAATAAAAGAAAAGCAATCCGGAGATCCGGAACTCCAAAAGGTGCGGAGTGCTATCGAGAGTGGGCGCGCCGGTGATTTTCATGTGGACTCGAAGGGCGCCTTTCGATTTCGAAATCGATTGTGCGTGCCAAAAGTTGAGGACATTCGTAGGGAGATCTTGAAAGAAGCTCACACTTCTCCCTATGCGATTCACCCGGCGGCACCAAAATGTATAAGGATCTCAAATTGCATTATTGGTGGCTGGGGATGAAACTTGATGTTGGACGCTTCGTGGCACAATGTCTAGTATGCCAACAGGTGAAGGCCGAGCGTCGCTTTCCAGCAGGGAAATTACAAGGGTTGTCCATTCCAGTTTGGAAGTGGGAGAACATAGCAATGGACTTCGTTGTGGGCCTACCTCGATCGCAAGGTGGCCACGACGCGATTTGGGTGGTGGTGGATCGTTTGTCAAAGTCGGCACACTTTTTGCCAATCCACACCACTTGGTCGGGAGACAAGTTGGCACAAGTCTACCTGGATGAGATTATGTGGTTACACGGGGTCCCGACATCGATAGTTTCAGATCGAGATCTCTATTTTACATCGCATTTTTTGAAAAGCTTGCAAGAAGCTTTGGGTACACGACTCGATTTCAGTTCAGCATTTCATCCTCAAACTGACGGTCAATCAGAAAGGACAATTCAAATTTTGGACGATATGCTGCGAGCGTGTGTGCTGGACTTTAAGGGTGCATGGCCTACTCATTTGCCGATGGCTGAATTTGCTTACAATAATAGCTATCAATCTAGCATCGGTATGGCACCGTTTGAGGCCTTGTATGGAAGAAAATGCCGCTCTCCTATCCATTGGAGCGAGGTCGGCGAGAGAAGGGTCTTAGGACCGGATGTGTTGCGTGAAGCGGAGGAAAAGGTCCGCTTGGCACGTGAACGTTTATCGACGGCGCAATCCAGGCAAAAGAGCTATGCGGATAGGCGTCGACGAGATTTGGAATTCACGGTAGGAGACCGCTCTTCTTGAAAGTATCACCCATGAGAGGGGTGAAGCGATTTGGTGTTCGGCGTAAGTTGAGTCCCTGTTACATTGGACCCTATGAGGTTTTGGAGCGTGTGGGATCCTTGGCATATCGGCTAGCTTTGCCGCCAAAACTTGCGGGGATACACAATGTGTTCCATGTATCGACGCTCCGCAAGTACATGTATGATTCGGCGCACGTCCTCGAGTATGTACCTATGGAGCTTCATGAGGATATGACTTATGAGGAATTTCCCTTGTGTATCATGGATCGCGAGGTGAAAAATTTGAGGAACCGTGAAATTCCTTATGTAAAGGTACAATGGACGAATCACGATGAGCGCGAAGCTACGTGGGAATTTGAAAGCTCGATGGAGCGGTTTCCTTACCTCTTCGCTGAGTCCAGCTGAGGTATGATTTAGTTTCGCGGCCGAAACTCTCTTTAAGGGGGGAAGAATGTAGTACACTGAATTTCAGTGCATCGTACCAAACTTCTACAAATTGTGGAGTTCTGGTGGAAAAATAGCATGTGAGGCTAAATGTGAGGCTTCGGCCAAGTTTGGGACTTGTGCGAAGTGTTTTCGGCGCAAATGAGGCGCGAAAACGAACTTCGAAAAGTTAGAACTACTGAACTTGTGAAGTCTGCAGTGGATTCCGGTATGAGGATCTCCATACCGGTACTGAAGTGATTAGTACCGGTATGTGATGTGGTATACCGGAATGCGAGGGCAGAAACCGAGAATCCAGCTCCCGGGTTTTGCGAAATTCTCCAGGGTATACCGGAACTAACACTCGTATACCGGTATGCCAATGCGAATACCGGTATACAGTGTTGCGAAATGCCAGTTTTGGCTGGTTGGAAGTGTCGATTGTTGTGAGGGGCAAAAGGGTCTTTTCACACTCGAGAGAGTATTAGAAAGGCAGGGAACACCTTCCCTTCTCAGTCATCTTCCTCATCTACTTCTCCTCTTCATCCCTCTCACTTTCTCTCTCTAGAGATCTCTCCAAAACTTGGAGAAAAGGGTGGATTGAGCTTGGAAAAGGCTTCCAAATGGGAAAAGAAGCTTCTTGGTGCAAGTAGAAGCTTGGGGAACTCGCGGTTAAGGTTAGTTCCTCACGTTTTGGGTTCAAACCTTGGAATTGATCTAGTATTTTGAGGTTTTTGGAAATCCTAGGCAATCTAAACCACAAAATGTGGAGATTGGCCAAGAGATTTTGTGGTTCTACATGCATGCATGTGAAACCTAGGTGAAATGAGGGTTTTTGCAACGTAAGGTTCTAAAAATATTTGGACCTTCGGGAATTGTAATTGAGGCATAGGAAATTATGTTAGAACACTTGATTTCATGTATTGGGTTGATTTAAGGGTTCGTAACGAGTAACGAACCATTTTCTTGTAGAAGCTTAGGTTGAAGCAAGAACTCAAGGCTTGGAGACCTAGGAGCTCAAAGAATACAAGAATTTAGAAGCTCTTGAGGTGGGTTTGTGTTTTCCGAAGTGATTAGGTCACTTCCATGTCTATGGTAAATATCCATTTAAAGATAAAATAGTATGTATTGTGAACCCTAGGACTTGCATGTTGGCAAAGATGAAAATCATGATAGGTAGAGCCATGAGCTCTTATTGCATGTTATAGAATTCAAGTATATTTCTATTATCTATACTTGTTATGTGATTGATTGGAACCTAGTGTTGAGAACATAGGTTGGAACATGTGTGATTGGAACCTAGTGTTGAGAACATAGGTTGGAACATGTGTGATTGGAACCTAGAGTCATTGAACATAGGTTGGAACATGAGAATGGAACCTAGAGTCATGGAACCTAGGTTGAGAACGAGAAAGTAAACCTAGTGTCATTGAACATAGGTGAGACTTAGTGACTTGAACCTAGGGTAATGAGACTTAGGTTGGCAAGTGTGAAATGTGATAGATGGGGATGTGCGACGAGGTTGCTATCCCGGGTATGCGACGATTTCGCTACCCGTGCCATGAGTTGGCGGTGATAGATTGGGATGTGCAACGAGGTTGCTATCCCGGGTATGCGATGAGTTCGCTACCCATGCCATGTGATGGCGGTGTTGAGATGGGATGTGCAACAAGGTTGCTATTCCGGGTATGCGACGAGTTCGCTACCCATGCCATGTGATGGCGGTGTTGAGATGGGATGTACAACGAGGTTGCTATCCCGGGTATGCGACGATTTCGCTACCCATGCCATGTGATGGCGGCGTTGCGATGGGATGCGCAACGAGGTTGCTATCCCGGGTATGCGACGAGTTCGCTACCCATACCATGTGATGGCGGTGTTGAGGTGGGGTATGCGACGGTTTTGCTATCCCGAGTATGCGACGATTTCGCTACTCGAACACGGAGGTGACGATTTCACTCCTTGGATGTTGGAACTATTATGGTGATGCGGCGATTCCGAAACCATAAGTTTATGACAAGTAGTTGAACTTGGTCAATGTGAAATATAGGATGAACCTAGGAGAAAATGAAAAATGGACATTTTATTTGGTTGCATCTTTTATGTTTATTTACAAGCATGTAAATAATTGTTGCATAGTTATTTGTGATCTAACTTATGCATATGGTGTTTCTTTGGACCTGGTGGGCCGAGCTTCTATCTTGGGTGGCCTTACCCACTGGAAACTATGTTTATAGTTCTCACCCCACGTTTTTCAGGTCCTTCCGCGAGTGAGGTGGCGGAGCGAGGCAAGGGTTTGGCTCTCTAGATAGCGGCCCTTCTATTTTGGTGATACATAGAGTTGTACCCCTAGTCTTGGACATTGATAGTATAGGAGTTTTCATTAAATGTATGCAACTTGTATATTCTATAGTTTTGGAACATGATGTATGGAACGGAAATGAAAGAAAAGAAAATTTTGGGCATGTATAAATGTGCAAATGTGATGTAATAGAAGTAGAACTTCTTTATGTTGATGCTTTCCTTGTGCAACTCTTGTACTCCATTCCTAGTTGGAACATCGTGGATATGCTTGTGTTGTGATGCCTTGGGCGGTAGAGGAGACTCTATCCGTTTGGCGGGTCTGGGGCACGCGCTCGTGCGGTTTGTCCTTCTACCTAGTTGGTGTTAAGGCACGGCGGGGCGTGACATATGGGGATCCCGAGGATCTATCTAGATACAATCAATACCTAGAGGAGGATGAATAGATGTATAGGCCAAAAGTACAAATCTCAATGCAATAAAAATAAATACGAAAATTATAAATAGCACACTGAGATTTACGTGAAAAAATTCCAACTTGGAGTGAAAAACCCACGGGACCAACATGCGATGACAATCCACTATGAAATAAAAGAGTACGAGGTGAGTACTAACTCTACGGACTCAAACCACTCTTTTATCTTCTATGAATCTCGCGCACACCAACGGCTAGTCCACGCCCACGCTCGAACCCACGAAAGCCTCGTTCCGAATCCACGAAACGATCAACTTCGAATCCACGAAGCCTTCAACACGTCGAATCCACGATGCCCACTCGAAGCCATGAGCGCACTCCGTCCGAGCAAGATGAATAAGATTGGTGATGATTTATTGCTTATATAATCATGAAAGAACCGTAGAGGTGTCTCTAAGCAATAGTCGGATCTATTCTCCATGAAGAAAGAGAAATTAGGGTTTCAAGAATTGATCCGATAGAAACTTGTTGTTGGAGATGAGAAAGAAAGCACCCAACAAGTTTCTAGGGTTTCAAAAAGATAATCTATGCTTTTCCTTTATTTTAGAGATACCCCCACATCTTATTTATAGGCTTGGAAGCAATCCGAATTAGATTAGGATTGAAAACCGATTTTAAAAAGGTTTAGAAGCAATTAGAATCAGATTAGAATTGAAAAACTGATTTTAAAAAAGTTTGGAAGCAATTAGAATCAAATTAGGATTGCTAAACTGATTTTAAAAAATATGTCATCTTATTTATAGGTTTGGAAGCAATGAGAATCATATTAGGATTGAAAAAGTTCAGTTTTGAATATTTATCAATTTATACCTATGCTAATATCTTCCAAACATATGTATATGATTATAAATCACCATCAATATTATTTAGACTTATTGAGCATTGTGGATTCACGTTCTGAGTCTTCGAGTCTTCTAACTTCATCTTTTCTTTCTCGAACCTTCAAGACTCCGATCACTTCACGAAATATGCCTACATAAAATTCGTAACAATCTCCCCCTTTAGCAATTTCATGACAAAACCTAAAATTATATAAAAATACTCACAATGCTCATCTCTCCAAAAATAAAATTTGAAATTCATTGTCATCACCAAAACAATGAACTTCTCGCGTGAAAGATCCAAATAAAATCAAAATTACATTTTGTAACTCCTAGAACAAACTCTATGACTAAGACACACTTGGAGTCTTGAAGTCTTCAAAGACCTGCAAAAAGATTACTTTTTTCACGAATAAAGTTTGTGAAAAAAATATCAAAATCTCTCCCCCTTTGTTCATGCGTCTAAGTTTTAATTTAATCAAAATCTCTAAATTCAAAAACAATCACAATCTTTCTCCCTCTTTTCTTTAATAAAATTTTCAATACAATTTTCTAAAATTTTCAAAATCTTCATATCTCTCCCCATTTTTGTCAAAAATTGCCAAAAGAATAGCATCAAAGTAGAGAGAGTTTAGAGAGACATCGAATATGAACATGGGAATGCAAGATAATAGTAACACGAAGTTTAAAAACTTTTTCAATTTTGAAACCACTTGTTATAAATTGTCAAAATATGATGATTGCATTGTGAAAATCATGTTAGTGCACAAACACGATAAATTCACATAGATTTCTTTCAATCCACATCAATTTTATAAAAATTAAAAATTTTACTTGTCACGCCCCGTCGGGCCTTTAACACCAACTAGGTGGAAAGGATAACAGCACGGGCGCATGCCCCAGACCCGCCGAACGGATAGAGTCTCATCTACCCGCCCAAGGCGTCACAACACAAGCATATCCACAAGGTTCCAATTATGAACGGAGTACAAGAGTTGCACAAGGAAAGCATCAACATAAAGAAGTTCTACTTCTATTACATCACATTAGCACATTTATACATGCCCAAAATTTTCTTTTCTTTCATTTCCATTCCATACATCATGTTCCAAAATTATGGAATATACAAGTTACATACATTTAATGTAAACCCCTATCCTATCAATGTCCAAGACTAGGGGTACAACTCTATGTATCACCAAAATGGAAGGGCCGCTATCTAGAGAGCCAAACCCTTGCCTCGCTCCGCCGCCTCACTCGCGGAAGGACCTGAAAAACGTGGGGTGAGAACTATAAACATAGTTCCCAGTGGGTAAGGCCACCCAAGAGAGAAGCTCGACCCACCAGGTCCAAAGAAACACCATATGCATAAGTTAGATCACAAATAACTATGCAACAAATATTTACATGCTTGTAAATAAACATAAAGGATACAACCAAATAAAATGTCCATTTTCATTTTCTCCTAGGTTCATCCTATATTTCACATTGACCAATTTCAACTACTTGTCATTAACTTATGGTTTCGGAATCGCCGCAACACCATAATAGTTCCAACATCCAAGGAGTGAAATCGTCACCTCCGTCTTCGGGTAGCGAAATCGTCGCATACCCGGGATAGCGAAATCGTCGCATACCCCATTTCAACACCGCCATCACGTGGCACGGGTAGCGAAATCGTCGCACACCCGGGATAGCGAAATCGTCGCATATCCCAATTCATCACCGCCAACTCATGGCACGGGTAGCGAAATCGTCGCATACCCGGGATAGCGAAATCGTCGCACATCCCATTTCTGTCACCGCCAACTCATGGCACGGGTAGCGAAATCGTCGCATATCCCATTTCATCACCGCCAACTCATGGCACGGGTAGCGAAATCGTCGCATACCCGGGATAGCGAAATCGTCGCATATCCCATTGTTCATATTTTACACTTGCCAACCCAAGTCCAATGGCCCTAGGTTCAAGTCACTAAGTCTCACCTATATTCAATAACACTAGGTTCACTTTACATTCTCAACCTAGGTTCCATACCACTAGGTTCCAATCCTCATGTTCCAACCTATGTTCAATGACACTAGGTTCCAATCATACATGTTCCAACCTATGTTCTGAACACTAGGTTCCAATCACACATGCAATCACATAACAAATATAGATAATAGAAATATACTTGAATTCTTTAACATGCAAGAGGAGCTCATGGCTCAATCTATCATGATTCTCATTTTGCCAACATGCAAGTTCTAGGGTTTCACATTACACACCATTTTATCTTTAAATGGTTATTTACCCTAGACATGGAAGTGACCTAATCACTTCGGTAAACACAAACCCACCTCAAGAGCTTCCAAATTCTTGAATTCTTTGAGCTCCTAGGTCTCCAAGCCTTGAGTTCTTGCTTCAACCCAAGCTTCTACAAGAAAATAGTTCGTTACTCGTTACGAACCCTTAAATCAACTCAATACATGAAATCATTTGTTCTAACATGATTTCCTATGCCTCAATTGCAATTCCCGAAGGTCCAAATATTTTTAGAACCTCACATTGTAAAAACCCTCATTTCACCTAGGTTTCACATGCATGCATGTAGAACCTCAAAATCTCTTGGCCAATCTCCACGTTTTGTGGTTTAGATTGCCTAGGATACCCAAAAACCTCATAACAAAGGATTAAATCCAAGGTTTGAACCCAAATCATGAGGAACTCACCTTAGCCACGAGTTCCCCAAGCTTCTACTTGCACCAAGAAGCCTCTTCTCTCCTTTGGAAGCCTTTTCCAAGCTCAATCCACCATTTTCTCCAAGCTTTGGAGAGTTCTCTAGAGAGAGAAAGTGAGAGAGATGGAGAGGAGAAGTAGAGGAGGAAGATGACTGAGAAGGGAAGGTATCCCTGCCTTTCTAACACCCCTTCGAGTGTGAAAAGACCCTTTTGCCCCTCCCAACAATCAACACTTCCAACCAGCCAAAGCTGGCATTTCGCAACACTGTATACCGGTATTCGCATTGGCATAACGGTATACGGGTGTTAGTTCCGGTATACCCCGAGGAATTCCGCAAAACTCGAGAGCTGGTTTCTCGGATTCAACTCTCACATTCCGGTATACTAGACTCCATATCGGTACTAATCGCTTCAGTACCGGTATGGACACATCCATACCGGAATCCACTGCAGACTTCACAAGTTCAGCAGTTTTAACTTTTCGAAGTTCGTTTTCGCGCCTCATTTGTGCCGAAAACACTTCGAACAAGCTCCAAACTTGGCCGAAGCCACTCACGTAGCCTCTCATGCTACTTTTCCACCGGAACTCCACAATTTGTAGAAGTTCGGTACGATGCACTGAAATTCAGTGTACTACATTACTACAAAATCACTAAGATGTAGATAAAATATTATAAGCTTTCTTAATTCATATATACTTCAAAATTAAGTCATCAAAAATAATCTAAAGGCTAAAAAACTATCAAGATGTAACGGATTATAAAGAAGACTTATACAGATTCACCAAATGACATAAATACGCCGCATAAACTTTCAAATTTGAGACCAAGCAAATTATGCACCGGGGGTGGCTCTTTGAGCATCTTTTTATTATACCACATTATTACACCGAATTTTTTTTAAAAAAAATGAACACTTTTTCAACATTTTCGATTATGCATTAGAATTCTATGTGGTAGCTTCACATACTTACCGGACGGCTGGGGTGGTAGCTCTTTCCTACAGGTGGTGGTAGTTTTCAGTGTCCCTTTTGGGATGTAACTCTTTCCACATCTTTTTAATATCATTGGAGTGTTTCTCCCTTTTTTTATTTTAACTCCCCCTCAAATATGCAATCTCTTATTTGAAAAAAATTTGACAAGTTTTAGTCTATTAGCAAATTTTCATTCATCAAATTCAACACTTGCAACCGAGATAGGTTGAGTGCCTAAAGATCACACATGATTACCTAAATTTGATGAATATAAGTATTAAAAACTCCTATAATAAATTATCTTCATAAAATAATAAAAATAAAGTAAAATCGATAATTAATATGAGATTAACCAGGAGTGAATGAAAGTGAATTATAGATGTTCATAGCACTATTTAAAATAGCAATCATCCATATATTTTGAAAACAATAAGCAAAAATTTGAAAATCGTAACAATGAAAGCACCTAAACATGTAATGCAGTAATCAAGAAAGATTTGCAATAAAAATCAATCAACGCACTACACAAAGTTAAAAACAAATTAAGTCTTAGGCCAAGGAAAGATATCACCTTTCCGAATCCAAACTTGTCGGATGATTGATTGTCTTGTTTTGTTGACGTTCGGAACCATTTGCTTTGACTTTTGATCAATCTTTTGTCTCCACGTCGCATTCGGCTTTGTAGGAATCTTTTGTTGTGGCTTTGACCTTTGGTTGATCCAGAGTACTCGACTTAGTTGATGTTTCTCTTGAATCCGTGAAGGTTGTCGAGATGTAGTTAATGCCAATAGATGTTTAGAAGATGCCGGTTGAGTTCTCTTTTCTTTTCTCGGGCATGTCTTCTTGATGAGACCTTTATTTTCACATCTATGGCATATTTTATCCTTCATTGTTGTTGAGACTTTGGGTGTAGAATTTTTAACCTTCTCAATATAAGTTCTTTCATATTCAACTCCAAGTTTATTTGTTTGACCCAATCCGAGCATATGATCTAGCTTTTTCGATCCGGAGGAGAATTTTTGTATGTCGGACTTGAGTTGATGGACTTGTTCGATCAAAACTTGGTTGGAAGTGTGGGTTTCTTTGTATTGTAGTTCTAGAAAACCAATCTTTTCTTGATGCGTTTTGATCGTTATTTTCGATTGCTCTTACTTCTCTTGGAGGATTCCATTGTTCTTTAATATCGACTCATGTTCATCCTCAAGAGGTTTAATTATGGTCTTCAATGCTTTGTTCCCATCTTCTAGCTCAAGTAAGTGTTTCCTCAACTTCTTATTGTGCTTAGCCATCTTCTTCGATTCAATAAGTAGTTGATTGTACGCCTCGGCTAAGTCATCATCGTCCGACTCCCCCTCACTCTCGCCATCGTCGCTCGACATCGCATGCAAAACATTTGAAGGAATAGAGTCAGTAATAATAGATGATAAACATGAAGCTGAAGAAGGAGATGAAGTATGAGTAAACAAAGCAATAGCGTTATTCTTTTCCTCATCACTAGAGGTCAATTCATCAGAAGTAGAATCACCCTAAGTTCTCGCTTGCAAAACCTTCTTTTTATATGATTTCTTAGTAGGACAATCTGTTGAAATATGGCCGTAGCCTTTGCACTTATAGCATTGGATTTTCCCTTCGAAATCATCTTTCTCTTTAGAAGATTTTTAAAGTTTCTTTTCTTTAGATTTAGAGCTTGAAGATTCTTTGGAAGAAGTTTGTTGTTTCGTTGACGAGGCTTTGTTGGATTTGTTCTTCCGAAAATTCCGACGAAATTTCTTCGTGAGAAGCACTAATTGATGTTCAAAATCGGCGAGCGAAATTTTTTCGGCGGAATCTGAGTCATCATCTTCCTCCTTGATAGATTTAAGTGCAACACATGTACTTTTAGAGAATGACTTGGAAGAAGATTGATTAGTAGAAAAAGTCATTTCATATGTTTGTAACGAGCCTACTAACTCTTCTACTTTCATCTCATCCGGATGATTAACCGTTTCTATTGCCACAACCTTCGCCCTAAAGTGTTCCGGAAAAGTTCGAAGATTCTTTCTTACAATTTTAGGTTTCGGGATCTTCTCTCCCAAGTTAGCACATGTATTAATTATATCTTGAAGTCTAGTAAAATAATCGGTAAAAGATTCATACTCCTCCATTCGAATAGAATCAAATTGGCTTATAAGCATCTGGAGCTTTTGGACTTGTATTAGACTTGTCCCCTCATGTGTAACTTGTAAGGTATACTAAATCTCTTTAGCCATTTCACATGCCAAGATGCGTGAAAACTTGGTTTGATTTAAGGCATTGAACAAAGCATTTATTCCTTTCCCATTGTAAGAAGATTTTTCGATCTCATCCTTCGACCACTTAGTCCGAAGTTTAGAAATAGTAGCATTATTAACCACTTCGGTTAGATACTTCCAGCCGAATTCAACGGCTTGCCATACTCACTCATCAATTGCGATGAGGAAGGCTCTCATCCGGACTTTCCAATAAGCATAATTTGTCCCATCAAAAAGAGGGGGCCTATTAATGTTACCTCCTTCTCCCATAATGGTAGATAAATCTAGATCCCGCTCTGATACCAATTATTAGTTATGGGGATCCCGAGGATCTATCTAGATACTATCAATACCTAGAGGAGGATGAATAGGTGTATAGGCCAAAAACACAAATCTCAATGCAACAAAAATAAACACGAAAATTATAAATAGCACACCGAGATTTACGTGGAAAAATTCCAACTTGGAGTAAAAAACCCACGGGACCAACACGCGATGACAATCCACTATGAAATAAAAGAGTGCATGGTGATTACCGACTCCACGGACTCAAACCTCTCTTTTATCTTCTATGGATCTTGCGCACACGAACGGCTAGTCCACACCCACGCTCGAACCCACGAACGCCTCGTTCCGAATCCACGAAATGATCAACTTCGAATCCACGAAGCCTTTAACACGTCGAATCCACGACGCCCACTCGAATCCACGAGCGCACTCCGTCCGAGCAAGTTGAATAAGATTGGTGATGATTTATTGCTTAGATGATCATGAAAGAACCGTAGAGGATGTCTCTAAGCAATAGCCGGATCAATTCTCCATGAAGAAAGAGAAATTAGGGTTTCAAGAATTGATCCGATAGAAATTGTTGTTGGAGATGAGAAAGAAAGCACCCAACAAGTTTCTAGGTTTCAAAAAAATAATCTATACTTTTTCTATGTTTTAGAGATACCCCCACATCTTATTTATAGGCTTGGAAGTAGTCCGAATTAGACTAGGATTGAAAACTGATTTTAAAAAGGTTTAGAAGCAATTAGAATCAGATTAGAAGTGAAAAACTCATTTTAAAAAGGTTTGGAAGCAATTAGAATCAGATTAGGATTGCAAAACTGATTTTAAAAAATCTGCCATCTTATTTATAGGTTTGGAGCAATTAGAATTATATTAGGATTAAAAAATTCAGTTTTGAATATTTATCAATTTATATCTATGCTAATGTCTTCCAAATATATGTATATGATCATAAATTACCATCAATATTATTTAGACTTACGAAATATGCCAACATAAAATCCGTAACATTGTTGTCGTCTTTTCCACCGCCCATCGCTAAGCGCCAAGCAGATAGTCGTTGTCGTTGTCGTTGTAGCATTTTTCTACCTTCGACGGCTAAGCGTCAAGCAGATAGTCGTAGCCATTGTCGCATTTTTCTACCATCGACGGCGAAGCATCAAGCAGATAGTCGTTGTCGTTGTCGTTTCTACAACCGACGGTGATTCACCAAGCAGATCGTCGTCATCGTCATTGTAGTGTCCCTGAGGGTTAGCTATCGAATTTACTACAGTAGCATCAATTGGTCGACATATCTGTTGAGTGTCGGTATGAATTGGAATCGCTTTGGTGCAAAATGGATGCGAAAATGGACTTGGGGTACTGAACTAGCCAAAACTAAAGTTCTACAGCCAAATCCCTTTTCTATCCCTCATTTCTATAGCTAAATCCTTTTTCTATTCCTCCAAACTCCCTTCTCTTCCTTGCGGGTACTGTAGTAGCAGTAGGAACTCAAGCACCAGCACCAGCAGTTTGAAGCTTTGTGGGAATTTGATTTCTCTTGCTGTGGTGACTTAATTAAGGATTAGAGATTTGAAGAAGAGTTGTGGAGCAATTCTAGCATCTAAATTTCATGTTAGTTGGCCTCTAATTGCTGAAATTGGAGTTATAAGCTGAATTTTTGGGAGCTTACTAGATTTTCTTTAATTTTTGGATCTACCTTCTTATAGTTGAATTATTGCTGGATTTTGGTTCTTTTTCCCTTCCTATTTGGTGGATTTAGAGCTGTTTCTACTAGATTTACAGGATAGTAAACTGAAATTATAGCTTAAATGGTATTGAATACTGAAATTCTGAATTTTGCTATTTTGGGCCTCGCTTTTTGGATCCGAAACTTGCAGCTGAAGTTTTGGGAAGGTTTTGATCAGTTTTTCTAGCATGGCTTGATGTATTGGAGTTGTTCCCAGCTGGTACCAAGGTAGGATGATCCACATTTGAGCAAATTTCAGATTTTAACCTTCAATTCCAGCATTTTGGTGTTTTGGTGTATTGGACTAGACAAGCTCTTTCCTGCTGTGGGAGCCATCTTGATTGATTTTCCTATTGGGATTGGACTAAAGAGAGGTGTTTTTGGTGGTTGAACCCCTGCCTTGGTTGGATTAACATATGAGGTGGGTTTAATTTTCCGAATTCGACGGATTTCTCACTATGTACACTAAATTCCTTCATGCATGCTATTCGTTTATCTAAGTTAAATAAAAAAAATGTATTTAACTTAGAATCACTAGACTAGCATGGACAATATTGTTGAGGGTTGAGGTTGAAGTTGAGGGTTGAGGTTGGGCAGTTGGTGTAGCTAGTGCTCAGCAACATTGGGATTTCCACTGAGGATGAAGAAGTGTCTCCCCGTGGAGAGCCCCGATGCTATTTGTGAGAAAGAAAGACAGATCCTGGCAATTATTTGTGGATTACCGGGTACTTAATAAAGTCACCATCAAGAATAAGTATCCAGTACCACGGATCGACGATCTCTTTAATCCATTGCAAGGGTCCTGGGTATCTCCAAGATTGATCTCAAATCGGGATACCACTAGCTAAAGATAAAGGTGGAGAATGTGCACAAGACGACTTTTAAGACGTGTTACGGTCACTACGAGTTCATCGTAATACCATTCGGGCTTATGAATGCCCCAGCAGCCTTTGTAGATCTCATGAATCGCGTCTTCCAACCGTTCCTAGATCGATATGTCATGGCTTTCATTAACGGCATCTTAGTTTACTCTGAAGTAACGAGGAGCATGAAGAACACCTTAGGCAAATCTTACAAGTACTTCGGTAGTGGAGGTTATTCGCGAAATTGAAGAAATGCGAATTTTGGCTTCGGAAAGTTTCATTTTGGGGGCATGTTATCTAGAAAATTTGAGTCTCAGTGGACCCAAAGAAAGTAGAAGCCATCAAGGATTAGCCCTAGCCTACAAATTTTACCGAAGTCCAAAACTTCGTCGGACTTATGGAATACTATAGGCGGCTCATGGAGGGATTCTTTAAAATCATCACTCCAGTTATGCACATCACACACAAAGGAGCCAAGGTCATTTGGAGCGATAAGTGCAACCGAAGCTTCCAACTCTTGAAAGACAAGTTGACATCGGCTCCAATATTCCTCGTTTTGCCTATCGTGGGGAAAGGATTTGTAGTTTATAGCGATGCCTATGGAAGCGGTCTTAGGTGTGTTTTCATGTAAAAGGACAAGGTTATAGCCTATGCCTCTCGACAGTTGCAGAGCTATGAGAAGAACTATCACATCCATAACCTCGAGTTGGCCGCGGTGATCTCTGCATTGAAGTTACAGCGGCACTATCAATATGGCGAGTATTGTGAGATTAAACGGACCACAAGAGCCGCAAGTATCTATTCACTTAGAAAGAATTAAATCTGATGCAAGGACGGTGGTTCGAGCTGTTGAAAGACTACGACATCACAATCTTATACCATCCGGGAAGGGGGGCGAGTATTGTGAGATTTAAACGGACCACAAGAGCCGCAAGTATCTATTCACTTAGAAAGAATTAAATCTGATGCAAGGACGGTGGTTCGAGCTGTTGAAAGACTACGACATCACAATCTTATACCATCCGGGAAGGGCAAATGTGGTGATGGATTCTCTTAGTCGAAAATTCGTGAAAAATCTCGCAATGATGATTACTAGCCAAGCGCCGCTGCAAGAAGAAATGCGGTGTTTCAATTTGGACGTTGTTGCATCTGGCGCCCTAGCGACACTTATGACACTTAGTGTGCAACCAACCTTGTTGGAGAAAATCAAGGAGAAGCAAACTGCAGATAAAAAGCTTCAAAAGGTGCCATCTAACATGGATGGCGAGCGCACGGAGTATCTCAATGTGGACTGGGGGGGGACTTGATGTTTTTATGTTGGTTGTGCGTGCCTAGTGCCCCAGAGATTTAGGAGGAAATCTTGAAGGAAGTACACCGGTCTCCTATACCATACACCCGGGCGGCACCAAAATGTACAAAAATTTGAAAACACATATTTGGTGATCGTGTATGAAAGGTGATGTTGGGAGCTTTGTGGCTCAATACCTAGTGTGCGAAAAAGTCAAGGTGGACCATCGACTTTCGGCGGGCAAATTGCAAAGTTTACTTATACCAGTTTGGAAGTGGGAGAATATTGCTATGGATTTTATCATGGACTTGCCCTGGTCGCAAGTGGACCACGATGTGATTTATGTGACCATGGATCGATTGACGAAATCGGCTCACTTCATACCAATCCACACCACCAGGTCACAGGATAAATTGTCATGGATCTACATGGTTGAGGTCATGCGCCTCTATGGAGTGCCGGTATCTATTATCTCGGATCAGAATCCCCGGTTCGTATCACTGTTTTGGAAGAGTCTCCACGAGGCTGTTAGGATGCACCTCGTATCTATTATCTCGGATCGAAATTCCTAGTTCATATCACTGTTGTGGAAGAGTCTCCACAAGGCTGTTAGGATGGACCTCGATTTCAGCACAGCATATCATCCTCGAAGTGACGGGCAATCGAAAGGAAGAAATCAAATATTTGAGGACATGTTGCAGGCATGCATCCTCGACGATGGGATTGGTTGGCAACAATATTTGCTAATGACGGAGTTCGCCTACACAATAGCTTCCAAGCTAGCATCGACATGGTACCCTACGAAGCGTTGTATGGTAGAAAATGTCGATCTCCATTGTATTAGAGTGAGGTCAGCAAGAGATCTACTTTAGGCTCGTACATTGTGCAAGAGGTTGAGGAGAAGGTGAATTGCGCGTCAAAGGCTATTGACGGCGCAAAATCGATAAAAGAG
Organism: Puya raimondii; assembly: GCA_016920855.1. Lineage (NCBI taxonomy): Eukaryota > Viridiplantae > Streptophyta > Magnoliopsida > Poales > Bromeliaceae > Puya > Puya raimondii. Next base: position 4,688,875 of record JABWPP010000049.1, read on the forward strand.
CTATTCCTGTAGTGTACTGAATTTCGAAATACTATTCTGAACTTTAGCCAAATTAGATAAAGTATAGTGGAAAAATGATTTGGACATGCTTGGAATGGAGTTTCGAGGGTTTTGGAATGATTAGTAGTGAGCTAGAGCTCCGAGAACCAAAAATGAAATTTTTTTTTGGAAAGGCATGTCTGAGTTGTTGGACTCTCGGGGTCCGGACCTTGATTACAGGGTCCGAACTTTGATGTTACTGTTTGGGCTGAGAGAGTATCAAGTCCGGACCTTGGTGTAGGATCCAGACCCTAGACGCAAAATTTTGAAAACTGCTTACAGCTTCTGGACCGTGGAAGCAAGGTATGGACCTTGCCTGCATAGTGCCTGATCCTGGTACGGGATCTGGACCTTGAATGGAGGGTTCGGACCCTCAGCCCGTAGAATGCCTAGTTTGGGAGTATTTTGGTAATTTTGATGGGATTATATGAGAGAGGGACCTTGGCTCTTTCTCCCTCACTTGTTAGCACACAAAAGCACTCTCCCTTCACTCTCTTCTCCTCTTTCTTTCTCTAGAAGCTCCTCAAATTCTTGGAGAAGTGAGGGACTGATCTAGGAAGAAGCATTGGAGGGGTCTAGTAAGCTTCTTGAAGCAAGAAGAAGCTTGGCAAACTTGAGGTTGAGGTGAGTTCTTGGTGTTTTGAGTTTAGGATTTTGGATTTTGAGCTTAGATTTGACATTTTATCAAACTCTAGGCTAATCAGACTACATATTGTAGAGATTAGCCATTGAAATCGGGTTTTGCCATGGATTTTGAAAAACCCTAGGTAAAAGAGGGCTTTTATTTTGAATGAGTCTAAAAATTATTTGACTCTTTAAAACCTTAATTGGAGGGTAGGAAATCATGTGGGACAACTTGATTTCTTGAAATAAAGTCATTTGAGGGTTCGAAAGAGGTAACAAACCATTTTCTTGTCTAGGGTAAGGAAGCTTGGAAGCAAGCTTGTAGATTCAAGAAGGATGCTTAATTGCAAGTGACTACAAGCAATTGGGAGCATTTTGAGATGGGTTGTGCTTGACCGACATGACTAGATCACTACCATGTCTAAAAGGAAAATAGCTATATGAAGTTATTTGTGGTTGTATGTAGTGAACATGAGTTAGGGCACCATATCTCATGAATAAATGGATGCATGCATGGTAGTCTTACATATTATATTATGACTCATGAATGGATGCATGCATGATTGATTATATACCTATGTTATGGACTAAATAATACATTGACTTCTCTAGGGCCATTAGAGAACTCAACATATGAAATATGAAAACTTAGTGCCATGGGAGTATAGGTTGGAAACATAGTGGTAAGGTGACCACACGGACATGAGAATATGAACTTAGAAAAGTGACAAGTAGGATACCAACAATGAATTCCAGAAATCCGAACAACCTATGGCCGGAGGTGTGTGGAAGGCACCTAATGCCAAGGGGGTGACTTGATGCCTATGTGCCGATGGTCGGGGGTGTGCGAGATGCCACCTAATACCGAAGGCATAGGTGAGACGATTGAACTCGCTTCCAATAATTCCTAGGGTCGGGGGTGTGCTGCATGCCATCTAATGCCAAGGGATGGAGCGACTTTACAAATTGTGGACACGTGGCCGGGGGCGGGCGACAACTCGCCGCCTAATGCCATGAGGATAGTGATGACTCCACTTTTGATTGACTCAAGGTTGAGTCGGGTCACATATGGTAGGGTGATGAAATTTGCAAGTAGAAATGGTAACAGACTTGCATGTAGTATTTCATTATCATGGATAGATGCATAAGCATGTTGTTTTCCTTTATGTTGATACATGTTGAACTAGTTCATGCTTATGTTGTTTCTTTCGGACCTAGTGGGTCAGTTTTCCTTTATGTTGATATATGCTGAACTAGTTCAAGCTTATGTTGTTTCTTTTGGACATAGTGGGCCAGGTTTCTCACTTGGGTGGCCCTATCCACTGGGAACTATGTTTATAGTTCTCACACCCATATTTTTCAGGTCCATCCGCGGGTGACGCGGCGGAGCGAGAAAAGAGCGTAGCGGAATAGATAGCGTCTTTTCCTTTTTGTTTTGGTGATTTTCTAGTTGGGCCCTATTTTGGAACGATGTAGGAAATGGAAATATATGAAGGTAATATTCTTTTTGAGTTGTAATTTTGGGAGCTAAAATGATGTATGTAATTGAACGACTACAAGTTTTAATAGATGTAGTTTACTTTATGTCTTATGATACTCTCCTTATGTAACCCATGTACTCAATTCCTGTTTGGAATGTGTGATGTATACATGCTTGTGACGCCTTGGGTGAATAGGAAAAACTCTATCCGTTCGGCGGATCTGGTGCACGTGCCCGTTGAGTGCTTCTGCTGTGGGCTCAGGGCGTGATAATTTCGATAAGCCCCAACATCAGTTGAAGTTTAGCGTCGGAGATTATATGCTCTTGAAAGTCTCTCCTACAAGGAGTGTGAAGCGATTTGGAATGTGGAGAAAGCAAAGTCCCTGTTATATCGGACCCTTTGAGGTATTAGAGCGGATCGACCTTGTGGCATATCGAGTTGCACTACCTCAAAGCTTGGTAGGAGTACATGATGTGTTTCACATATCTCTACTCCACAAACATGTGCCCGATCCGACTCACATTAACAGCTATCCACTATTGGACTTGCGAGAGGATTTAAGCTACAATGAGTATCCGGTAAGCATCATTGACCGGCAAGAGGAATCTCTCCATCCCCTATGTGAAAGTGTTGTGGAGCAACCATGACAAGTGAGAAGCTACTTGGGAGCTCAAAAGCATCATGCGGGAGCATTTTCCTCATTTATTCGCGTGACTAGTGTGAGGTATGGAATTTCGAGTTTCGCGAACGAAACTCCTTATTAAGAGAGGAGGATGTAATGCACTGAACATTTGCAAATTACGAAGTTCTAGTGAGTAATAATGATTGGAAACCATCCCAGTAACTTCAAGAGTGTTTGAGAGTCACCGTGTGTTTTTCACTCGAAAATAGTGCGAAAATAGACTTGGGAGGTTCAACTCTGCTACAAGTGCAGAATTTGCACCAAGTACGAAATAGCAATATCGGTACCCAGTTTCATAGAGAGAAAACCCACGTTCGGGTTTTGCGGAACTCTCCTCGAGTACCTGTACTAGATTCGCCAAGAATCGATATTGATTCAAGCGAGTACCGATACGTAGTAGGAAGTTGAGAAAACCAAAGTTCGGACATTGCAGAACTGGACTGAAGTACTGGTACTATTGGTCGTGTACCGGTACTGAAACCCGAGTACTGGTACTCAATGCCGCGAACAACAATTTTTGAAGTTTCGTAAATATGATCAAATGGGGGATCTAGGTATAATTGTTACACCTCTATATAACTCCCCTCACCAGCTACAAAGCCCTAAGTTCTATTTCTCCCTCTCACTCACTTTCCATCTCCTTCTTCTCTCTCTCAAAGCAAAAGAGAAACCTTAAATCTCTTTTGAGAAACTTGTAAGTTATGGGGACCCTAAGGATCTATCTAGAAACTATCAATTATCTAGAGGGGGGTGAATAGGTATGAAGGCCAAAAACACAAAACTCAATGCAATAAAAATAAATGCGGAAAATAAAAATAGCACACTGAGATTTACGTAGGAAAACTCCAACTAGGAGTAAAAAGTTCACGGGACCAATACGTGATAACAATCCACTAAAGATTATAAAATGATTACCGACTCCACGGACTCAAATCTCTCTTTTATCTTCTTTGGATCTTGCGCACACCAACGGGTTGTCCATGCCCCACGTTCGAATCCACGAACACAACGTCCCGAATCTACGAAACGTCTACACATCGAATCCACGAAGCCTTCAACACGTCGAATCCGCGACGCCTATTCAATCCACGAGTGCACTTCGTCCGGAGCGAGATGAATAAAGTTGGTGATGATTTATTGCTTAGATGATCATAAAAGAACCGTAGAAGATGTCTCTAAGCAAATCTCAATTTGAATCTAGAAGAATATTAAAGATTTAGGGCTCAAGAATCAATTTGAGAGAAGCTTGTTGTAGATGATGAGAAAAACAGCTACCTACAAGCTTCTAGAGTTTCTAAAATATAATCTATGCTTTTTCTATATTTTAGAGACACCCCCACATCTTGTTTATTGACTTGGAAGCAATTCGAATTAGACTAGAATTAAAAACTAATTTTAAAAAGATTTAGAAGCAATTAGAATCATATTAGGATTGAAAAACTGATTTTAAAAAGGTTTGGAAGCAATTAGAATCAGATTAGAATTGCAAAATTGATTTTAAAAAATCTACCATCTTATTTATAAGTTTGGAAGCAAATAGAATAATATTAGGGTTGAAAAACTTTAGTTTTGAATATTTATTAATTTATACTTATTCTAATGTCTTCCAAACATATGTATATGATCATAAATCATCATCAATATTATTTAAACTTACCGAGCATTGTGAATTCAAAAATTGAGTCTTCGCGTCTTCGAGCTTCATCTTTTCTTTTTCAAACCTTCAAGACTACGACTCACTTTATGAAATATGACAACATAAAATCCATAACAATCTCCCACTTTAACATTTTCATGACAAAATCCAAAATTACGTAAAAATACTCACAATGCTCATCTCTCCAAAAAGAAAATTTGAAATTCATTGCCATCGCAAAAATAATGAACTTCTTGCGTGAAGATGTAATATCCGAGATTTTGAAATTTGAATTCGGAATTTGAATTTGAATTTAATTTCGTTTATATAACTTATATATATATATATATATATATATATGGTGGTAGAGAGAGATGAATTGGTCACGAATCGGCAATCGATCTGGCGAAACAAAATTGTAGGTTTGATGGTCTAGCAGTGCCGAAAGTGTTGGTGCAATCCGTTCGTAAATCCGACGAGCCGATCGTCCGAAATTGCACGTTGTTCGAGAAAGGGTCGATATTGCATATTGGGTTTTTTCGCGAAAGACCCAATATTTTATGTATCGAATCACGAAGGATCGCTTGTGGAGGTGCGTTCGTGCGTATTACACGTGCCCTGAAGGACTCGGGTCAAAATTCTGCTTTCACAAGGGGTTTTCTGCAATTATACTTTTATGTATAAAGTTGGCATCTAGGGTTTTCACCTCCTAACCCTAACCCTAGCCTTCCCCTCTCCTCCCCCGAGCCCTAGCCGCCTCCCTTCCCTCCTCTGACAGCGCCGCGCACACCCCTGGCCGCCGGCAACCCTTCTCCGACCGGCCAAACCTCAGCCACCATTCCCCCCTCTCTCTCTCTCTCTCTCAAGGTTTTCCCCTCCCTCTTCCTCCTTTCTTTTGGCTCAGGCAGCTTCAAAGGGGGACAGCATCTAGTCGATATCACCTTCGGCACCCCTGGACGCCGATCATCCCCTTCCGACAGCCCCCGTCGTCGCCGAGCGCCGCCCCGGCCGCTGCAGCCTTCCCTGGTCAGGTTCGGGCAGAGGCAGCCGCGCCTCGTTGCAGCGCCGCCGCCGTCGTCGTCGCCCCAGAGCATTGCCGCCACCTCCCTCCAGTCTTGAGGGACGCGCCACCGCCGCTCCTTACCTTCCTGACCTCCGCCGTCGCTAGGAAGATCCATCCAGGCCGAGCCCTAACTCGGGTAGACCGAGCTCCTCCCAGCGTCGTCGCCGAATTATGAATAATCCTTGTGTGGATGATCTTTTAGTTACAAGTATGTGAAATGGCAATTCTGTTGGGATTCCTGGTGATATGGTATTTCGGTTTCATCGCATGTGGTTTTCTACCCCTCGAGGTAGTCGGCATTTTCGAAAAATGAGTTTCCGTGTGGGAGACTGTTTTCAAATGACTTTACGGCTTTACCGATTCTTAGTATTTCAAAATAAAGTTTTCGGGTGGTAAACACTTGCAAAAGATAGAATTGACTATTGTAATGTGCATTTGCATCATCTCAAGGATTGCTAGCTGATTGATTATCGTGAGCATCTGCATTGTGTATGCTGTTTGTGTGATTGGATGTTGGTGTTGCAACAACTCTTGTAGTGGTACGCTGTACAAATACAGAGAAAACTCTGTCCTCGTGGACAGGGAAAACATGCATTTGTGGCGGGTCTGTTCTGTCCAGTGGCAAGTTTGTATTTCAAAAAAAAAATAAAGAGGCATTTTCTATTGGCTTTACTTTCGAACTGGTCTTTTCTTCGAAAAAACTTTACAAAAGAGGCACTGGGGCGTGACAGATAAAGATGGTATCAGAGCTAAGTTGCAACTACACATTCATTCACAGGTGTTTAACTGAACCACTGGTTAGGTTGACCCATAGGAAGACCTAAGGTGTGTATGTGCGCGAGCACGGGGTGGTTGGGCTTGAGTCCCCGTGCGTGTCGAGTCGATTTTTATCACTTGACGGTATTTCTTTGTTGATACAGATGGCTCGTGGTAGACCCCCACGTCCAGGTCATGGTGGTGGACGTACGCATGAAGAGGTGTCTGGCGGTGCACGGACACGTGCATCTGCTGACAGTGATGGTGGAGACCATGTGGGCACCGAGCAGCTGGGCGATACACGTACCCAGCAACTCGAGGCCCAGGTGGCTGATATGAGGGGTCAGCTGACGGCCCTCTCTGGCATGTTTCAGTAGTTCTTGCAGCAACAGGCTACAGCTGCTGCCGCTCCGGTCCCATCTCCGGCGCAGAGTACCCCAGCGACTGCGGACCCTCCTACGGCGCCTACACCGATCGCGACTGCGGCCACGACGACGACTACGACGACTCTTCCCCTTGGGGGTGCTGACCTGCTGTCAGCGGATGGCGCACATATCAGGGCGAGATTGGCGGAGTTCAGAAAATTCTATCCGTCGAAATTCGCAGGCAAGAATGATGGCGGATGGGCAGTCGAGCACCGGGTCGCCCGCATGGAGAAGCTGTTCCATAACCTTCACATTGAGGAACAGGATAAGGTCCCCTTAGCCGGTCACTGTCTAGAGAATGAGGCGTACGATTGGTGGTTACGCCTTCTGAAGAACCAGTTTTCTACGAATTATTCGTCCTGGAAGGAGTTCCGGGAGCTCCTTTTTAGCCACTACTTCAAGGAGAGTACCAAGAAGAACTTGGAGCGCGAGCTTGAGCGACTCAAGCAGGGTAACCGCACTGTTGCGGAGTATGAGCGAGACTTCTCTCGCATTATTGGGTTGATTTCCTTTGCAGTTCGCGACGAGTACCACAAGGCGCGGATGTTCGCCAAGGGGTTGAAGCCCAATATCAGGATACTGATTGCTTCCCACGGTGTCCTGACTTTTGATGAGTGCTTGGATCGGGCCCAGATGGTCCAGAACGACATGGAGAAGGCGCGTGTCGAGCGGGACTTGACTGAGAGGAGCGGGGACAGGAAGCGTTCCCACTTCAAGTCTAGTGGTGGCTCATTCTCCAGCAAGAGGCCATCGAAGCATTCTCGCATTCAGCAGTCGGCTAGGAGCGCTCCATCTGGTTGTCAGCGGCAGGGTGATCGACCCTGTATCATCTGCAGGCAAGGGCACCCAGTGAATACGTGCCCTCAGCGCCAGGACCACTATTTTCGTTGTGGCCAGCCGGGCCACATGCGTCACAACTGCCCCAAGGGCGGTGGGCCGGCTCAGAGTACCGCTTCTTCCCTGGCTACCTCACGTCAGAACTGCGGCACTCCTCCAGCAGCTGCTGCTTCGTCTGGGCGCCCTCTACCTCACGCCAGCATGAGGGGGTGCACCAGACATCTGCTGGGTGTGTCTACAATATGTCCTACCCTGAGGGAGACGCGAGCGGAGACGTTGTCGCAGGTATTATCTCCCTCTATGATACTCATGCTAGAACTCTTTTTGATAGTGGAGCATCTTATTTTTTCATATCACGTTCTTTTGCACGCGATCACGGCTTCGCCTCGAGTCCGCGATCTGCGTCGCTCCGGATTTAGACACGGGGAGTTGATCTGGAAGAAGATAGGTGCATCATGTCGTGCCCTATACTGCTTGGTGATCGGGCCTTCTTGGCGAACTTGGTGCTTTTACCGCTAAAGGAGTTCGACGTGGTGTTTGGGATGGACTGGCTTACCAGGCATCACGCTTCTATCGACTGCGAGCAGAGGATGGTGACCTTTGCGATGCCTCACGGATAGGGTTGGGGTGTGTTCTTATGCAGCAGGACCTGTTCATCGCGTATGCGTCGCGTCAGCTGAAGGATTACGAGAGAAACTATCTGACTCATGATCTTGAGCTTGCAGCAGTGGTGTTCGCCCTTAAGTTATGGAGGGACTATCTTTATAGGACACACTGCGAGGTGTTTACGGACCACCAGAGCCTGAAGTATCTCTTCACTCAGAAGGAGTTGAACCTCAGGCAAAGGCGGTGGCTCGAGCTCTTGAAGGATTACAACCTCTCGATCCAGTACCATCCGGGGAAGGTGAACGTGGTGGCTGACGCCTTGAGCCGGAAGCAGTCTTCAGCTAATTTGTTCTTCATGCTCACTGAGCAGGATCGCTTAGTAGAGGAGTTACGTCGGTTGGAGTTGGAGATTTTACCCACTGGGGCCACTGCCCAGCTGTTGACTCTTGTAGTGCAGCCTACCTTGGCAGACCGGATTTCGCTTGGGCAGCAATCTGATCCGCATCTTCAGAAGATATGGGCGGATGTCGAGCAGGGTAAAGTGGGGGATTTCACGATCCACTCCGACGGTTCTCTTCGTTTTCGGGGCCGGAGGTGTGTGCCTGAGGATTCAGATTTGAGGAGAGACATCCTATCTGAGGCACATCGGTCCTCATACACTGTGCATCTCGACGGAACCAAGATGTATTGCGATCTGAAGCAGAACTTCTGGTGGCCGGGTATGAAGCTGGCTGTAGCTCAGCACGTGGCTCAGTGCCTTGTGTGCCAGCAGGTGAAGGCTGAGCATCAGCGACCAGCCGAGAAGCTGCAACCTCTTCAGGTGCCTGTGGAAGTGGGAACAAATTACCATGGATTTCATCACGGGTTTGCCTCGGTCACAGCGAGGTAATGACGCGATCTGGATTGTTGTGGATCGACTGACGAAATCAGCCCACTTCCTGCCGATACACACGACTTGGTCCCGTGACCGACTAGCACAGCTTTATCTCGATGAGATCGTCAGGCTTCATGGGGTGCCAATGTCGATCATCTCGGATCGGGACACTCGCTTCATATCACAGTTCTGGAGGAGCTTACAGCAGGCCTTGGGTACGAAGCTAAATTTCAGTACGGCTTTCCACCCGCAGAGCGATGGTCAATCCGAGCAAGTCATTCAGACTCTCGAGGACATGCTTCGTTCTTGTGTCCTGGACTACGGTAAGGGATGGTTCAAGTACTTACTGCTGGTGAAGTTTGCCTATAACAATAGTTATCAGGCGAGTATCGAGATGGCACCGTATGAGGCACTGTATGGGCGTCGATGTCGGTCCCCTCTCAGTTGGGACGATGTCGGTGAGCGCCGGGTGATCGGGCCAGACTTGTTGGAGGATGTGGAAGCCAAGATTCAATTTGCGAGGGAGCGGCTACTGACCGCGCAGAGTCGACAGAGGAGCTATACAGACCAGCGACGGCGTGACTTGGAGTTCCAGGTCGGCGAGCATGTGTTGCTCAAGGTGTCGTTGTCTAGAGGAATCAAACAGTTCGGGTTGCGGAACAAGCTTAGTCCGCGGTTTGTTGGACCGTTTGAGATCCTAGAGCTAGTTGGTCCGGTGGCGTATCGGTTGGCTCTTCCTCCCAATCTCATCCCGGTGCATAATGTGTTTCACATGTCCATGCTTCGAAAATATATCCCAGATCCGTCCCACGTCATCAGTCCGACGATTATCCAGCTGCGGGAGGATCTGAGTTACGATGAGGCTTCGTTGCGAGTGTTGGCACGTGAGGTGAAGCTGCTGCGGAATCGAAGTATTCCGTATGTGAAGGTTCTGTAGGAGAACAACGAGGAGCGTGAGGCTACCTAGGAGCTTGAGTCTGTTATGCGGGAGCGGTATCCTCAGTTGTTTAGGGGAGCTGAGTGATTAAGTTTCGGGGACGAAACTACTTGTAAGGAGAGGAAGATGTAATATCCGAGATTTTGAAATTTGAATTCAGAATTTGAATTTGAATTTAATTTTGTTTATATAACTTTTATATACATATATTGTAGTACACTGAACTTCAGTGTGTCGTACCGAACTTCTACAAATTGTGGAGTTCCAGTGGGAAAGTGGCATGAGAGGCTATGTGAGTGGCTTCGGCCAAGTTTGGGGCTTGTACGAGTGTTTTCGGCGCAAACGATGCGCGAAAACGGACTTCTAAAAGTCAAACTGCCAAACTTGTGAAGTCAGCAGTGGATTCCGGTATGGATGTGTCCATACCGGTACTGAAGCGATTAGTTCCGGTATGGAGTGTGACATACCGGAATGCGAGGGCAGAATCTGGAAATCCAGCTCTCGGGTTTTGCGGAATTCCTCGTGGCATACCGGAACTAACACCCGTATACCGGTACGCTAGAGTGGGTACCGGAATGCAGTGTTGCGAAATGCCAGCTTTGGCTGGCTGTAAGTGTGATGTGTGAGGGGGGCAAATAGGTCTTTTCACACCCGAGGGGGGTGTTAAAAAGGCAGGGACACCCCTCCCTTCTAAGTCTTCTTCCTCCTCTACTTCTCCTCTCCATCTATCTCACTTTCTCTCTCTAGAGATCTCTCCAAAGCTTGGAGAAAAGAGTGGATTGAGCTTGGAAAAGGTTTCCAAAGTGGAGAAGAGGCTTCTTGGTGCAAGTAGGAGCTTGGGGAACTCGTGGCTAAGGTGAGTTTCTCATGATTTGGGTTCAAACCTTGGAATTGATCTAGTATTTTGAGGTTTTTGGAAACCCTAGGCAATCTAAACCACAAAACGTAGAGATTGGCCAAGAAATTTCAGGGTTCTACATGCATGCATGTGAAACCTAGGTGAAATGAGGATTTTTGCCATGGGAGGTTCTAAAAATATTTGGACCTTCGAGAATTGCAATTGAGGCATAGGAAATCATGTTAGAACAATTGATTTCAAGTATTGAGTTGATTTATGGGTTCGTAATGAGTAACGAATCATTATCTTGTAGAAGCTTGGGTTGAAGCAAGAACTCTAGGCTTGAAGACTTAGGAGCTCAAAGAATTTAAGAAATTGGAAGCTCTTGAGGTGGGTTTGTGTTTACCGAAGTGATTAGGTCACTTGCATGTCTAAGGTAAATAACCATTTGAAAATAAAATGGTGTGAAAGTGTGTAACCCTAGAATTTGCATATTGGCAAAATAAGAATCATGATAAATCGAGCCATGGCTCATCTTGCATGTTAATGAATTCAAGTATATCCTTATTATCTATACTTATTATGTGATTGCATGTATGAATTAGAACCTAGTGTTGAGGAACATAGGTTGAAAAGTGAGATTGGAACCTAGTGTGTCATGGAACCTAGGTTGAGAATGTAAAGTAAACCTAGTGTCATTGAACATAGGTGAGACTTGGTGACTTGAACCTAGGGCCATTGGACTTAGGTTGGCAAGTGTGAAATGTGAACATTGGGATACGCGACGATTTCGCTATCCCGGGTACGCGACGATTTCGCTACCCGTGCCACGTGTTGGCGGTGATGGATTGGGATACGCGACGATTTTGCTATCCCGAGTACGCGACGATTTTGCTACCCGTGCCACGTGTTGGCGGTGATGGATTGGGATACGTGACGATTTCGCTATCCCGGGTATGCGACGATTTCGCTACCCGTGCCACGTGACGGCGGTGATGGAATGCGACGATTTCGGTACCCGAACAAGGAGATGACGATTTCACTCCTTCGAGGTTGGGACCATGATGGGGATGGCAATTCCATTGCCCGGTGGCCAACACTTGCGGCGATTCCGCTTTGGTTGAGAACCATTATGGTGATGCGGCGATTCCGACACCATAAATAAATGACAAGTAGTTGAACTTGGTCAATGTAAGATATAGGATGAACCTAGGAGAAAATAAAAGTTGACATTTTATTTGGTTACATCCTTTATGTTTATTTACAAGCATGTAAATATTTGTATGCATAGTTATTTGTGATCTATGCTTATGGTGTTTCTTTGGACCTGGTGGGTCGAGCTTCTCTCTTGGGTGGCCTTACCCACTGGGAACTATGTTTATAGTTCTCACCCCACGTTTTTCAGGTCCTTCCGCGAGTGAGGCGGCGGAGCGAGGCAAGGGTTTGGCTCTGTAGATAGCGGCCCTTCCATTTTGGTGTTACATAGAGTTGTACTCCTAGTTTTGGACAATGATAGCATAGGGGTTTTTATTAAATATATGCAACTTGTAAATTCCATAGTTTTGGAACTTGATGTATGGAATAGAAATGAAAGAAAAGAAAAATTGGACATGTATAAATGTGCAAATGTGATGTAATAGAAGTAGAACTTCTTTATGTTGATGCTTTCCTTGTGCAACTCTTGTACTCCGTTCCTAGTTGGAATATCATGGATATGCATGTATTGTGGCGCCTTGGGTGGGTAGAGGAGACTCTATCCGTTCAGCGGGTCTGGGGCATGCGCCAGTGCGGTTATCTTTTCCACCTAGTTGGTGTTAAAGGCCCGACGGGGCGTGACATATATATATATATTATATATATATATATATAGCTATTATATATATATATATATATATATATATATATATATATATATATATATATATATATATATATATATATATATATATATATATATATATATATATATATATATGGTGGCAGAGAGAGATGGATTGGTCGCAAATCGGCAACCGATTCTGGCAAAACAAAATTGTAGGTTTGATGGTCTGGCAGTGCCGGAAGTGTTGGTGCGATCCTTTCGTAAATCTGACGTGCCGATCGTCAGGAATTGCACGTTGTTCGAGGAAGGGTCGATATTGCATATTGGGTTTTTTCGCGAAAGACCCAATATTTTATGTATCGAATCACGAAGGATCGCTTGTGGAGGTGCGTTCGTGGGTATTACACGTGCCCTGAAGGACTCGGGTCAAAATTCTGCTTTCACAAGGGGTTTTCTGCAATTATACTTTTATGTATAAAGTTGGCATCTAGGGTTTTCACCTCCTAACCCTAACCCTAGCCTTCCCCTCTCCTCCCCCAAGCCCTAGCCGCCTCCCATCCCTTCTCTAACAGCGCCGCGCACACCCCTGGCCACCGGCGACCCTTCTCCGACCGGCCAAACCTCAGCCACCATTCCCCTCTCTCTCAAGGTTTTTCCCTCCCTCTTCCTCCTTTCTTTCGGCTCATGCATCTTCGAAGGGGGACAACATCCAATCGACATCACCTTCGGCACCCCTGGACGCCGGTCATCCCTCTCCGACTGCCCCCGTCGCCGCTGAGCAGCGCCGCGGCAGCTGCAGCCTTCCCTGGTCAGGTTCGGGCAGAGGCAGTCGCGCCTCGTTACAGCGCCGCCGCCGCCGCCCCCGAACGTCGCCGCTGCCTCCCTCCGGTCTTGGGGGACGCGCCGCCGCTGCCGCTTACCTTCCCGGTCGTCGCTGTCGCTGGGAAGATCCATCCAGGCCGAGCCCTAACTCGGGTGGACCGAGCTCCTCCCAGCATCACCGCCGCCGCTCCCCGCCGCCGGCCAAGGTGAGCACCGCAGTCCCATCACCCTCCGCACTCACCCCTGGGCCGCGCGTGCGCCGCCGTGCCGCCGCCGTGCCGCCGGCAGTCGGCCAGAGCCAGGTGCTCCCTGCCTTGCCCGAAATAGGGTGGTTTTAGCCTTAGCTCCTGTTCCAGCCATCTGGTAACCCCCTAACTCTCCGGAAGGTGAGCACGATGACCTAGAGTTATCGCTGATCACCATGCTCACCTCTATTTCTGTCGGAGAAGCGTCGGCTTACTGTTTTTATGTCGTCGCTCCCAAGGTCTTTATATATTTGTTGGAATCTTGGCCCCTGAGCGCTCCTTGGCTATTTTTCTTGCCCCGGACAGCGAGCACAAGCTTCGCTGCATTGAGACCTATCCACCGGTGTCCTCAGTTGGTCTCGCAGATTCGCGGTGTTCTCTATCGGCCCTATTTAATGCTTTTCGTAGCTTAATTCATTAATTATCTATTATTTAGGGGCCTCTTTGCAATTGTGATAGTAGGGGCTATCTTGGCTGGTTACACTCGTTGTCTCAAGTTTTTGAAGGCAAAAAGTGAGCGACGGAGGGTTCCGGTGCCGTAAACGACATTTTCGGGAACCCGGAATGGCATTAAGTGTAATATTGTAGATCTATATTCTTTGGGCTCGTGGTTGCGGTATGAACACTTATGTTGGTGCGTTTCGGGACAGCGGGTGACTTGGGTTGTACTAGGGTACCTTCCGAAACACACTGTGACAACCAAAAGTGTTTCAGTGGGCTTTTTGGAACTTTCGGCAGTTCCGGGGTTATGTGTTTAGTGTTGAAGTCGACTTAGTGGATCTTGATTTGGTGGGTCTTTCATAGGTCCAGTCGACGTCCCAGCGTGCCTTGAGTGTTAGACGCTGCTACTATTATAAGTGGGTGCTTCGATCCGGAGTCGGTACAGTGATGCTAGCTCGGCTTTTCCCGTTGTTTTTGCATACTATCGATGAGCATTTCACACTAGACTTCCAGTCTATTTACTGTACTTTCACTCTTTCATATTAGTAGTAGAGCGGTGTTGGATTATTGCATGATCTCTATCTGTGGGACCTGATTGGTCGGTGTTGGTCGGTTCGCCGATCTAGTGATCTAGTTTGGACAGGTGTTGGTATTTGACTTACTCTCGGCTTTTTGCCGTCTTATTGACCATTGAGCATTTTGCGTCGATCGTCACAGCTCATGTAGTATGTCACGTACACCAGCGGTTTGGCCACCGTGTGGGTGTTCTTTTTTGAAAAAGTGGTCGTCTTCTCGACCCGTGAGCCCCTACAAGGTGCTAGCTGGAGTTTTGTGACGGTGGGTGAGCATAGTGTGGCACTGCCTGCAATCTTTAGACCTACATGGCGAGGTGTTTGGATATCAGTTTTCATACAGTCGATGCATATATTTATTGCTTACAGTAGCGGTAGGTGATTACTGTTGTTCATACCTTTACTTCTTTATCCGCTATTGTACATGAGTATCTATCTATCTCTATTGTATTTCTCTTGCCAGTGAGTACACTCGCCTTCGTCGGCTTCCGGTACCCACTGGGAGACCCTTGTTGGTTTCTCACCCCCTCCCCCTTTTTAGGTGATCTCGGTGGTGGGAGTCGGGACGGTGCATGAGGTGCGGTAGCTAGCAAGCTCTAGAGGTCCCGACGTATCTACATTTATTCTGGTTATCTTAACTTTGACCCGTTCCATTTATTATTAATAAGTTAGAAATCTGTGGTTCAGTTATCTGCTTGCTTGATTGTCGAATTATGAATAATCCTTGTGTGGATGATCTTTTAGTTACAAGTATGTGAAATGGCAATTCTGTTGGGATTCCTGGTGATATGGTATTTCAGTTTCATCGTATGTGGTTTTCTACCCCTCGAGGTAGTCGACGTTTTTGAAAAATGAGTTTCCGCGTGGGAGACTGTTTTCAAATGACTTTACGGCTTTATCGATTCTTAGTATTTCAAAATGAAGTTTTCGGGTGGGAAACACTTGCAAAAGATAGAACTGACTGTTGTAATGTGCATTTGCATCATCCTTCGCCTAAGGAGTGCTTAGAGCATGCATCATCTCAAGGATTGCTAGCTGATTGATTATCGTGAGCATCTGCATTGTGTATGTTGTTTGTGTGATTGGATGTTGGTGTTGCAACAACTCTTGTAGTGGTACGCCGTACAAATATAGAGGAGACTGTCCTGGTGGACAGAAAAAATATGTATTTGTGGCGGGTCTGTTCTGTCCCGTGGCAAGTTTGTATTTCAAAAAAAAAAAGAGGCATTTTCCGCTGGCTTTACTTTCGAACTGGTCTTTTCTTCGAAAAAGCTTTACAAAAGAGGCCCCGGGGCGTGACAGAAAGATCCAAATAAAATTAATTACATTTTGTAACTCCTAAAACAAACTCTATGACTTAGACACACTTGGAGTCTTGAAATCTTTAAAGACCTACAAAAAGATTACTTTTGCCACGAACAAAGTTAGTGATAAAAATATCAAAATCTCTCCCCTTTTGTTCATACATCTAAGTTTTAATTTAATCAAAATCTCTAAATTCAAAAACAGTCACAATCTTTCTCACTCTTTTCTTTTATAAAATTTTCAATAAAATTTTCTAAAATTTTCAAAATCTTTATATCTCTCCCCTTTTTGTCAAAAATTGCCAAAAGAATAGCATCAAAATACAGAGAGTTTAGAGAGACATTGAATATGAATATGGGAATGCAAGATAATAGTAACATGAAATTTAAAAACTTTTTCACTTTTGAACCACTTGTTATAAATTGTCAAAATATGATGATTACATTGTGAAAATCATGTTAGTGCACAAACACGATAAATTCACATAGATTTCCTTCAATCCGCATCAATTTCACAAAAATTAAAAATTTTACTACAAAAACATCAAAATGTAGATAAAATATTATAAGCTTTCTTAATTCATATAAACTTCAAAATTAAGTCATCAATAATAATCTAGAGATACAAAAACTATCAAGATGTAACGGATTATGAAGATGACTTATAGAGATTTACCAAATGACATAAATTCGTAGTATAAATTTTCAAATTTGAGATAAAGCAAATAGTACACCGGGAATGGCTTTTTTGAGCATCTTTTTCAATATACCACATTATAACTATCCAAAAAAATTTATATATGCACACTTTTTCGATCTCTTTGGTTATGCATTTAAGCTCCATGTGATAGCTTCACACACTTACCGGACGACCGGGGTGGTAGCTCTTTCCTACATGTGGTGGTAGTTTTCACACTCCCTTTGGGATATAACTCTTTTCACATCTTTTAATACCATTGTAGTGTTTCTCCCTTTTTAAAAAAAATTCTAACTACCCCTGCAATCTCTTATTTGAAAAAAAAATTGACAAGTTTTAATATATATTAGCAAATTTTCATTCATCAAATCCAACGCACACAACCGAGAGAGATTAAGTGCCTAAAGATCACACATGATTACCTAAATTTGATAAATATAAGCGTTAAGAACTCCTATAATAAATTATCTTCATAAAAAAATAAAAATAAAGTAAAACCGATAATTAATATGAAATTAATTAGGAGTGAATGAAAGTGAAGCTATTGATGTTCAAAGTATTATTTAATGTAGCAATCATCAATGTACTTTGGAAACAACAAACAAAAATCTAAAAATCGTAACAATGAAAGCACCAAAAAGTATAATGCAATGATCAAAGGAGATATACAATAAAAACCAATCAAAGCACTACATAAAGTCAAAATGAATTAAGACTTAAGACAAAGAAAAATATCACATTTTCGAACCCAAACTTGTCGGATGGTTGGTTGTCTTGGTTTGTTGCGGTTGGGCACCGATTGTTTTGACTTTCGATCAACCTTTGGTCTCGACGTCATATTCACCTTTGTATGCACCGTTTGTTATGGCTTTGACTTTAGGTTGATCCAGTGTACTTGACTCGATTGATGTTGCCTTTGAACTCGTGGAGGTTGTTGAGTGTTAGAAGATGCCAATTGATGTCTAGAAGACGCCGATTGAGTCCTCTTTTCTTTTCTCGGGCATGTCTTTTTGATATGTCCTTGTTCACCATGTCTATGGCATATCTTATCCTTCAATGTTGTTGAGACTTTGGGTGAAGAATATTTAACCTTCTCAACATACGTCCTTTCATATCCAAACCAAGTTTATTCATTTGACCAAATCCGAGCATATCATCAAGCTTCTTTGATCTGGAGGAGAATTTTTGCATGTCGGATTTGAGTTGATGGACTTGTTTTGTCAAAACTTGGTTCGATGTATGGATTTCTTTGTGTTGTCTTTCTAGAAAAATAATTTTCTCTTGATGTGATTTGATCGTTGCCTCCGATTGGTCTAGCTTCTCTTGGAGGATTCTATTATTCTTCAATATCGACTCTCGTTCATCCTGTCACGCCCCGGATTACTCGTTTCCCCGGGCTCGCCAACAGATCCGCCGTATACATAGAATTTTCTATGTATACGAAGCGATAGCTAACCTATAAACAAAGCATACAAGCAACTACAAGAGATATAGAGATGAAATAAGATCATACTAATAGAACAAAAGCCACCTGTACATATAGGATCCAAAATACAACAGTTCCTCCAAAACCAAAAATAGGTACAAGTCCACCTCAAGGAACAACCAGTCCACACTATATGTACATGGCACAACTCAAAGTGAAACTATCTCCAGTAGGGTCCTCCTCTAGAAAAAACTGGGAATGGTAGGGATCTAGCTCACGACTCCCTTACCTCGATCCGCAGTAACAGAAGCAGCAGCCGCAACAGACGAAGGCTCTGCAAGAAAAGGTGGCAACAATGGGTGTGAGAACTACAATCAAATAAGTAGTCCTCAGTGGGTACCGCTACCGACTCCAACGGTCCACCCACTAAGTCTACGAGACTAATAGTATAGCTGGTAGGTAAAGAAACAATAAAGTAAGCTGGAATAAACTCTACAGCTGAAATGCCACTACCCTACCACTATCCAAGTCATACTCTCAAAGTATAAGCATCACTAATGTGAATACTTACTCCTGACCCAATCTAACGGAACCGCCCAAAAAGGCTCGTCCAGCCAAAAGCCTAGCCATACCGCACACTACCAAAAGGTAGCCGGTCCAAGAATCATATCCACTAATCAGCAGCGACATCAACGCATGAGAGGCCTCACTCCGGAGCGGCACTCGGGGGAGCTACCCAACCGAGTTAAAAAGCGTATCTCTGTCGAGCACAATCAGGCTCCGGCAGGCTATAATCAAATAAAAAGGGTCAAATGGGTAAAAGACTCCAAGCTCACGTGCCCTCAGCGCAAATAGATACTAAAACCAGAATCTGGGTCCACCGTCAACCCCGACGGCATCCGGTAATTCAAAATAGCCTAACCCTGCTGTATATACAAGCTCGGCATCTCAGCATGAGCGTAAACTCGTCCTACAGTAATCTAAGAATCCACCTCGCACTAACAGCGGTGATACAAGAATAGAAACGGCTCCTAGAGCTAAATCTGATAACAGTTTCGAAAAGTGACGGTTGTAGGTTCGCGAGTTTTCTCCTAAGTCAAATCCCAGTTCAGCATGTAAAATTATGTCTATAAATTATTAATTTATGCTCCAAATTCAGATTTCATATAAACACATGCAAATTCGTGAATTCGAGCTACTAACATGAAAAATCTGATAATAATACAACATGCTGCACTCTCTACAACTTAGGAGAAATTCTGAAGCTTTCGGCAACATCAACCCACCTCAAAAGCTATCCAACGAAGGCTAGGAGTCGAGTAGAAGGCCTCCAAACAAAACCAGCTGAAACCGGGCTCAAACCAGCCAAAACAGAATTCGGATCCCCCTGCTCAAGTTCTGGGCGCCCAGAACATCAGCCCAGAACTGCAGCCTAGCAGCACGACCAACAGAGATTCAACATGCGATAAAATCCAAATTCTAAGTCCAAATGCAGTGAAAATTTACCCAACTCACCAGCAGGGGCTCAAGAACAATCCCACCAAATTTCAGCCAAAACGAAGTTCGAATCGATCTCCAAAAAGCTTTTGCACTGATTCCGACCCAACTTCTGGATCCTCCAAAACTGCATCCAGAAGTTCCAGCAACCATGTAAACAGCCCCTCAAGCCTAATTCATGGAATTCCAACAAGTCTAGCCCACGGAAAAGGGTCACATACCTCCCAAATACAGTGATGGAACAATCCAAATCTTCTCCAAAGCTTCTAACAAAAATCTGGATTCAAAAATCCAAGAAATCCATCAAGGATCCACAATTTCAGCACTTAAGCTAAATTCTCAAAATCTGAGCTAGTACTCACCTTTGAATTCTCAATCTAGGTAGAAAGAACCTCCAAACCAGCAAGGGATGAGGGAAAACCAATCCTCACTTCAAAAATCCAGCTCCATAGAGATTTGGATCCATAAGATCAAAGGAAAAATCCAAATTTCAGTTCAAGAATTCAAGAGGTCCAGTAAAACAGTAACTGCAGCGTACATACCTGTCCAAAATGCAATTGGAAGGATCCCACGGTTTTCTCTACGAGTCCACAATCCAAAAAATCAAGTTTTGTGAGATTTGGACACTCCTACACTGCACACGAGCAGAAACACCACAGGTCGACGCTGCTGTTCTGCAGGGATCCAAGGCCTTCAATGGAAAAAGATGGAAATTGGGAGATTTGAGGGGCTAAACTGCAAATATCCAGGGCTCACTGTGAAGAAGGGGAGAAAAAGCCTCAGGGGGTCATCCCCAATCTTTTATAAACATAGGGATAGGTTACAATGAGCCTCAAGAATAAAATGTAGCTAACCTGTCCTAAGCTGTAAATCCAACATTCGGACGCCCGAAACCCAAGAAGTGGGCGCCCAGTTCTTCCAGCCTGCACTCGACCAGCACTTCGGACTCTCCGCCTCGTGGTCTGGTGTACCCTAACGTGGTCCGGCGGAACTCACCTACCACCTCACACGTGTCAAAAGGATCGATACTCACGAGGTAACATTCGGACTCACTTTCCGGGCGCCCAACCTGGATCCGAAATGACTTAGCGATTCAAAGAACGAGCACTCAACATCTGGGCGCCCAAAACCTAACTTCCGGGCGCCCTAAAGTTCCAAACGTCTAAAACTTCAGTTTTGGCTTATTTCGGTGCTCCGAGTCCATTTTCGCGTCTATTTTGCGCCAAAACGACTCCGACTAGTCCCGACCTTCTCCAGAAGTGTCGAACAGTCTAGGATACTGCAGTCATTTCGTCAGTTAGGCCCCAGGGGTACTACATCCTTCCCCCCTACGAAAAGTTTCGTCCTCGAAACGTAAATTCATACCTCAAGTAGGAAACTCGAAAAGGTAGGGATAGGATTCCCGCATCACCGTCTCCGGCTCCCAAGTCACCTCACGCTCCTCGTGATTACTCCACTGTACTTTCACGTACGGTATGACCCGGTTGCGTAATTATTTCGTCTCGCGAGCAAGAATCCGCACCGGTCGCTCCTCGTACAGCAGGTCCTCAGTCAACTCAAGTGGGGTGAAGTCAATCACGTGGGAGGGGTCGAACACATATCTCCTCAGGGCCGAGACATGAAACACATCGTGGACTCCGGAAAGTTGCGGTGGTAGGGCAATCCTGTACGCTACCGGCCCCACTCGCTCTAACACCTCGAACGGGCCAATGAACCGTGGACTAAGCTTTCCACGAACTCCAAATCGGCGAATCCCTCTGGACGGCGAGACTTTCAGGAATACGTGATCTCCAACCTGGAAATCCAAGTCTCGTCTCCTAGTGTCCGCATAGCTCCTCTGTTGACTCTGGGCAGTCTCAAGACGTCGTCGAATCATCTTGACCTTTTCTTCCGCTTCCAACAGGATGTCAGGACCCAAGGTCTTCCTCTCACCCACATCACTCCAATGCAAGGGTGAACGACACTTGCGTCCATACAATGCCTCAAACGGAGCCATCTGGATGCTCGCTTGATAGCTATTGTTGTACGCAAACTCAACCAGTCCTAAGTGTCGATGCCACCCTCCACCAAAGTCTAGGACTCATGCTCTCAACATGTCCTCCAGAGTCTGAATGGTCCGCTCAGACTGACCATCGGTCTGTGGATAAAAAGCCGTGCTAAACCGAAGCTGAGTTCCCAGTGCTGTCTGTAGACTCCTTCAAAACTGCGAGACGAACCGTGAGTCTCGATCCGACACAATCGAGGTAGGTACTCCATGCAACCTCACTATCTCGTCCAAATACAACTGAGCAAGTCTATCCCTGGACCAAGTAGTCTGCACTGGCAAAAAGTGGGCAGACTTGGTCAGTCTGTCCACTATCACCCAAATGGCGTCGAAACTAGCCTGCGTCCTCGGTAATCCCACGACAAAGTCCATGGCGATCTGGTCCCACTTCCACTCAGGTATTGGGAGACTCTGAAGCTTGCCAGCAGGTACTCGGTGCTCCGCCTTTACCTGTTGACAAGTCAAACACTGAGCCACAAATCTCCCAATATGCTGCTTCATTCCATTCCACCAATAGTGTGCCTTTAAATCCTTATACATCTTGGTTCCACCGGGGTGAACCGTATTATGCGAGTAATGAGCCTCTCTCAAAATCTCCTCTCGGATCTCAGAATTCGTAGGCACACACAGTCGGTCCCTGTACCGCAGTACTCCCGAATTGTCAACACTAAAGTCCCATGCTTGCCCACCGGCAATCTGATCTCGAATCCTCATTAAATAGGGATCCACACTCTGTTTCTCCCGGATCCTATCCGACAAAGTGGGCTGCAAAATCAAAGACATAAGTTTTGCAGTAGCCCCAGGGGACACCACCTCAAGCTCAAGCCGCCTCAACTCCTCAAGTAATGGCGCCTGCTGAGTGATCACCATACTAAGGCTCTGCACTTATCTCCTGCTCAACGCATCTGCCACTACATTCGCCTTGCCGGGGTGATACTGGATGGTAATATCATAATCCTTCAACAACTCCACAGGCGTTGCCTCAGGTTCAATTCCTTTTGAGTGAACAGATACTTGAAACTTTTATGATCCGTGAAAATCTCACAGTGCTCACCATACAAGTAGTGCCGTCACAGCTTCAGTGCAAACACCACAGCTGCCAGCTCCAAATCATGCGTAGGGTAATTCTTCTCGTAATCCTTGCATTGTCGGGAGGCATAGGCAATTACCCTACCATACTGCATCAACACGCATCCTAAGCCACTGTGTGATGCATCACTATAAATCACGAATCCTTCCCCCATAACTGGAAGGGTAAGGATGGGAGCAGACATCAGTCTCTCCTTTAGCTCCTCAAAGCTACGCTGGCACTCGGCACTCCAAACAAATCTAATCCCGTTCCTCGTCAGACGAGTGAGGGGTGTGGAGAGCTTCGCAAAGCCTTCCACAAACCGACGTTAATATCCAGCCAACCCGAGAAAACTACTCACCTCGGTAACCGTCGTCGGTCTGGGCCAATCCCGAACAGCATCAATCTTCTGCGGGTCCACCGCCACTCTAGTGGCTGAAATCACATGGCCCAAGAAAGCTACCTCTCGAAGCTAGAACTCGCACTTCTTCAACTTGGCATACAACTTCTTCTCCCTCAGAAGTTGCAGCACTATCCTCAAGTGCTCCTCATGCTCAGCATCACTCCGAGAGTAGATCAGGATATCATCAATAAACACCACCACAAACCGGTCCAAGAACGGCTTAAACACTCGATTCATTAAATCTATAAATGCGGCAGGGGTATTAGTTAAACCAAACGGCATCACCGTAAACTCATAATGCCCGTACCGGGTCCTAAAAGTCGTCTTGGGAATATCCTCGGCCTTCACCTTCAATTGGTGGTAATCGGACTGCAAATCAATCTTCGAGAAGACACAAGATCCTTGCAGCTGATCAAACAGATCATCAATGCGCGGCAAAGGATACCTGTTCTTGATGGTCACTTTATTCAACTCTCGATAATCCACACAAAGTCTAAGTGAACTGTAGTACTCGGAAATTTTCATGATTTAGGGTTTCTAGACTTGGCGGGATTCGGGCGCCCGGAAGTGAGGTTGTGGACGCCCGAATGTTCCGGACCCAGTGGACTTTGTGGACGATCCGGTTGTGGCTGACGAGCATTGGATCTGGGCGCAGGATCTGGACGCCCGGATTGAGGATCCGGTTTTGACTATGACGTGGAGGGCCACGTGTCGCGACGCAGGACACGTGTCGATCGCCGGAGACACGCCGCCCCACCGCCTGCTGACCGTCGACCGACCGCTTGACCGTACGACGACACCTGGACTGCAGCATTTCCGGACGCCCGGAAGTTGTGAAGTGGGCGCCCGAAAGTGGGATTTTGGGAGCCTATAAATAGGCGAGTCCCTGATCACTTTGGCTCATTTTCCACTCCGAGATCCTATTTTCTAGAGAGAGAAAGTGGGTTTAGGGCCATGTGTTGGCATAGTTTGTAACCTAGCTTGCTCTCTCTTCTACTCTACTGATCTGATCTGGTGCCAAGCCGTTATTCTGCTGGAGTTAGCAGTTCCTTGGAGATTTAGACAGATCGTCGGAGTGCTGCCAGAGTTCGTTATCCTGGAGGGTTGGATCTGAGGATATTGTTCTTTCCCCACCGTGGTTGGATTAGCTTTTCAGGTGGGTTGATGTTTGCCAGATTCAGTGGACTTCCTCCTACGTGTTTTATCTCATGTTAGCATAATATGATATGATGTTGTTTGGATTATGTTAGCATGATATGATGATTGGATTATGATATGTGGATATTGGATTATGTTATTGGGATTATGATAGTATGCCATGCTAAGATTATGTTAGAGATGCCATGTTAGGTTGAGACTGATCTATAGACTGCATGGGCATGTTATGATCTTAGATGTGCTAATGATATATATATGAGCATGCATTTCTTTGTATCCTTGTTGCATGATCGGACCTACACCTATTCTGTTGATTCCTTGTACCAGTTGTTGTACATGTAGTGTAGGTGATCATGTTGTGGCTCGTGCTATGTTATTATACCTCCTCTTTGTGGTAGAGTTGAGAGCCTCCTCTTGTGATAGAGTTGAGATTGATTGTGAGCACTGGAGCATTGATTGTGCCGAGGGCACGTGGTTCTTTGTGAGAGCATGGATTGGGTCTTACTGGTTGACTATCCTTGAGGTGCCGAGGGCACATGATCCTTTGTTGACCCAGTCGTGTCGATCATATACCTGCGGGTGCTTGGCGTATACTATGGTTGTACTTTGCTCGGTTGGGTCGCTCCCACGAGTACCACTCTAGAGTTGGCATGTTCCGTACAGAGGATTGTACGAGGGGCTAGTTACAGACGGGCTTCCTGTACTAGTCGGCTCCCTGGAGGGTTGAGCGTGATCAGGCCGCAGGTATGGTATTGTGAGGTATCGTATGGCGAGAGCTAGGTACAGATGGGGTTCCTGTACTAGCTGGTTCGCAGGTATTGTATTGTGTATGATAGTCCTCATTTGGTGTATTCAGTTCATTGGTATTCGTACTGACAGTTGAGCTTTGTGCATAGTAGTGGTAGTATATCTCCTACTCTTTTATTGCTCCATATATATCTCTTGAGATTGAGGACTTAGTGGGCAGACCGCTGAGGCTGGTGGCGGTACCCACTGAGGACTACTTGATTGATAGTAGTTCTCACACCCATTGGTGACATCTTTTTGCAGAGTCTTCTTCCCCAGTTGTGCATACTGAGCGCGGAAAGGAGACCGTCGGGTAGAGCTATTCCCCGGATACTTGGCTAGAGGTATACCCATTTTGGATAGATGGTTGAGTCTGTACATACAGTATGATTGTGATATCAGTTTTGTATATGAGAGTTATACATGAGAGTTATGGATGATGTGTGTACAGTGATCTTTTGATATATTTATATAGCAGCTCTGTTGATACCTTTAGCTCTGTGTGTTTATTGTGGATGTTGTTTCGCTTCGTATACATGGTAGAAATACTGTGTATGCGGCGGATCTGGTCATGCGCCTGGGAAGAGGTAACCCGGGGCGTGACAGATTAAGTTGGTATCAGAGCTTAGGAATAGGTCAAGAGGGCCTAGGAAACCTAAGATAAACAGACCTAAGAATGACGAGAGAGACGTGATTGATCGCGAAAGTCAAAGATTGGGTTTTGAATCCTTCCTTGTGTAGGAAGAGTGATTGAGGGATTATGCCTTCTCTTATCGGATGAATTATGTTGGCTGCAGACGACATAATAATCTGAGAAGAAAAGAAGTGTCCTTCTAGACTTTCGTTGGATTGGGTCGTGAGTTGTTTGTGGTCCTAATTGGGTATTTTGTTGCAGGATTATTACTATGCCTCCTCGACGACCATCGACGCGAGCGCATCCGACGCCTTCGGATATGCCTGAGCAGACGGGACCTAGTGAACGGCCCGCTCTGTAGGAACAGCTAGCAGACATAGCTGCAGTTGGAAGGCAGCAGAGTGCCTTGTTGCAGAAGATGTGTGATGCTTTCTCTACGCCTCGAGCTATGGAACCTCAGGCGGCAACTACTCCAACTACATCTCAACATGGAGAAGGAAGTACTCAGCCTAGTCAAGTGCTTTCTGAAGAGGAGCAGGAGCGGATGGCGGATAGATTGGCTCGCTTCTGTAGGTTTGATCCACCACGATTCAATGGTAGTAGTATAGAACCGTGGGTGGTAGAAGCCTGGATTTGTGAGATGGAGAAGTTGTTCGAGGATCTTTTTGTGCCAGCACGGGAGCAGGTGCATATGGCAGTGCATTGTTTATCTGGTGATGCACATGTCTGGTGGAGGAGGACCCGTGATCATAGGTCCTTGAATCCTCTACAGATGACTTGGAGTGAGTTTCGGGGGATTATGTATGGGGCGTATTTTCCCAGTAGCGTGAAAATGAAGATAGAGGAAGACTTGAAGAACCTGAAGCAAGGAAATCGCTCAGTACAGGAGTATGCGAGGGAATTTACTAGGTTGCTTAACTGTGTTCCCTCAGCAGCGAGAGATGAGATACAGAAGGTTTATCTGTATGAGAAGGGTTTGAGACCCGATATCTTTCCATTTGTCCACTCGCAGAGACTTCAGACTTTGGATGCTACTATCGAGCAGTCTCTGTGGGTAGAGCGAGGGGCATTTGTGACGAGAGGACAGCCTATGGACCCTGCTCAGGGTCTGAAGCGCCCGGCGCCTGATGATGGAGGACAATCAAGTAGCAGACGGCCACCTAAACCTCCTCAGCAATCGCGTTTCCAGGGACGTGGATCTGTTAGTCGCCAGCAGTCTGGATGATTTCGCCAGCAGTCTGGAGGATATCGCCAGCAGCGACAGCAGCAGCAGCAGTCAAAGGGATCTCCCCGATGCGTGATTTATGGGGGACCTCATTTCGCTTATCTCTGTAATAGACGAGAGGGCCGATGTTATGAGTGTGGACAGCCAGGACACATCAGGAGGGCTTGTCCCAGACTTGTAGCAACTCCTTCTATGGCATCCGTACTTTTTACTCCACCGCAGTATTTTGGAGTCTCCCCGGTATTTTCTCAGGAGCGATCTTCTATGCCACGACAGCAGGATCGACGCCAGCCACCGGCGAGCGGGCGAGTTTATGCCGCTCAGATTGAGGATCCTGCGGTAGCTAATCGAGTGGTGGCAGGTATAGTTTTGATTTGTGGCATTAGATCGCGTACTTTATTCGATACTGGTGCATCGCATTCCTTTGTTAGTAGGACATTTGCATTGCATCATGGTCTAGAGATAGGATTGTTACCCCAGGCACAGGAGGTGCGGGTACCTGACCATAATTTACAGGTGATTGAGAGTTGTTTAGGATGTCCTGTGCAAGTAGGACCTTGGATCATGCCTGTTGACTTATTGGTATTGAGACAATTGCAAGATTTTGATGTAATCCTAGGCATGGATTGGTTATCTCGATACTTTGCTACGATCGATTGTGGATCTAAGACGGTAATCTTTCGTGAGCCTGGACATGAGGAGTATGTTTATGAAGGTTGTAAGAGTTCACTGTTCGCAGTGACGATCTCTTCTTCTAAGGCCAGACAGATGTTAAATAGTGGATGTATGGCCTATTTTGCAACAGTAACTGAGGTGCCTACTGTTGTACCAGGACTCGAGGATATTCCTATTGTCCGTGAATTTCCGGACGTATTTCCTTCTGAGTTATCCTCGATGCCTCCTGATAGGGAGATTGAATTCGTGATTGATGTGGTACCAGGAACCGCGCCAATCTCGAAAACACCCTATAGAATGGCACCAGCTGAGTTGAGAGAGTTGAAGGCGCAATTGCAAGATTTGATGGATAAAGGTTTTATTAGACCAAGTGTGTCGCCTTGGGGAGCGCCTGTGTTGTTTGTAAAGAAGAAGGATGGTTCACTTAGGTTGTGTGTGGATTATCGAGAATTGAACAAAGTGACCATCAAGAATAGATACCCCCTCCCACGTATCGATGATCTGTTCGATCAATTGCAGGGAGCGTGTGTCTTTTCTAAGATTGATCTTCAGTCCGGTTACCACCAGTTGAAGGTGAAGGCCGAGGATATTTCTAAGACCGCTTTTAGAACTCGGTATGGGCATTATGAGTTCACAGTCATGCCGTTTGGGTTGACTAATGCCCCAGCTGCATTTATGGATATGATGAACCGAGTTTTTAAGTCCTTCTTGGACAAGTTTGTGGTAGTCTTTATTGATGACATCTTGATTTACTCCCGTGATGATGCAGAGCATGAGGAGCATCTGAGATTAGTGCTACAACTCTTGCGAGAGAAGAAGTTGTATGCAAAGCTGAAGAAGTGTGAGTTTTGGTTGAGAGAGGTTGCCTTTTTAGGCCACGTGATTTCAGCTTCGGGAGTAGCTGTTGATCCTAAGAAGATTGAGGCAATTCGTGATTGGCCTAGACCGACGACCATATCTGAAGTGCGGAGTTTTCTTGGCTTAGCCGGGTATTATCGACGATTCGTGGAGAGCTTTGCAAAACTCTCTACGCCACTTACTCGATTAACCAGGAAAGGAGTTAAGTATGTTTGGAGTAATGAGTGCCAAGAATGCTTTGATGAACTTAAGCAGAGGTTAATGATAGCCCCTATTCTTGCACTACCTATGATGGGCGAAGGATTTGTAATTTATAGTGATGCTTCGCATAGTGGCTTGGGTTGCGTGTTGATGCAACATGGTAAAGTGATTGCATATGCTTCAAGACAACTAAAGGAATATGAGAAGAACTACCCCACTCATGATCTGGAGTTGGCGGCGGTAGTCTTTGCTCTGAAGCTATGGCGCCACTATCTCTATGGAGAGCATTGTGAAGTGTATACTGATCACAAGAGCCTCAAGTATCTGTTTACACAGAAAGAGTTGAATCTACGGCAACGGAGATGGTTAGAATTATTGAAGGATTATGACATTTCTATATTATACCATCCCGGTAAGGCGAACGTTGTTGCCGATGCCTTGAGTAGGAAGGCTGTGGCAACTTTGAGTTTGTGTATAACTCAACAGCCTGTCCTAGTGGAGGAGATGCGGAGGTTATCCCTTGAAGTGGTTACTTCTGGGATGACGGCGAGACTGATGACTCTGATCATACATCCCACTCTGTTAGATAGGATTCGAGAGAAACAGAGTGTGGATCCTTACTTGGTGAAAATTCGAGATCAACTGAAGAGTGGTAATCTTGAAGGTTTTTCTTGTGATGATTATGGAGTTCTCCGTTTTAGAGGACGTTTGTGTGTACCGATGGATCAGGAGATTCGAGAGGAGATATTGAAGGAAGCACATTATTCTCCTTATTCTGTACATCCTGGAGGGACTAAGATGTACCAGGATCTGAAGACTCACTTCTGGTGGAATAGTATGAAGCGGGATATTGGTAGAGCTGTAGCTCAATGTTTGACATGTCAGCAAGTGAAGGCTGAATATCGTGTACCAGCTGGTAAGCTACAGAATCTTCCAATACCTGAGTGGAAATGGGATCATATTACGATGGATTTCATCGTAGGATTGCCGAGGACTTCGAGCGGCTATGATACTATTTGGGTGATTGTTGATAGGCTGACAAAGTCTGCTCATTTTCTGCCTATGCAGATTTCTTGGTCACGTGAGCGACTTGCGCAGCTCTATATGGATGAGATATTGAGATTGCATGGAGTGCCAATCTCAATAGTATCTGATAGAGACCCAAGGTTTGTTTCTCATTTCTGGAAGAGTTTACAGACAGCTTTGGGGACTCAGCTTCGATTTAGCACTGCATTTCATCCCCAGACTGATGGTCAGTCCGAGCGCACTATACAGACACTCGAGGATATGTTGAGAGCTTGTGTCTTGGATTTTGGTGGAGGTTGGGATCGACATCTGAGATTAGTAGAGTTTGCGTATAACAATAGCTATCAAGCAAGCATTAAGATGGCTCCGTTTGAAGCATTGTATGGACGCAAATGTCGATCACCTCTGTATTGGGATGATGTTGGTGAAAGGAAGACGTTGGGACCAGACCTTTTGCTTGAAGCCGAAGAGAAAGTTAAGTTGATACGACAGCATATTGAGACGGCTCAAAGTAGGCAAAAGAGTTATTCTGATACTCGAAGGCGAGATCTAGAGTTTCATGTTGGTGATCATGTTTTCTTGAAAGTCTCACCATCGAAGGGCATACGGAGATTTGGAATTCGCGAAAATCTTAGTCCGCGATTTATTGGTCCTTTTGAGGTCTTGGAGAGAGTAGGACCCGTGGCTTATCGGATAGCCCTTCCGCCTCGACTTGCAGGAGTGCACGATGTCTTTCATGTATCTGTTCTGAGGAGATACATGCATGATCCTTCCCATGTGATAGATTTTTCTCCACTGGAGCTTACTGAGGATTTGCAGTACGAGGAGCGACCGATACGAATTCTTGCTCGTGAGACGAGGGAATTGCGTAATCGGGTCATGCCTTATGTCAAGGTACAGTAGGATTTTCATGATGATAGAGAGGCAACATGGGAGTTGGAGACTGTTATGCAGAGATCTTATCCCCACCTGTTTGCATCTTGAGGTGAGTGCTTTAGTTTCGAGGACAAAACTATTTTAAGTAGGGGAGAATGTAGTACTCGGAAATTTTCATGATTTAGGGTTTCTGGACTTGGCGGGATTCGGGCGCTCGGAAGTGAGGTTGTGGACGCCCGAATGTTCCGGACCCAGTGGACTTTGTGGACGATCCGGTTGTGGCTGACGAGCATTGGATCTGGGCGCAGGATCTGGACGCCCGGATTGAGGATCCGGTTTTGACTATGACGTGGAGGGCCACGTGTCGCGACGCAGGACACGTGTCGATCGCCGGAGACACGCCGCCCCACCGCCTGCTGACCGTCGACCGACCGACCGCTTGACCGTACGACGACACCTGGACTGCAGCATTTCCGGACGCCCGGAAGTTGTGAAGTGGGCGCCCGAAAGTGGGATTTTGGGAGCCTATAAATAGGCGAGTCCCTGATCACTTTGGCTCATTTTCCACTCCGAGATCCTATTTTCTAGAGAGAGAAAGTGGGTTTAGGGCCATGTGTTGGCATAGTTTGTAACCTAGCTTGCTCTCTTCTACTCTACTGATCTGATCTGGTGCCAAGCCGTTATTCTGCTGGAGTTAGCAGTTCCTTGGAGATTTAGACAGATCGGAGTGCTGCCAGAGTTCGTTATCCTGGAGGGTTGGATCTGAGGATATTGTTCTTTCCCCACCGTGGTTGGATTAGCTTTTCAGGTGGGTTGATGTTTGCCAGATTCAGTGGACTTCCTCCTACGTGTTTTATCTCATGTTAGCATAATATGATATGATGTTGTTTGGATTATGTTAGCATGATATGATGATTGGATTATGATATGTGGATATTGGATTATGTTATTGGGATTATGATAGTATGCCATGCTAAGATTATGTTAGAGATGCCATGTTAGGTTGAGACTGATCTATAGACTGCATGGGCATGTTATGATCTTAGATGTGCTAATGATATATATATGAGCATGCATTTCTTTGTATCCTTGTTGCATGATCGGACCTACACCTATTCTGTTGATTCCTTGTACCAGTTGTTGTACATGTAGTGTAGGTGATCATGTGGTAGAGGCCCTATCACTAGCCCATGCAGTGATGCAAATGCTCGACTAATAAATGAATGTGATGCACCGGTATCAAATAATGCACGAGCTCTAATGCCAGAAATTAAAATGATACCTGCCACCACATGATCTGCTGCCGTGGAGTCCTCAAGTTGAGCCGCAAATACCCTGCCGCTCTGCGCCTGCTGTCGCCGCTCACCCAGGCGTGGTACAGAAGTGTAATCCGTCTGGCTATGAGTCGGTGGAGCTCCATAGGCCTGCTGATAAACTGGGGGTGCCGATGTTGTCGATGGTGCTGACGACACTGCTCGGGGACAAGCTGCCCGCAGATGTCCGGACTGACAACACCCAAAACACCGGCCCTCTCGCTACTCGCACTGCCTAGGCCAATGTGGTCCTCCACAGATGACACATCTCGGTGCTCCCCTCTGCTGCCGTCCCTGCTGACGGGATCCACCAGACCTCTGTCGCCCCGAAAACCCACGACCCTGAGAACGTGATCGTGGAGGCCTCGGCGGGCGTCTGCCGCTGGTCTGTCCTCCGTCGTCTGGAGCCGGGCGTTTCCTATCCAAACCTTGACTTAGTGTGGCCGCCCACTCTCTCGCCGTCAAGGCTCCTCGCTCGACCCATAGTGCCTGCTCGATCGACGCATACAAGGTCTGCAACCTCTGCGCCTGAACTAGAACAAAGATCTCTTGTCTCAATCCTCGCTCGAACAAGTAAACCTTATGAGCCTCATCTCTCGCTGCAAATGGGACACAGTTCAGGAGTCTGGCGAACTCTCGAGTATACTCCTGCACTGTGCGGTCTCCCTGAAGTAGATTCTTTAGATCCTCCTCGAGTTTTTGCTTCTCGCTGTTTGGGAAATGGGACCCGTACAGCATCCCGCAAAACTCGTCCCAACTCAACCGCAGCACATCCAGCGACCTCCTCTGCCTCGTCCTCCACCAAATGCGTGCGTCACCCATCAAGCAATGAACCGCCAAGTAAACCTGCTCCCGCTCTTGTATGAAGAGATCCTCGAATAACTTCTCCATCTCACCCACCCAAGCCTCCACCACCCATGGCTCGGTGTGGCTACCATCAAAGCGAGGTGGATCAAACTGACAAAAATGAGCCAGCCTCTCAGTCATCCGCTCCTGCTCGGCCTCCGACATCTGTCCACCTGACCGTGAAGTATCGCCAATCGGTGCGGCCGAAACTGCCGCTGATGGGGGTGCGGCTGTAGCTGAAACATCCACTAGAGTCAAAGGAGGTGGCTCCTGCGACTCCGTCGCTCTGGGTGCTGCACTCGACGGATGGGTAAAAGTATCACACATCCTCCGCAAGAGTAAACCCTGCTGCCTAGATGACTCGGCTAGGGCAGCCAACTGCTCTCTCAAATCAGGGGGTGCACTAGGTCTTGCCTGCTCTGGCACCTCAGAAGGCGCGGGGGTAGCCCGCGTCGGGGGTCGACTTCGGTGTCGGCGAGGCGTCATGACCACCTGCACAACACACACGTCAGTCACAAAACACAAACAACTCTGGACCCAATCAAGCGAAAGTCTAGAAGGTCGCCTCTTTTCCCCCGCTGCTTGACGTCGTCTGCAGCCAACGCAAGTTCGCGGCAGGAAAGGACACACGCCTTCGATCACTCCCTCCACTTAAGGATGAGTTCAACAGTCAAATCGATGACTTTCGCAGTAAGTCAGGTCTCTCACGTCTTGCATTCCTAGGGTCTGCCAAAGCCTAGGGTTTACTAAGTCCCAACGACCTATTCCTAAGCTATGATACCAACTTAATATGTCACGCCCCGGATTACTCGTTTCCCCGGGCTCGCTAACAGATCCGCCGTATACATAGAATTTTCTATGTATACGAAGCGATAGCTAACCTGTAAACAAAGTATACAAGCAACTACAAGAGATATAGAGCTGAAATAAGATCATACTAATAGAACAAAAGCCACCTGTACATATAGGATCCAAAATACAACAGTTCCTCCAAAACCAAAAATAGGTACAAGTCCACCTCAAAAGGAACAACCAGTCCACACTATATGTACATGGCACAACTCAAAATAAAACTATCGCTAGTAGGGTCCTCCTCTAGGAAAAATTAGGAATGGTAGGGATCTAGCTCGCGACTCCCTTACCTCGATCCGCAGGAACAGAAGCAGCAGCCGCAACAGGCGAAGGCTCTGCAAGAAAAGGTGGCAACAATGGGTGTGAGAACTATTATCAAAAGAAGTAGTCCTCAGTGGGTACCGCTACCGACTCCAACAGTCCACCCACTAAGTCTACGAGACTAACAGTATAGCTGGTAGGTAAAGAAACAATAAAATAAGCTGGAATAAACTCTACAGCTGAAATGCCACTACCCTAACACTATTCAAGTCATACTCTCAAAGTATAAGCATCACTAATGTGAATAGTCACTCCTAACCCAATCTAACGGAACCGCCCAAAATGGCTCGTCCAGCTAAAAGCCTAGCCACACCGCACACTACCAAAAGGTAGCCGGTCCAAGAATCATATCCACTAATCTGCAGCGACATCAATGCATGAGAGGCCTCACTCCGGAGCGGCACTCGGGGGAGCTACCCAACCGAGTTAAAAAGCGTATCTCTGTCGAGCACAATCAGGCTCCGGCAGGTTATAATCAAATAAAAAGGGTCGAATGGGTAAAAGACTCCAAGCTCACGTGCCCTCAGCGCAAACAGATACTAAAACCAGAATCTGGGTCCACCGTCAACCCCGACGGCACCCGGTAATATAAAACAGTCTAACCCTGCTGTATATACAAGCTCGGCATCTCAGCACGAGCGTAAACTCATCCTACAGTAATCTAAGTATCCATCTCGCACTAACAGCGGTGATACAAGAACAGAAACGGCTCCTAGAGCTAAATCTGATAACAGTTTCGAAAAGTGACGGTTGTAGGTTCGCGAGTTTTCTACTAAGTCAAATTCCAGTTCAGCATGTAAAATCATGTCTATAAATTATTAATTTATGCTCCAAATTCAGATTTCATATAAACACATGCAAATTCGTGAATTCGAGCTACTAACATGAAAAATCTGATAATAACACAACATGCTGCACTCTCTACAACTTAAGAGGAATTCCGAAGCTTTCGGCAACATCAACCCACCTCAAAAGCTATCCAACAAAGGCTAGGAATCGAGTGAAAGGCCTCCAAAAAATACCAGCTGAAACCGGGCTCAAACCAGCCAAAACAGAATTCGGATCCCCCTGCTCAAGTTCTGGGCGCCCAGAACATCAGCCCAGAACTGCAGCCTGGCAGCACGACCAACAGGGATTCAACATGCGATAAAATCCAAATCCTAAGTCAGAATGCAGTGAAAATTTATCCAACTCACCAGCAGGCTCTCAAGAACAATCCCACCAAATTTCAGCCAAAACGGAGTTCGAATCGATCTCCAAAAAGCCTTTGCACTGATTCGAACCCAACTTCTGGATCCTCCAAAACTGCATCCAGAAGTTCCAGCAACCATGTAAACAGCCCCTCAAGCCTAATTCATGGAATTCCAACAAGTCTAGCCCAGGTAAAAGGGTCACATACCTCCCAAATACAGTGATGGAACAATCCAAATCTTCTCCAAAGCTTCTAACAAAAATCTGGATTCAAAAATCCAAGAAATCCATCAAGGATCCACAATTTCAGCACTTAAGCTAAATTCTCAAAATCTGAGCTAGTACTGTCACGCCCCGCCGGCCCTTTAACACCAACTAGGTGGAAAGGATAACCGCACGGGCGCATGCCCCAGACCCGCCGAACGGATAGAGTCCTTTCTACCCGCCCAAGGCGTCACAACACAAGCTTATCCACGATGTTCCAACTAGGAACGGAGTACAAGAGTTGCACAAGGAAAG
This sequence comes from Puya raimondii, assembly GCA_016920855.1. Lineage (NCBI taxonomy): Eukaryota > Viridiplantae > Streptophyta > Magnoliopsida > Poales > Bromeliaceae > Puya > Puya raimondii. Next base: position 4,724,496 of record JABWPP010000049.1, read on the forward strand.
CATCAACATAAAGAAGTTCTACTTCTATTACATCACAAGGCACAATATACATGTCCAAATTTTTCTTTTCTTTCACTTTCATTCCATACATCATGTTCCAAAACTATGGAATATACAACATTCATACAAGAATGGAAATCCCCTAAGCTATCATAGTCCAAAATAGGGGTACAACTCTATGCATCACCAAAATGGAAGGGCCGCTATCTAAAGAGCCAAACCCTTGCCTCGCACTGCCGCCTCACTCGCAGAAGTACCTGGAAAAGGGGGGGGTGAGAACTATAAACATAGTTCCCAGTGGGTAAGGCCACCCAAGAGAGAAGCTCGACCCACCAGGTCCAAAGAAACACCACATGCATAAGTTAGATCATATATAACTATGCAACAATTATTTACATGCTTAGTAAATAAACATAAAGGATGCAACCAAATGAAATATAATCTATCATTCTCTCCTAGGTTCATCCTATGTCTCACAATGACCAAGTGCTTTTACTTGTCGTTTACTTATGGTTTCGGAATCGCCGTCTCACCATATTTGTTCCAACATTCAAGGAGTGAGCTTGTCACCTCCTAGTTCGAGTAGCGAAATCGTCGCATACTCGGGATAGCGAAATCGTCGCATACCCCGTCTCAACACCGCCATCATATGGCATGGTAGCGAAATCGTCGCATACCCGGGATAGCAAAATCGTCGCACATCCCCCTCGACACCGCCTACACGTGGCGCGGTAGCGAAATCGTCGCATACCCGGGATCGCAAAATCGTCGCCTATCCCATGTCGGCACCGCCAACTCGTGGCATGGTAGCGAAATCGTCGCATACCCGGGATAGCAAAATCGTCGCACATCCCATTCTTTACATTACTTGCCAACCTAAATCTCATGATCTTAGGTTCAAGTCACTAAGTCTCGCCTATGTTTGATAACACTAGGCTTACTTACTCATTGCCAACCTAGGTTCCATGACTCTAGGTTCCAATCACATGTCCAACCTATGTTCAATGACACTAGGTTTCAATCTCACATGTTCAACCTATGTTCAATGACACTAGGTTTCAATCTCACATGTTCAACCTATGTTCAATGACACTAGGTTTAAATCTCACACGTTCCAACCTATGTTCGATAACACTAGGTTTAAATCTCACATGCAACCATGCAACAAGTATAAATAATTGAATTGTACTTGAAATATCCATCATGCAATAGGAGTTCATTGTTCTACCTATCATGATTTTACCTTTGCCAACATGCAAAATGCTAGGGTTCTCAACACATACCATTTTATTTTTAAATGGATAATTACCCTAGACATGGAAGTGACGTAATCACTTCGGTAAACACAAACCCACCTCAAGAGCTTTCAAATCCTTGTAGTCTTCAAGCTCCTAAGTGTCCAAGCTTAGAGTTCTTGCTTCCACCCAAGCTTCTACAAGAAAACGGTTCGTTACTCGTTACGAACCCAAAAATCAACTCAATATATGAAATCAAGTGCTCCAACATGATTTCCTAAGCCTCAATTGCAATTATCGAAGGTCCAAATATTTTTAGAACCTCACATTGCAAAAGCCCTCATTCTACCTAGGGTTTGCATGCATGCAAGCCAAACCCTAGATTTCATGGCCAAACACCCACCATTTGTGGTTTAGGTTGCCAAGGGTTCCCAAAAACCTCATTTCAAAGGATTAAATCCAATGTTTGAACCCAAAACGTGAGGTACTAACCTTAATCACGAAATCCCCAAGCTTCTTCTTGCACCAAGAAGCTTCTTTTCTCCTTTGGAAGCCTTTTCCAAGATCAATCCACCACTTCTCCAAGCTTTTGGAGAGATCTCTAGAGAGAGAAAGTGAGAGGAGAGGGAGAAGAGTAGTGGGGAAGAAGAACTCTGAGAAAGGGGAGTGTTCCCAGCCTCTCAAATACCCCCACGTATGTGAAAAGACCAAAATGCCCCTCTCCACAAACAACACAACAATCAGCCAAATCTGGATATTGTATACCGGTATGTGCATTTGCATACCGGTATACGGGTGCTGATTCCGGTATACCTCAGGGATTCCGCAGAACCCGAGAGCTGCTTTCACTGTTTCACACACAGTATACCGGTATGCCTTTTTCACATACCGGTATACCCCGAAAAATTTCACAAACCCGAGAGCTAGGTTTCTCGGTTTCAACACGGCATTCCGGTATACCATTTCACATACCGGTATACCAAGCTCCAATTCCGGTATTGGAGTTCACATACCGGAATCCAGTGCAGACTTCCCAAGTTCGCAGTTTTTTTTTTTAACTTCTCGAAGTCCATTTTCGCGCCTCAATTGCGCCGAAAACACTTCGCACAGTCCCGAACTTGGCCAAAGCCTCACATATAGCCTCTCATGCCATTCTCTCACTAGAACTCTACAATTTGTAGAAGTTCAGTACGATGCACTGAAATTCAGTGTACTACATTCCACCTCCCTTAAAGAGAGTTTCGGCCGCGAAACTAAATCATACCTCAGCTGGACTCAGCGAAGAGGTAAGGAAACCGCTCTTTCATCGAGCTTTCCAATTCCCACGTAGCTTCGCGTTCACCGTGATTCGTCCATTGTACTTTTATATAAGGAATCTCACGGTTCCTCAAGCCTTTCACCTCGCGATCCATGATACACAAGGGAAACTCCTCATAAGTCATATCCTCATGAAGCTCTATAGGCACATACTCGAGGACGTGCGCCGGATCATACATATACTTGCGGAGGGTCGATACATGAAACACATTGTGTATCCCCGCAAGTTTCGGCGGCAAAGCTAGCCGATATGCCACGGATCCCACACGCTCCAAAACCTCATAGGGTCCAATGTAACGGGGACTCAACTTACCCCGAATACCAAATCGCTTCACCCCTCTCATGGGTGATACTTTCAAGAAGACGCGGTCTCCTACCGCGAATTCCAAATCTCGTCGACGTCGATCCGCATAACTCTTTTGTCTAGATTGCGCCGTCGATAAGCGTTCGCGTGCCAAGCGGACCTTTTCCTCCGCTTCACGCAACACGTCCGGTCCTAAGACCCTTCTCTCGCCGACTTCACTCCAATGAATAGGAGAGCGGCATTTTCTTCCATACAAAACCTCAAAAGGTGCCATACCGATGCTAGCTTGATAGCTATTATTGTAAGAAAATTCAGCCATCGGCAAATGAGTAGGCCACGCACCTTTGAAGTCCAACACACACGCTCGTAGCATATCCTCCAAAATCTGAATTGTCCTTTCCGATTGACCGTCAGTTTGAGGATGAAATGCTGAACTGAAATCGAGTCGTGTACCCAAAGCTTCTTGCAAGCTTTTCCAAAAATGCGATGTGAAACGGGGATCTCGATCTGAAACTATCGAGGTCGGAACCCCGTGCAACCGCACAATCTCGTCCAGGTAGACTTGGGCTAACTTGTCTCCCGACCAAGTGGTGTGGATTGGCAAAAAGTGTGCCGACTTTGACAAACGATCCACCACCACCCATATCGCATCGTGGCCACCTAGCGATCGAGGTAAGCCCACAACAAAATCCATCGCGATATTTTCCCACTTCCAAACTGGAATGGGCAATCCTTACAATTTTCCCGCCGAAAAGCGACGCTCGGCCTTTACTTGTTGGCATACTAAGCATTGTGCCACAAAGCGTCCCACATCAAGTTTCATCCCCGGCCACCAATAATGCAATTTGAGGTCCTTATACATTTTGGTGCCGCCCGGGTGAATCGCATAGGGAGAAGTGTGAGCTTCTTTCAAGATTTCCCTACGAATGTCTTCAACTTTCGGCACGCACAATCGATTTCGAAATCGAATCGCGCCCATCGAATCTACATGATAATCACCGGCGCGCCCGCTCTCGATAGTACCCCGCACCTTTTGGAGCTCCGGATCACCGGATTGCTTTTCCTTTATTTGTTCCAACAAGGCCGGCCACACCTCGAGACTCATAAGTTTAGCGGGGACGCCCGGGGCCACGACTTCCAAGTCCAACCGGCCCATTTCTTTGATCAACGGCATTTGTCCCGTCATCTCAATTGCGAAGTTTTCCACGGATTTCCTACTGAGCGCATCGGCCACCACATTGGCTCTACCGGGGTGGTACAAGATGGTCAAGTCGTAATCTTTTATCAACTCCAACCACCTCCGCTGCCTCAAGTTCAACTCCTTCTGAGTGAATAAATACTTTAAACTTTTGTGATCCGTGTAAACCTCACAATGCTCCCCGTATAAGTAGTGTCTCCACAACTTGAGTGCGAAAACCACCGCCGCAAGCTCTAAGTCGTGGGTGGGGTAATTCTGCTCATAGCTCTTCAGCTGTCGAGAGGCATATGCTATTACTTGTCCTCTTTGCATACGCACACACCCAAGACCACGACGTGATGCATCACTATACACCACATAACCCTCCCCCGCAATCGGCAAGGCGAGTACCGGAGCCGAAGTCAACCTTTCCTTTAGCTCCTTAAAGCTTTGGTCGCATTCCTCGCTCCAAATATATTTGGCTCCCTTGCGGGTAAGACGCGTTAGTGGACCAGAGATTTTTGAAAATCCCTCCACGAACCGCCGATAGTATCCCGCAAGACCCAAAAAGCTTCGCACCTCCGTGACATTGGTCGGGCGAGGCCAATCCTTGACTGCCTCTACTTTCATAGGGTCCACAGATACTCCTCCTGCGGAAATTACGTGACCTAAGAAAGCAACCTCACGGATCCAGAATTCGCACTTTTTCAATTTGGCGAACAACTTGTTCTCTCGAAGAACTTGAAGCACAATCCTTAGGTGCTCCCTATGTTCCTCTTCACTCCGAGAGTAGACAAGAATATCATCTATGAACACAACCACAAATTGATCCAATAGTGGTTTGAACACACGGTTCATTAAATCCATGAACGCTGCCGGGGCATTGGTAAGCCCAAAAGGCATAACCGTGAATTCATAATGTCCATACCGCGTCCTAAACGCGGTCTTATGCACATCCTCCGGTTTGATCTTCAATTGGTGATAACCGGATTGCAAATCAATCTTTGAGTACACCCGAGACCCTTGCAACTGATCGAACAAGTCATCAATTCGGGGTAACGGGTACTTATTCTTGACTGTCACTTTGTTCAACTCGCGGTAATCCACACACAACCGCAGCGAACCGTCCTTTTTCCTCACAAATAGAACAGGGGCTCCCCAAGGTGACACACTTGGCTTTACGAAACCCTTGTCCATTAAATCTTGCAATTGTGCTTTCAACTCCTTCAGTTCCGCGGGTGCCATCCTGTACGGGGCCTTAGAGATCGGCGCCGTACCCGGGAGCAAATCTACCACAAATTCTATTTCCCGATCCGGTGGCATTCCGGGCAACTCCGTCGGAAACACATCCGGGAACTCTTGGACTATAGGAATGTCCTCGAGCCCCAACACTTCCTTACGGTCATCCACTACCGTCGCCAAGTAGGCAATGCAACCACTAGCAATGAGCTTTCTTGCTTGCGACGTGAACACCATTGAAGCAAAGAGCGAACTCTTACACCCACGGTATACAAACTCTTTGTGCCCGGGTTCTTTAAACTTCACTATCCGGCTCTCACAATCGATAGTAGCATGATACTTAGAGAGCCAATCCATTCCTAGGATCAAATCATATTCACTCATTCGATTTAATACCAGCAAATCAGCTGGCATGATCCAATTTTCAACCCTCACGGGGCAATCTACACACGCGTGATGTACGCAAAAAGTGTGTTCAGGTACTTGCACCGTTCTTGCGTGTGTGGCATCTATGATTTCTATTCCATGTGCAATAGCAAATGATCGAGCAATGAATGAATGCGATGCACCAGTATCAAACAAAGCTCTACATCGAATGCCTTTAATTAACACAATACCTGCCACGACGTCCTCCTGAGTAGCAGGCTCCTCCACCTGAGAGGCAAATACTCGTCCACTGGGTGCTGGCCGCTGGCCCTCCAATGGTCTCGGCGGCTGTGCACGGCCTGCCGACATCGCCGCGGGTGGGATGCCCGCAAGCTGCCTCGGTGGCGCAAATGCCGACGCCGACGACGGTGCTCGGCTATCGTCCATCGGGCAATTGTACCGCATATGGCCCGGCTGTCCGCATTTGTAGCACCGGCCCTTACGATGGTCACATTGTTGAGGGCCGTGGGGGCCGCCACAAATCAGGCATTGGGTCGAGGGTCGGTTCCGTTGGGACCCTCGGGATTGATGTTGCGGCTGCGAGTGCTTCGGGGGCCGCTTAGAGCTAGATTGCCCCCCTGAGCCACCCGCCGGTCGCTTCTTTCCCTTCTCTTTATCTTTTTCTTTCTCCCACGATTCGCGCTCCTCGCGCGCACATGCATTCCCGTGCTCCACCCAAAGAGCACGGTCCAAGACCTCCGCAAAGGTCCTAAGTTTGAGGGCGTGTACCGCCCGAAAGATATCCGGTCGAAGTCCGCGCACGAAACAATCGACCTTGTCCAACTCTCCGCGGACAACGTGCGGCACGCAATTAATGATGTACGAGAACTCCCTCTCGTACTCGCGCACGGTTCGGTTCCCTTGTTTCAATTTCCGGAACCTTTCTTGCAGTTTTCTCTTCTCGCTATCGGGGAAGTAGGTGGCGAACACCATACCCCGAAACTCTTCCCATGACGGTGGCGGAAGGCTAGAGAGTCTATCTCGTCGGACTCCCTTCCACCACACCTTCGCCGATCGTTCTAAACAATGAACGGCGAGATGCACTTTGTCCCTCTCCAAGGTATAAAGGTCCTCGAAGAGCGTCTCGATCGCGTCGATCCATGTCTCTACGTCCCATGGATCCACGTTCTCCCCTCTAAAGATAGGCGGGTTGAACTTCTTAAACCTCATGAGAGCCGAAAGTGCGCGCTCTCGCTCCGCATCCTCCATCTCGGAGTCGGGCATAGGGGCACCCGACCCCTCGGCAACAGCCGGTGGCGCAGGTGGCACCACGGTTGGCGCCGGTGTCACCTCCTCGACCGGTGCCGAAGCAGAGGCCGGAGGTACTCCCGATCTCTCCTCCCTAGTCGCAGCCGTCTGCCGCGCCATCTCGTCTTGGAGCCTTTTAATTTGCTCCTCCTGTCGCTGCATGGCTTCGGCCTGTTGCCGAACCACGCCCATTAGCTCGGTCAACTCATTGCGAAGAGCCGAGTTCTCGCCCTCCCCGAGTTGTTCGGGAGCCACGCTCGATCCTCCGAGCCCAGCCCTCTTAGGAGGCCGTCCACGTACCATTATCCTGAAAACACAATGACTTTGGTCATTTCATGACATTCAAAGTCATTTGCGACATAACATTTTACGAAAATAAACGTGAACCCAATCTAGGGGAAAGTCACACAAGGGTCCTTATCCCCCCTCACTTGGTTTTCATATTGTCGGCCGCCAACATGAACACACTTGGTGAAAATAAGACACACCTCGAATCTACCTCTATTTCCAACTAGAGGCATAAGGACATAACCCAATTTCTTATCTTTCGCCACATCAAAGATCTCGTCACTCACGAGCCTACACTCCTAGGTCATTTCCATCCTAGGGTTTCTTAGGTCAACCTAGACCGTTTCTACGCTCTGATACCACCTCAGTCTGTCACGCCCCGCCGGCCCTTTAACACCAACTAGGTGGAAAGGATAACCGCACGGGCGCATGCCCCAGACCCGCCGAACGGATAGAGTCCTTTCTACCCGCCCAAGGCGTCACAACACAAGCTTATCCACGATGTTCCAACTAGGAACGGAGTACAAGAGTTGCACAAGGAAAGATTCAACATAAAGAAGTTCTACTTCTATTACATCACAAGGCACAATATACATGTCCAAATTTTTCTTTTCTTTCACTTTCATTCCATACATCATGTTCCAAAACTATGGAATATACAACATTCATACAAGAATGGAAATCCCCTAAGCTATCATAGTCCAAAATAGGGGTACAACTCTATGCATCACCAAAATGGAAGGGCCGCTATCTAAAGAGCCAAATCCTTGCCTCGCTCTGCCGCCTCACTCGCGGAAGGACCTGGAAAACGGGGGGGTGAGAACTATAAACATAGTTCCCAGTGGGTAAGGCCACCCAAGAGAGAAGCTCGACCCACCAGGTCCAAAGAAACACCACATGCATAAGTTAGATCATATATAACTATGCAACAATTATTTACAAGTACTCACCTTTGAATTCTCAATCTAGGTGGAAAGAACCTCCAAACAAGCAAGGGATGAGGGAAAACCAATCCTCACTTCAAAAATCCAGCTCCGTAGAGATTTGGATCCATAAGATCAAAGGAAAAATCCAAATTTCAGTTCAAGAACACAAGAGGTCTAGTAAAACAGCAACTGCAGCATACATACCTGTCTAAAATGTGATTGGAAGGATTCCACACCTTCCTCTACGAGTCCACAATCCAACAAACCATGTTTCGTGGGATTTGGACACTCCTACACTGCACACGAGCAGAAACGCCACAGGTCGACGCTGCTATTCTGCAGGAATCCAAAGCCTTCAATGGAAAATATGAAAATTTGGAGGAATTGGAGGGGTTCCAAGCAATAATCCAGGGTTCACTGTAAAGGAGGGGAGAAAAAGCCTCAGAGGGTCATCCCCAATCTTTTATAAACATAGGGATAGGGTACAATGAGCCTCAAGAACAAAATGCAGCTAACCTGTCCCAAGCTGTAAATCCAACATTCGGGCACCCGAAACCCAAGAAGTGGGCGCCCAGTTCTTCCAGCCTGCACTCGACCAGGACTTCGAACTCTCCGCCTCGTGGTCTGGTGTACCCTAACGTGGTCCGGCGGAACTCACCTGCCATCTCACACGTGTCAAAAGGATCGATACTCACGAGGTAACATTCGGACTCATTTTTCGGGCGCCCTAAACCTGGATCCGAAATGACTTAGCGATTCAAAGAACGAGCACTCAACATCTGGGCGCCCAAAACCTAACTTCCGGGCGCCCTAAAGTTCCAAACGTCCAAAACTTTAGTTTTGGCTTATTTCGGTGCTCCGAGTCCTTTTTCACGTCTATTTTGCGCCAAAACGACTCCGACTAGTCCCGACCTTCTCCATAAGTGTCGAACAGTCTAGGATACTACAGTCATTTCGTCAGTTAGGCCCCAGGGGTACTACACATCCTCAAGAGTTTTAATTGTGGTCTTCAACTTTTTGTTCCCATCTTCTAGCTCAAGTAATCGTTTCCTTAACTTTTTGTTGTGCTTAGCCATCTTCTTCGATTCAATGAGTAATTGATTATAAGCATCGGCTAAGTTTTCATCATCCGACTCCCCCTCACTCTCGTCACCGTTTGTCGATGTTTCATGCAAGGAGGGAGAAACAAAAGAGTTAGAAATAATAGACGATAGACAAAGAGCGGAAGAGGAAGGTAAAGAAGTATGAGAATATAAAGCTATGGCATCATTCTTTTCCTCATCACTTGAGGTTGATTCGTCAGAGCGAGATAGAATCGTCCCAAGTTTTTGCTTGCAAATTCTTTTTTTTATATGATTTCTTAGTGGGACAATCCGTTGAAATATGATCATAGCCTTTGCATTTATAACATTGGATTTTTTCTCCAAAATCATTTTTATCCTTAGAAGCTTTTGCAAGTTTCTTATCTTTAGAGGATTTAATGATTGAAGATCCTTTGGAAGAAGTTTTGAATGATCTATTGGTTCCATTCTTCCAAAAATTTCGACAAAATTTCTTTGTGAGAAGCTCCAATTGGTGTTCAAAATCAGCAAGCGAAATTTCATCATCGGACTCCGAGTTGTCTCTTCCTTCTTGATAGATTTAAGTGCAACACCTATACTTTTAGAGAAAGACTTGAAAAAAGATTGCTTAGTAGGAAAAGTCATTTCATATGTTTGTAAAGCACCTACTAATTCTTCTACTTTTAAATCATCCGAATGTTTTATTGTTTCAATGGCTGCAACCTTCGGACGAAATCTTTCGTGAGGAGTTCTCAAAAATTTTCTTACAACTTTAGGTTCCGAGATTTTCTCTCACAAGTTTGCGCATGTGTTAACTATGTCTTGTAGACGAGTATAATACTCGGTAAAGGTTTCATGTTCCTTCATTCGAATTGAATCAAATTTATTAGTTAGCATTTGGAGTTTCTGAACCTTTACCAAGCTAGTTACTTCATGCGTAACTTGGAGAGTATCCCAAATCTCCTTCGCCGTTTCACACGCCGAGATGCGTGAAAACTCGATTTTAGATCGAGCATTCAATAAAGCATTAATTCACCTGCCATTGTAAGAAGATAAATCAATCACTTCCTTACTCTACTTATTCCGAGGTTTGGGGATGTCAACATTATCGACCTTTTTGGTGGGTTGTTTCCATCCAAATTCAACGGATTGCCAAACCTGCTCATCGATGGCGATTAGAAAAGCTCTCATGCGAACCTTTCAATAAGCATAATTTGTGCCATCAAAGAGCAGAGGTCGATTAATGTTACCACCCTCACCCATATTAATCGAAAAATCTAGATCCTGCTTAGATACCACTTATAAGTTATGGGGACCCTAAGGATCTATCTAGAAACTATCAACTATCTAGAGGAGGGTGAATAGGTATGAAGGCCAAAAACACAAAACTCGATGCAATAAAAATAAATGCGAAAAATAAAAATAGCATACCGAGATTTACAAGGAAAAACTCCAACTAGGAGTAAAAAATTTACGGGACCAACACGCGATAACAATCTACTAAGAAATAAAAAATTATAAGGTGATTACCGACTCCACGGACTCAAACCTCTCTTTTATCTTCTTTGGATCTTGCGCACACCAACGGGTTGCCCACGCCCCATGTCCAAATCCACGAACGCAACGTCCCGAATTTATGAAACGTCTACACTTCGAATCCACGAAGCCTTCAACATGTCGAATCCACGAAGCCTTCAACATGTCGAATCCACGACGCCTACTCGAATCCACGAGTGCACTCCGTCTGGAGTGAGATAAATAAGGTTGGTGATGAATTATTGCTTAGATGATCATGAAAGAACCGTAGAAGATGTCTCTAAGTAAATCTCAAATTGATTATAGAAGAACATTAAAGATTTAGGGCACCAAGAATCAATTTGAGAGAAGCTTGTTGTAGATGATGAGAAAGACGGCTACCTACAAGCTTTTAGGGTTTCTAAAAGATAGTCTACACTTGTCCTATATTTTAGAGATACCCCCACATCTTATTTATAGGCTTGGAAGCAATCCGAATCAGACTAGGATTGAAAACTGATTTTAAAAATATTTAGAAGCAATTAGAATCAGATTAGAATTGAAAAATTGATTTTAATAAGATATGGAAAGAATTAGAATTAGATTAGAATTGCAAAACTGATTTTAAAAAATCTGTCATCTTATTTATAGGTTTGGAAGCAATTAGAATCATATTAGAATTGAAAAACTTCAGTTTTGAATATTTATCAATTTATACCTATTCTAATATCTTCCAAACATATGTATATGATCATAAATCATCATCAATTATTTAAACTTACCGAGCATTGTGAATTCAAATATTGAGTCTTCGAGCTTCATCTTTTCTTTTTCAAACCTTCAAGACTCCGACTCACTTTACAAAATATACCAATATAAAATTCGTAACAAAACTTGGAATTGATCTCTTTGTGGTGAAGAGCTTCAAGAGGAAGCTCTAGGAGGAAGAAAGAACCCTTTTCATCCATATTGAGTGCTAGAAGAGGATAGATAAGTGAGTATTTTTTAAGATTACGGTTCTAGCTAGGATTTTTCCAAAATAGGAGTTTTCGGGGTTTTGATCTTGTTAGAGTTATTTTCTAGGGTTTTTCGGTGTTCCAAGAAATTAAGTCCATCTTTAGAAGGAGAGGCTAGCAAAGGTGGGAAATATCATCGAAAAGGATGATCTCTCTCTTTGTCATTATTTCTTGTTTTATTGGCATGCTAAATTAGTAAATATTGATCTAAAAATAATTTAGTTGCATGCTAGAAAAAAACTAGGATTTTAACCCTTATGTATAAAAATGGAAAATTGATAAATGCATGTTTTAGTAATATAAACTTAGGAGAATATGTTGAACAAGTGTGGCATCTAAATTTAGGTCAAAACCTAAGATGAGATTTAGAGACATGTGAACTCTAGGTTAAATAAGAACTACAAAACAAGTGTATATATTTGACAATGAGTATTAACCTTACAAGATATGGACTTAGGGTGTAATATGGAATATGTGAGACCTTTCGGAAGTGTCAAGTAAAAGTATTCCAACCCAATTATATATATATATATATATATATATATATATATATATATATATATATATATATATATATATATATATATATATATAGTGTAGAGCTACTATGCTATCAGAAGCATAAGGGAGTTGGTGCTTCCGACTTTTTGGCCCTTGAATCAAGGATTGTACGGTTAGGATGATAGTAGTCCCCCTTAGGATTGAGTGGTCCCCCTAGGGTTGAGTAGTCCCCATTAGATAATAATATTAATCCGATGGCTAGAAATGATCAAAGGGTTTGATCCAAAAGTCAAAAAATCGGAAGCACTAACTCCTTTATGCTTCCGATAGCATAGTAGCTCTACTATATATATATATATATATATATATATATATATATATATATATATATATATATATATATATATATATATATATATATATAAATATATATATATATATATGTATATATATATATATATATAATTGGGCTACTATACTATTAATAGTATCAGGTGTAGGATATGGGGGAGCCCTAAGGATGTATCTAGATACTATCAATACCTAGAGGGGGGTGAATAGGTATAACGGCCAAACCACAAATCTCGATACAATAAAATAAGTGCGAAAATAAAAATAGCACACCGAGATTTACGTGAAAAAACTCCAACTAGGAGTAAAAAACCCACGGGACCAACACGCGATAACAATCCACTAAGAAATAAAAGATTACAAGGTGATTACCGACTCCACGGACTCAACCTCTCAATATCTTCTTTGGATCTCGCGCACACCACCGGGTTATCCACGCCCCATGTTCGAATCCACGAACGCCACGTCCCGAATCCACGAAACGCTCAACTTCGAATCCACGAAGCCTTTATCACGCCGAATCCACGACGCCCACTCGAATCCACTAGCGCACTCCGTCCGGAGCAAGAATAATAAAGTCGATGATGATTTATTGCTTAGAATATCATTGAAGATCTGTGGGAATAATCTCTAAGCAATTCTCAAATTGATTCTAGAAGAACATTAAAGATCTAGGGCACCATGAATCAATTTGAGAGAAGCTTGATGTAGAAGATGAGAAAAACGGCTACCTACAAGCTTCTAGGGTTTCTAAAAGATAATCTATGCTTAACCACATTTTAGAGACATCCCCACATCTTATTTATAGGTTTAGAAGCAATCCGAAATAGACTAGGATTGAAAACTGATTTTAAAAAGATTTGGAATCAAATTAGGATTGCAAAACTAATTTTAAAAAGGTTTGGAAGTAATTAGAATCCAACTAGTATTGCAAAACTGATTTTAAGAAATCTACCATCTTATTTATAGGTTTGGGAGACATTAGAATCAGAGTAGGATTGAAAAAATATATTTTCGAATAATTGCGACGGGTCGGGGTCCGGACCTTGGATGCAGGGTCCGGACTCTGAAACTCTCCAGCGTTTCATAGTCCGGACCTCAGCTCTCAGGGTCCGGACCCTCCCTGCGTGACAGCCAGGGAGGCGTACGGGTTCCTGACCTCACCTTAGGGTCCGGATCCTGAAAATTGAAAAACTCAATTTTTATATTTTAAATCAATTTTTATCTATTCTAATTTCTTCCAAACACTTGTAAATGATCATAAATCATCATCAAGATTATTTAAACTTACCAAGCATCGTGAATTCATACGTTGAGTCTTCGAGTCTTCAAACTTCGTCTCTTCTTCTTTGAACCTTCAAGACTCCGACTCACTTCACGTAATATGCCAATATAAAATCCGTAACAATCTCCCTCTTTGGCAATTTCGTGACAAAACCCAAAATTACATAAAACACTTACGATGCTCATCTCTCAAGAAACTTTGAAATTCATTGCCATCAACAAAACAATGAACTTCTCGCGTGAAAGATCCAAACAAAATTCAAAATACAACTTTGTAACTCCTAAAACAAACTCTATGACTTAAGACAGACATGGAGTCTTGAAGTCTTGAAAGACCTGCAAAAAGTTTTCATTCTCCACGAACAAAGTTAGTAGAAAAAAAATATCAAACTCTCTCCTCCTTTGTTCATGCGTCTAAGTTCAAAAACTTAACTCTCTCCCCCTTTGTTCATGCGTCTATGTTCAAAAACTTTCCCTTTTTTTTTTTAAAGTTTTCAATATCATCACCTCTCTCCCTATTTTTGTCAAAAATTGCCAAAAGAAAACACCCAAATAGAGAGAGTTTAAAGAGAAATCAAATCGAAGCACAAGAAACACAAGTTTAAGATTTTGTTCAACTTTGAAACCACTTGTGATATAATGAGAAAACACAATGATTGCATTGAAAATAATGTTAGTGCATGAACGTGATGCATTCACATAGACTTCTTTCAATCCCTATTAATTTCATAAAAATTAAAAATTTTACTATACAATCACCATGATGTAGATAAAATATTACACGATTTCTTAATTCATATAAACTTCAAAATCAAATCATCAAAAATAATCTAAAGGCTCAAAAGCTATCAAGATGTAAACGGATTATGAATATGACTTAAGAGATTAATCAAAGAGACAGAAATTTATCGCATAAACGTTCAAATTTGAGATAAAAAAAATATCGCACAGGGGGTGGCTCTTTGAGCATCTTTCATGTATGTGGACCACCTTATAACTCCGAAAAATAAATTTTGTGATATTTTTTCTTTTGCATGCTTTTGCACTTATATTTTTTTTCGGATATGCAATTTAATTCTCATGTGGTAGCTGCACACACTAACCGGACGACCGGGGTGGTAGCTCTTTCCTCCATGTGTGGTAGTTTTCACACTCCTTTAAGGATGTAACTCTTTTCACATCTTTCAAAGCATATGAGCTTCTTCTTTTTTTCAACATAATAATGACTCCCCCTCACTTAAGCAATCTCTTAGTTGAAAGAACATGTAACAAATTTTAGTCCATAAGAGAATAACTATTCATCAAATTCAACACACACAACCGAGATAGGTTAAGCTCCTAGAGATTACACATGATTACCTAAATTTGATGAATATAAGTATTAAGAATTCTCATAATAAATTATCTTCAAATATAATGAAAATAAAATAAATCGATAATTAATATGAGATTAATTAGGGTTGAATGAAAGTGAACCTATTGATGTTCAAAGCATTATTTAATATTGTAATTGTTCAATGAATTTTCAAAAATTATAATAATGAAAGTACCAAAAAGTGTAATGCAATGATCAAACGATATGCAATAAGAACCAATCAACGCACTACACAAAATCAAAACAAATTAAGATTTAAGACAAGAAAAGATATCACATTTTCGAACCCAAACTTGTCGGATTGTTGGTTGTCTTGGTTTGTTGATGTTGAGCACTGATTGTTTTGACTTTTGATCGTCCGTTGGTCGCCACGTTGCATTCGGCTTTGTGTGCACTATTTGTTGTGGCTTCGACTTCCGGTTGATCTGGGGCACTCGACTTGGTTGTTGTTGCTTTTGAATCCTTGAAGGTTGTCGAGTGTTGGAAGATGCCAATTGATGTTTAGAAGATGCCGATTGAGTATTCTTATCTTTCCTAGGGCATGTCTTCTTGATGTGACATTTCTTTCCACATCTATGACATACTTTATCCTTCACAATAGTTGAGACTTTATGAGCTGAATTTTTTACCTTCTCAACATGTTTCCGCTCATATCCAAGTCCAAGTTTGCTTGTTTGACCCAATCCGAGCATGTCATCAAGTTTCTTTGATCCGTAGGAGAATTTTTGTATGTCGGACTTGAGTTCATGGACTTGTTTAGTCAAGACTTGGTTAGAAGTATGAATTTTCTTGACTTGATGTTCTAGAAAACCAATCTTCTCTTGGTAGGATTTGAACGTTATCTCCGATTGGTCTAGCTTCTCTTGGAGGATTTTGTTGTTCTTTAATATCGACTCCCTTTCCTCCTCAAGAGCTTTAGTTGTGGTCTTCAACATTTTATTTTCATCCTCAAGTTCCAATAGACGGTTCCTCAACTTCTTATTGTACTTAGCCATCTTCTTCGATTCCTTAAAAAGTTGTTGATACGCCACTAAGAGATTTTCCTCGTCCGACTCCTCTTCGCTCTCATCAAATAGAGGAGGCCGACTAATATTACTACCTTCTTCACCCATAATGATAGATAAATCTAGATCCCACTCTGATACCAAATGTTAGTTACGAGAGAGCCCTAAGGATCTATCTAGATACTATCAATACCTAGAGGGGGGTGAATAGGTATAACGGCCAAACCACAAATCTCGATGCAATAAAATAAGTGCAGAAATAAAAATAGCACACCAAAATTTACGTGGGAAAACTCCAACTAGGAGTAAAAAACCCACAGGACCAACACGCGATAACAATCCACTAGGAAATAAAAGATTACAAGGTGATTACCGACTCCACGGACTCAAACCTCTCTTTTATCTTCTTTGGATCTCGCGCACACCACCGGGTTGTCCACGCCCCACGTTCAAATCCACGAACGACACGTTCTGAATCCACGAAACGCTCAACTTCGAATCCACGAAGCCTTTATCACGTCGAATCCATGACGCCCACTTGAATCCACTAGCGCACTCCGTCCGGAGCAAGAACAATAAAGTCGATGATGATTTATTGCTTAGAATATCATTGAAGATCTATGGGAATAATCTCTAAGCAATTCTCAAATTGATTCTAGAAGAACATTAAAGATCTAGGGCACCATGAAATAATTTGAGAGAAGTTTAATGTAGAAGATGAGGAAAACGGCTACCTACAAGCTTCTAGGGTGTCTAAAAGATAATCTATGCTTAACCACATTTTAGAGACATCCCCACATCTTATTTATAGGTTTAGAAGCAATCTGAAATAGACTAGGATTGAAAACTGATTTTAAAGAGGTTTGGAATCAAATTAGGATTGCAAAACTGATTTTAAAAAGGTTTGGAAGCAATTAGAATCCAACTAATATTGCAAAACTGATTTTAAGAAATCTACCATCTTATTTATAGGTTTGGGAGACATTAGAATCAGAGTAGGATTGAAAAAATATATTTTCGAAAAATTGCGACGGGTCGGGGTCCAGACCTTGGATGCAGGGTCCGGACTCGGAAACTCTCCAGCGTTTCATAGTCCGGACCTCAGCTCTCAGGGTCCGGACCCTCCTTGCGTGACAGCCAGGGAGGCGTACGGGTTCCGGACCTCACCTTAGGGTCCGGATCCTGAAAATTGAAAAACTCAATTTTTATATTTTAAATCAATTTTTATCTATTCTAATGTCTTCCAAACACTTGTAAATGATCATAAATCATCATCAAGATTATTTAAACTTACCAAGCATCGTGAATTCATACGTTGAGTCTTCGAGTCTTCAAACTTCGTCTCTTCTTCTTTGAACCATCAAGACTCCGACTCACTTCACGAAATATGCCAATACAAGCATTCCTCACATTCAAATTACATATTACATTTTCTTTCCAAATACAATCAAATTGTTATTACAATTTTTCTCTTTTATATACCCTTAAGCTACGCTGATCCAGGGTACATCTACCTCTGGTCACAATCGCAGGACACTTACTATCAAGCTACGCCCCTCCCTCTCGCCGCCGTGCGCTCACGTGTGGACCTGAAAATATGGTGGGGTGAGAACTATAAACATAGTTTCTAGTGGGGTAAGGCCACATAAGGGAGAAGCTCGACCCACCAGGTCCAAAGGAAACAACACAAGCATAGGTTAGTAAATACAAATAACCATGCATAATTAAATCTACAAACTTGTAAATAAATATGAACAGATGCAACCTATTAAATGACATCTTTCATTTTCTTCTAGGTCCATCCCATAGTATATAATTCATTTACATTTGTAATTTTCATAGGCATTGGTGTCGGAATCGCCGCCCCACCAACCCGGTTTATCATTTGTGCGGACTTGCCGCCTTGCTATGGCATTGGGGTTGGCACCGCCACACCACCAACCCATCTTTGATCAATTTGGCGTTGGTTTCGGAATCGCCATTTCACCAACCAATTTTATTTATTTTGGCATTGGTTTCGGAATCGCCACTTCACCAACCCATTTTGTTTATTTTGGCATTGGTTTCGGAATCGCCACTTCACCAACCCATTTTGTTTATTTTGGCATTGGTTTCGGAATCGCCACTTCACTAACCCATTTTATTTATTTTGGCATTGGTTTCGGAATCGCCACTTCACCAACCCATTTTGTTTATTTTGGCATTGGTTTCGGAATCGCCACTTCACCAACCCATTTCGTTTACATTTAATGTATCTAACCTATGCCCAATGACACTAGGTTCACGTCAAGTTCCAACCTATGTTCAACAACACTAGGTTCATGTCAAGTTCCAACCTATGTTCAACAACACTAGGTTCATGTCAAGTTCCCAACCTATGTTCAACAACACTAGGTTCATGTCAAGATCCAACCTATGTTCAATGACATTAGGTTAATGTCAAGTTCCAACCTATGTTCAACAACACTAGGTTCATGTCAAGTTCCCAACCTATGTTCAACAACACTAGGTTTACATACCATTTTCCAACCTATGTTCAACAACACTAGGTTCATATCATCATTGTCAACCTATGTTCAACAACACTAGGTTTATATCATCATTGTCAACCTATGTTCAACAACACTAGGTTTATATCATCATTGTCAACCTATGTTCAATAACACTAGGTTTATATCATCATCGTCAACCTATGTTCAATGACACTAGATTTACATATCAAGTTCCAACCTATGTTCAATGACACTAGGTTCACATATCATTTTCCAACCTATGTTCAACAACACTAGGTTCACATCATTACCAACCTATGTTTAACAACACTAGGTTCAAATATCATTTTCTTCCAACCTATGTTCAACAACACTAGGTTCATATCACAATTACACTACTTCACACATTTAGTGCAAGTTATCACATGACAACCTCAATGATCATATTGTCATTATGCCACAATTCATGCATGTACTTGTCTATAACCTTTCTATCACTTAGAAGCACAAGTTATTCATACATGCAAATGTTCTTCCATGGTATTTAAGCATGCTACATATGATTCTACTCACATGCAAGGTGAGCTCATTGTTCATTTCACTTAATAAAACATTTTGGCCAACATGCATAATTTCATTTTAGGGTCTCATACATACACACTATTTAATTTCAATGGTTATTTATCCTAGACATTGAAGTGACCTAATCACTTCGGTGCAATACAAACCCACCTCACAAAGCTCCCTAATTGCTTGTAAACACTTGCAATTAGGCTCTTATCCTTGGCTTCAAGCTTGGTCTTCAAGCTCCTTGCCCTATCATACATGGAGGATTTTTACTCCGAGTCGAACTCAAAACAATTTCATCTCTTGGAATCACTCGAAATCGAGTTATCCCACATGATTTCCTAACCCTCAACTAGGGTTCTAAAGGGTTAAAATATTTTTAAACCCCTCCATAAGAGAATCCCTCTTTCAACCAAGGGTTTACATGCATGCATGTAAGAGCCCAAAATCACATGGCCAATCCCCACCATTTGTGGTCTAGATTGCCAAGGGTTTCCAAAAACCTCAAAATAAGAGATCAATTCCAAGGTTTAAACCCAAATCACCAAGAACTCACCTCTTGCCCAAGCTCCTCTAGCTTATTCTTGCTCCAAGAAGCTCTTTTCCCACCTTGGAAGCCCTTTCCAAGCTCAAATCCCTCATTTCTCTAAGTTTTGGAGAGGTCTCTAGAGAGAGAAAGTAGAGGAGAGGGAGAGGAGAAGTAGAGGAAGAAGAGGGAAAATGAAGAAGACAACCCCCCAACCTCCCCTCATAAGCCTACCACATGAAATTACCAAAATACCCCCATTCTGGAGTTTCTGGGTCCGTGGGGTACGGACCTTGCATCCCGGGTCCGGAACCCGTAAGCAATTTCAGCATTTTCGCAACTGGGGTCCGGATCCCAATCCCAGGGTCCGGACCCGGACACTGTGAACAGTATTTTCAGCCTTTTTATTTTCTTCTCATTTTCGCTCTAAAACTCTGTTTTTCATTCCGTTTTCTCTCCAAATCAAATCCAACACAACCGAAACTCTTCTACATATAAGAACACTTCCCAAGTTAGAGAATTATAGTTTATCCCTTACGAAATAATTATATTCCAACATACAATTGTATCTCAAAAATCTCCCAACTTTCCTCTAATCATTCCAACACTCTCAGGACACAATGTGGACTCACCAAATCCACTTCTAATCGTTCTGAAACCCTTGGAACTCAATTCTAAACACGTTCAACTTACTCCTGAACTAAACTTTGTCCAACTTGGCCAAAGTTCAATATGCTTCCGAATTGCGGTTCACTACATTCCTCCCTCCTTAAAAGGAGTTTCGTCCGCGAAACTAAGATCACACCTCAACTCGACTTGTCGAGTAAATGAGGGTATCATTGCGTTCTCCTGCTCCTTAGCGTCTTTACGCTTTTCGTGATTGCTCAAGCGGCTCATAACGAAGGATGTGGGTTCGATCATGACTATGCTTGCGGAATGTGATTACATGAAATACATTATGAACTTCCGCAAGTCGGTGGCAGTGCAAGTCGATATGTAACGACCCTACACGCTCCAATACTTCTCACAGTCCGGCACATCGAGGATTTATCTTGCCTCGAACTTCACTCCAACTTCACCCCCTGCTCGGGTGGCATTTCCAAGGAATTGCGGTCATCTACCGCATACGTTTCCATTCAACCGACGATCGCCCGAAAACCACTTTTTTTTTCCATCGGGCCCGTGTCATCGTCAACCGTCATCAATAGACGACGAACCCTATAAATGCTATTAGGTTTCCTCTGAGGTCAGGACTACCCTTCATCCTCGTGGTGTGGATCCGACAAGAATGAACCAACTAGTCAAATGGTCCACCACCACACAAATTGCATTCGGGCAGACCCCCTCGATTCACACAAGGATCCACAGGGTATCACTCTATTACCCTGTCCCAACACTTTGTATCGTCAACTTATTCTGCCAACGACTACTACTGGTCCAACACCTTGGCCATTCGAGAGTCTAATCGTCGCATGTGACTCTCATTCACATTTACTGTCCCATTATGGAACTCACCCTGATCCGATCACCGGCATTGCTTAGGGGCAATATCATTGGTGCATCGTTCGATCACGAGTGACCCTACCATACGTGGACTTCTAGCTCTACAACAAGATGGCACATTAGGCACATCCACAAGTTTCAGTCCACTTTGATAGCACAGTCCTTAAAACCCCACGTGGCTTTTACTATCCCAATGTCTCATAAGAGCACATCACTTTACTTTCATTTGCCACGGTTCCACGTCACGTCATTTTCGCGACGAGTACACACGAACACTCCGTTCGTAATCCGATTTCATCTCATCGACAATGCCAGACTCGGCGGTTCCAATTAGGCGAGCGGTATGACCGAGCCTCCGCTCCTCAGGTCACTACCCTCATTCCTCCTGGACACGATCAACGCTCTCATACTACCAGAGCCATCGGTTAAACCGCTAACCTCGGTTTATCACAGATGGTCCACAGACCAAAATCTCACATAGGCTGTAGTACCCCTGGGGCCTAACTGACGGAATGACTGTAGTATTTTTAGACTGTCCGACACTTCTGGAGAAGGTCGAGACAAGTCGGAGTCGTTTCGGCGTCAAATAGACGCGAAAACGGACTCGGAGCACCGAAGCGAGCCAAAACTGAGTTTTGGGCTTTTGAAGTTTCGGGCGCCCAGATGCTCTGTTTTGGGCGCCCAGTTGTCCAGTGCCCCTTTTCTGAAAATTACTAAGTCATTTCGGATCCATGTTTCGGGCGCCCGGAAAGTGAGTCCGGAAATCCTGCCTCGTGAGTATCGAACGGCTTGACACGTGTTGATCGGTTGGTGTGATCCGCCGGACCAGGTTTGGGCGCACCGGACCGCGGCGGAGAGTCCGATGGTCGAGTTGGTGCAGGCTGAAGAACCGGGCGCCCACTTCATGAGTTTCGGGCGCCCGGAAGTGTGGTTTTCTGCTGAGGACAGGTTAGTTGTAATTATGTTCTTGAGGCTTATTACCCCGAAACCATGGGTCTATAAGAGTTGTGGACGACCTCCCCTGAGGCTTTTTCTCCCCTCTTCATGGTGAAACTCGGATCTTGCAAGGGAAACCCTCTCTTCTCTCCCAATTTCATCTTCCTCCATTGATGAACTTGGTTTCCTGCTGAAACTACAACGTCGACCTGGAGTGTTCGTGCTCGTGTGCAGTGTAGGAGTATCCAAATCCAACGAAACTTGGTTTGTTGGATAGAGGACTCGCAGAGAAAGAAGTGGAATCTTTCCAATCGCGATTTGGACAGGTATGTAAGCTACAGTTGATGTTTTACTGGACCCCTGGTGTTCTTGAGCTGAAACTTGGGTTTTTCCTTTGTTCTTGGGATCCAATCTCTTGGGAGCTGGAATTACGAAGTGAAGATTGATCCTTCCACTTTCCTTGCTGGTTTGGAGGTTCTTCCCACTGGAATTGAGGATTCAAAGGTGAGTTCTAGCTCAGATTTTGAGTAATTGCTTAAGTGCTGAATTTTTGGGTCATTGATGGAATTTCTTGGATTTTTAGATCCAGATCTTTGTGAGGATCTTTGGAGAGGTTTTGGTTTGTTCCATCACTATTTTTGTGAGGTTTGTGACCCCTTTCTATGAGCTAGATTCGTTGGAATCCCTGAATTCTTGCTGTGTTTGTGTTTTGCTTAAGTGCTGGAACTTCTGGATCCATGTGCAGGAGGGTCCAGAAGTGAATCCGGTTCAGTGTGTGGACCTTTTGGACATCGAGTCGAACTCCGATTTGGCTGAAATTTGGAGGGTTTGTTCTTGAACCTCTGCTGGTGAGTTGAGCCAAATTTCACTGCATTTGGACTTAGGATTTAGATTTTATCGCATGTTGATCACATGTGGGTTGTGCTGCCAGGCTGCAGTTCTGGGCTGATGATCTGGGCGCCCAGAACAGTGCGCAGGTGAGTCCGAATCTCGAGGTTGCAGATTTGAGCTCGATTTCGGCCGGCGTTGTTTGGAGGCCTTCCACTCGACTCCTAGCCGCTGTTGGATAGCTTTCGAGGTGGGTTGATGTTACCGAAATCGCCGGATTTCCTCCTAAGTATAGAGAGTGCAGCATGCTGTTTTATTATCTGTTAAATCATGTTAGTAGCTCGAATTCGTGAATTTGCATGTGTTTATATGAAATCTGAATTTGGAGCATAAATTGATAATTTATCGACATGACTTTACATGCTGAACTGGGAATTGACTTAGGAGAAAACTTGCGAACATACAACCGTCACTTTTCGAACTGTTATCAGATTTAGCTCTAGGAGCCGTTTCTGTTCTTGTATCACCGCTGTTAGTGCGAGGTGGATACTTAGTTCGTTATAGGACGAGTTTACGCTCGTGCTGGGATGCCGAGCTTGTATTTACAGCAGGGTTAGACTGTTCTGTATTACCGGGTGCCGTCGGGGTTGACGGTAGACCCAGACTCTTGTTTTAGCTTCTAGTTGTGCTGAGGGCACGTGAGCTTAGAGTCTTTGACCCCTTTTGACCCCTTTGTTCTTTGACTATAGCCTGTATGAGCCTGATTGAGCTCGACAGAGACACGCTTGCATACTCGGTTGGGTCGCGCCCACGAGTGCCGCTCCGGAGCCTGGCTACTTGCGTTGATGTCGTCTTAGTCCCGGTGGGACTCTCGCTCTCCACCCAGTGCCTTTGAGGTAGCGTACGGTGTTGCTTAGACAGGCGGGACGGGCGTATTGCAGTCCCTGTGGATCGGGTCAGTGCTGGTTACCTATTGGTCGGGGATGCTTTTACTTTGAGAGTTGGCTGGACGAGCCCGTTTGGGCGGTTCCATTAGATTGGGTCAGGGTTGATTTCTCACTTTGGTGGTGCTTACTTGAGAGTTGACTTGGATAGTGGTAGGGTAGTGGCATGATAGCTGTTGAGTTTATTCCAGCTTACTTTGTTGTTCTTTACCTACCAGCTATACTGTTAGTCTCGTAGACTTAGTGGGTGGATCGTAGAGGTCGGTATCGGTACCCACTGAGGACTACTTCTTTTGATAGTAGTTCTCACACCCTTTGTTGCCACCTTTTTGCAGAGCCTTCTTCTGTTGCGGCTGCTGCGCCTGTTTCCGCGGATCGAGGTAAGGGAGTCGCGAGCTAGATCCCTACCTGTCCCTGTTGTTCCTAGAGGAGGACCCTACTGGAGATAGTTTCCTTTAGAGTTGTGCCATGTACATATACTGTGGATTTGTACCTATTTTTGGTTGTGGTGGACCTGTTGTATTTTGGACTCTATATGTACAGGTGGCTTTTGTTATTAGTCTGTTTTATTTCAGATTTATATATCTCTTGTAGTGGCTTGTATGTTTGTTTACAGGTTAGCTATCGCTTCGTATACATAGAAAAATCTATGTATACGGCGGATCTGTTGGCGAGCCCGGGGAAACGAGTAATCCGGGGCGTGACATAGGCCTACCGCCTAAATCCGTCTCAACATTGCGCAATGTCTCTCGTTCGCACGCGTAGACCCAATCATCAATTGGCAGAGTCCTCACTTGGGACTTCGCACACACACTCCAACCAGGAGCAACCAAGACCCCAAACCACTACAAGTCCTCGGGTTGAGTCATATCTATATCCTCGGTGTACTAATGATCACACAATCTCACACGTGGCATTCCACGTTCCTGGGTCATTGCTCGGACTACCGCCCCGACCATAAGTCTCCGCCCCACCCTCAGGTCTCGGGCCGCTGTCACACACAGCTGACTACGCATGTCCATGTGGCCCTAGGCTCCACAGTCCACACATGGTCCGGGCACGGATCGTCCCCAAGAAATACCCGCCATCGTCGTCACACACGACGCGCTCTACCGAGCAATACAAACCTCTATCGGGTCCTAAGCACCTAGTGCAAGCCACCAGCCCTACGAGCGGTCCATGGCCCGCTTCACACTTAGCAATGCTCAAGTGTTACTGCCAACAAACCCTCTCGGCTGAACATAATCCGCACTCCACGAGTATCTATACTCGAGCGTTCTACGCTTGTATGCATTTCCGTACTAACATAAGCACTAGACAATCTTGCCTATGCACAAAAACCATGCAAGTACAATTTCTCATACCTCGGGTTGAGGTACTACTAGACCCACTCGCCAAACCTTGGCGACTATCTTATTATTTTCGCAACAGTGATTCCACTTTCACCATTTGGTTTGCCGGATCGACATCCGGAACTCTTGGACTACTAGGATGTCCTCGAGTGCCATGACTCGACTCTCACAATTGGGTACTCACATTGCCTTGAGAGTCAGTCCACCATTTCCATCCTTACCATGAGCCCTATCCTCGGCTCCATATCAGCAATTTACGGGCACCAACTACTCACCTATCTGCTTTGGTAGGCGATACACGATGATGTCACAAGCATGCCAGGGTAACTACACTTACCAATATCCTAGTCCCTACTATATTTATGCCCGTATAGCAGCAATTGACCACACGATAATGCATGCAATGCTCCAATATCACATCACGCTCTACATATAATTTCATTAGTTATATCATACTTGCCACGACGTCATCGGTAGCAGTAGGCTCCTCAACCTGGGTCGCGTATCCATGGCCACTTGGAGCCCGTCGCGAACCCCCCAGTTGCCTTAACATCGGCACATGCTCTCTGGACCTTGCCGCAGGTGGCATACCCGCACGCTATCTCGGAGAGGAGAAGGCTGTCGCAAGCATCAGGGCCCGGCTATCCCCCTGCGGTCACTCATCCCGCGCATGGCCCGGTTGCCCACATCTGCTTGTTGCCACATCACTCCAACGAGTGTGGCCAACTGTTCACGGAGCTCTGAGTCTCCACTCGCTCCGGATTACTCAGCGACCCCACTTGGCTCATCCCACATCGATCTTATTGAAGATCGCCTGCGCTGTAGCACTCTGAATTTCGGTGCGTTGTATCGAACTTTACTAAATTTGATAAAGTTCGATGGAAGCCGATAATGGCTGGTGTGGAATCGGGTTCCGAAGGTTTCGGAACATTATGGGTACGAGTGAAAACCCGAAAATTAAAAAATTGTGAAAAAGGGACCAAGTGGAGCAAAACTGCTCACGGGGTCCGGACCCTGGAAGCTGGGGTCCGGACAATGAAGTCCGCGGGCAGCCACGGTCCGGACCCGGATGTTACGATCCGGACCCGAGCTGGTTTCCGAGTTGGGGTGCGTACGGGTTCCGGACCCGGACACCAAGGTCCGGACCCGGCCTGCGCGCTGGTCAGTTATCAGTGCGAGGTCCGGACCCCACTTGCAAGGTCCGGACCCGGCTGAGGCAGAATGCCCAGTGAGGGGTATTTTGGTAATTTCGTGGTGAATAGGTTATGTAGGGGGGGCTGAGGTCTTTCCCCTCATTCATCTTCACTTTCCTCTCATTCCCTCTCCCTCTCCCTCACTTTCTCTCTCTAGAGATTTCTCCAAAGCTTGGAGAAGTGATGGATTGGAGCTTGGAAAAGGACTTCCAAGGTGCAAAGAAGCTTCTTGGTGCAAGAAGAAGCTTGGGAGCAAGGGCTTCGAGGTGAGTTCTTGTGATTTAGGGTTTAAACCTTAGATTTAATCCTTCAAGATGAGATTTTTGGAAACCCTATACAATCTCAACCACAAAAGGTGGAAGATTGGCCATGAAATCTAGGATTTGGCTTGCATGCATGCATGCAAACCCTAGGTAGATTTGGGGCTTTTGTCATGGGAGGTTCTAAAAATATTTGGACCTTCGGAAATTACAATTGAGGCATAGGAAATCATGTAAGAACACTTGATTTCAAGTATTGAGTTGATTTATGGGTTCGTAACGAGTAACGAACCATTTTCTTGTAGAAGCTTGGGTTGAAGCAAGAACTCAAGGCTTGGAGACTTAGGAGCTCAAAGAATACAAGAATTTGGAAGCTCTTAAGGTGGGTTTGTGTTTACCGAAGTGATTAGGTCACTTTCATGTCTAGGGTAAATATCCATTTAAAGATAAAATGGTATGTGTTGTGAACCCTAGAACTTGCATGTTGGCAAAGGTAAAATCATGATAGGTAGAGCAATGAGCTCCTATTGCATGATATAGAATTCAAGTATAATTCAATTATCTATACTTGTTGCATGGTTGCATGTATGATTGGAACCTAGTGTTATTGAACATAGGTTGGAACATGTGAGAATAGAACCTAGTGTTATTGAACATAGGTTGGAACATGTGAGAATGGAACCTAGTGTCATTGAACATAGGTTGGACATGAGATTGGAACCTAGAGTCATGGAACCTAGGTTGAGAATGAGAAAGTAAACCTAGTGTCATTGAACATAGGTGAGACTTAGTGACTTGAACCTAATGTCATGAGACTTAGGTTGGCAAGTGAAAGATGTGAAAAACGGGATGTGCGACGATTTTGCTATCCCGGGTAGGCGACGATTTCGCTACCATGCCATGAGTTGGCGGTGTTGATACGCGATGTGCTGAGGGCACGTGAGCTTAGAGTCTTTGACCCCTTTTGACCCCTTTGTTCTTTGACTATAGCCTGTATGAGCCTGATTGAGCTCGACAGAGACACGCTTGCATACTCGGTTGGGTCGCGCCCACGAGTGCCGCTCCGAAGCCTGGCTACATGCGTTGATGTCGTCTTAGTCCCGGTGGGACTCTCGCTCTCCACCCAGTGCCTTTGAGGTAGCGTACGGTGTTGCTTAGACAGGCGGGACGGGCGTATTGCAGTCCCTGTGTATCGGGTCAGTGCTGGTTACCTATTGGTCGGGGATGCTTTTACTTTGAGAGTTGGCTGGACGAGCCCGTTTGGGCGGTTCCGATAGATTGGGTCAGGGATGATTTCTCACTTTGGTGATGCTTACTTGAGAGTTGACTCGGATAGTGGTAGGGTAGTGGCATGATAGCTGTAGAGTTTATTCCAGCTTACTTTGTTGTTCTTTACCTACCAGCTATACTGTTTGTCTCGTAGACTTAGTGGGTGGACCGTTGAGGTCGGTATCGGTACCCACTGAGGACTACTTCTTTTGATAGTAGTTCTCACACCCATTGTTGCCACTTTTTTTGCAGAGCCTTCTTCTGTTGCGGCTGCTGCGCCTGTTTCCGCGGATCGAGGTAAGGGAGTCGCGAGCTAGATCCCTACCTGTCCATGTTGTCCCTATAGGAGGACCCTACTGGAGATAGTTTCTTTTTGGGTTGTGCCATGTACATATAGTGTGGATTTGTACCTATTTTGGTTGTGGTGTACCTGTTGTTTTTTGGACTCTATATGTACATGTGACTTTTGTTATTAGTATGTTTTATTGCAGCTCTATATATCTCTTGTAGTGGCTTGTATGTTTGTTTACAGGTTAGCTATCGCTTCGTATACATAGAAAAATCTATGTATACGGCGGATCTGTTGGCGAGCCCGGGGAAACGAGTAATCCGGGGCGTGACAGTTGTGGGCCTACCTCGATCGCAAGATGGCCACGACGCGATTTGGGTGGTGGTGGATCATTTGTCAAAGTCGGCACACTTTTTGCCAATCCACACCACTTGGTCGGGAGACAAGTTAGCACAAGTCTACCTAGACGAGATTATGCGATTGCACGGGGTCCCGACCTCGATAGTTTCAGATCGAGATCCCCGTTTTACGTCGCATTTTTTGAAAAGCTTGCAAGAAGCTTTGGGTACACAGCTCGATTTCAGTTCAGCATTTCATCCTCAAACTGACGGTCAATCGGAAAGGACAATTCAGATTTTGGAGGATATACTGCGAGCGTGTGTGATGGACTTCAAGGGTGCATGGCCTACACATTTACCGATGGCTGAGTTCGCTTATAATAATAGCTATCAATCTAGCATCGGTATGGCACCGTTTGAAACCTTGTATGGAAGAAAATGCCGCTCTCCTATTCATTGGAGCGAAGTCGGCGAGAGAAGGGTCTTAGGACCGGATGTGTTGCGTGAAGCGGAGGAAAATGTCCGCTTGGCACGTGAACGCTTATCGACGGCGCAATCTAGACAAAAGAGTTATGCGGATCGACGTCGACGAGATTTGAAATTCGCAGTAGGAGACCGCGTCTTCTTGAAAGTGTCACCCATGAGAGGGGTGAAACGATTTGGTGTTCGGGGTAAGTTAAGTCCCCGTTACATTGGACCTTATGAGGTTTTGGAGCGTGTGGGATCCGTGGCATATCGGCTAGCTTTGTCGCCAAAACTTGCGGGGATACACAATGTGTTCCATGTATCGACGCTCCGCAAGTATATGTATGATCCGGCGCACGTCCTCGAGTATGTGCCTATAGAGCTTCATGAGGATATGACTTATGAGGAGTTTCCCTTGTGTATCATAGATCGCGAGATGAAAAATTTGAGGAATCGTGAAATTCCTTATGTAAAAGTACAATAGACAAATCACGGTGAGCGTGAAGCTACGTGGGAATTGGAAAGCTCAATGAAGGAGCGGTTTCCTTACCTCTTCGCTGAGTCCAGCTGAGGTATGATTTAGTTTCGCGGCCGAAACTCTCTTTAAGGGGGGAGGAATGTAGCACTCTGAATTTCGGTGTGTTGTATCGAACTTTACTAAATTTGATAAAGTTCGATGGAAGCCGATAATGGCTGGTGTGGAATCGGGTTCCGAAGGTTTCGGAATATTATGGGTACGAGTGGAAACCCGGAAATCAAAAAATTGTGAAAAAGGGACCAAGTGGAACAAAACTGCTCACGGGGTCCGGACCCTGGAAGCTGGAGTCCGGACAATGAAGTCCGCGGGCAGACACGGTCCGGACCCGGATGTTACGGTGCGGACCCGAGTTGGTTTCCGAGTTGGGTGCGTACGGGTTCCGGACCCGAACACCAAGGTCCGGACCCGGCCTGCGCGCTGGTCAGTTATCAGTGCGGGGTCCGGACCCCACTTGCAAGGTCCGGACCCGGCTGAGGCAGAATGCCCAGTGAGGGGTATTTTGGTAATTTCGCGGTGAATAGATTATGTAGGGGGGCTGAGGTCTTTTCCCTCATTCCTCTTCACTTTCCTCTCATTCTCTCTCCCTCTCCCTCTCCCTCACTTTCTCTCTCTAGAGATTTCTCTAAAGCTTGGAGAAGTGGTGGATTGGAGCTTGGAAAAAGACTTCCAAGGTGCAAAGAAGCTTCTTGGTGCAAGAAGAAGCTTGGGAGCTAGGGCTTCGAGGTGAGTTCTTGTGATTTAGGATTTAAACCTTGGATTTAATCCTTCAAGATGAGGTTTTTGGAAACCCTATACAATCTCAACCACAAAAGGTGGAAGATTGGCCATGAAATCTAGAGTTTGGCTTGCATGCATACAAACCCTAGGTAGATTTGGAGCTTTTGTCATGGGAGGTTCTAAAAATATTTGGACCTTCGGGAATTGCAGTTGAGGCATAGAAAATCATGTAAGAACACTTGATTTCAAGTATTGAGTTGATTTATGGGTTCGTAACGAGTAACGAACCATTTTCTTGTAGAAGCTTGGGTTGAAGCAAGAACTCAAGGCTTGGAGACTTAGGAGCTCAAAGAATACAAGAATTTGGAAGCTCTTAAGGTGGGTTTGTGTTTACCGAAGTGATTAGGTCACTTTCATGTCTAGGGTAAATATCCATTTAAAGATAAAATGGTATGTGTTGTGAACCCTAGAACTTGCATGTTGGCAAAGGTAAAATCATGATAGGTAGAGCAATGAGCTCCTATTGCATGATATAGAATTCAAGTATAATTCAATTATCTATACTTGTTGCATGGTTGCA
Source organism: Puya raimondii (assembly GCA_016920855.1). NCBI lineage: Eukaryota > Viridiplantae > Streptophyta > Magnoliopsida > Poales > Bromeliaceae > Puya > Puya raimondii. The sequence continues at coordinate 4,755,560 of JABWPP010000049.1, forward strand.
TGTATGATTGGAACCTAGTGTTATTGAACATAGGTTGGAACATGTGAGAATAGAACCTAGTGTTATTGAACATAGGTTGGAACATGTGAGAATAGAACCTAGTGTTATTGAACATAGGTTGGAACATGTGAGAATAGAACCTAGTGTTATTGAACATAGGTTGGAACATGTGAGAATGGAACCTAGTGTCATTGAACATAGGTTGGACATGAGATTGGAACCTAGAGTCATGGAACCTAGGTTGAGAATGAGAAAGTAAACCTAGTATCATTGAACATAGGTGAGACTTAGTGACTTGAACCTAAGGTCATGAGACTTAGGTTGGCAAGTGAAAGATGTGAACAACGGGATGTGCGACGATTTTGCTATCCCGGGTAGGCGACGATTTCGCTACCATGCCATGAGTTGGCGGTGTTGAAACGGGATGTGCGACGATTTTGCTATCCCGGGTAGGCGACGATTTCGCTACCATGCCATGAGTTGGCGGTGTTGAAACGGGATGTGCGACAATTTTGCTATCCCGGGTAGGCGACGATTTCGCTACCATGCCATGAGTTGGCGGTGTTGACACGGGATGTGCGACGATTTTGCTATTCCGGGTATGCGACGATTTCGCTACCACGCCATGAGTTGGCGGTGTCGAGATGGGATGTGCGACGAGGTTGCTATCCCGGGTATGCGACGAGTTCGCTACCCATGCCATGTGATGGCGGTGTTGAGATGGGGTATGCGACGATTTTGTTATCCCGAGTATGCGACGAGTTCGCTACTCGAACTAGGAGGTGACGAGTTCACTCCTTGAATGTTGGAACCCTTATGGTGAGACGGCGATTCTGAAACCATAAGTAAATGACAAGTAATTAAACTTAGTCAATGTGAAATATAGGATGAACCTAGGAGAGAATGATAAGTTATATTTCATTTGGTTGCATCATTTATGTTTATTTACAAGCTTGTAAATAATTGTTGCATAGTTATTTGTGATCTAACTTATGCATATGGTGTTTCTTTGGACCTGGTGGGTCGAGCTTCTCTCTTGGGTGGCCTTACCCACTGGGAACTATGTTTATAGTTCTCACCCCACGTTTTACAGGTCCTTCCGCGAGTGAGGCGGCGGAGCGAGACAAGGGTTTAGCTCTCTAGATAGCGGCCCTTCCATTTTGGTGATACATAGAGTTGTACCTCGTGGATAAGCTTGTGTTGTGACGCCTTGGGCGGGTAGAAGGGACTCTATCCGTTCGGCGGGTCTGGGGCATGTGCCCGTGCGGTTATCCTTTCCACCTAGTTGGTGTTAAAGGCCCGACGGGGCGTGACATGCGCGGTGCCATCGCTTCCTAGAACTCGACAATTTCGATGAAATCCTCGACCTTCTAGGTCAAGTACAAACAATCAATACAAACACGGACTCAAATCAGGCGAAAGTCACACAAGGGCGTCTATTCTCATCACTCGGTTTCATATTGTCGGCCGCCAACATGAACACCCTCGGTTGAAAATAAACCACACGTTGAATCTACCTCTAACATCCGATTAGAGGCATACAACACTTGACCCAATCGTTTCATCTTTCGCCACATGTCACAAGTACTCGTCGCTCACGAGCCTAGATCATTATGGTTTACCATCCTAGGGTCTCCTAGGTCCTTCTAAACCATTTCTACGCTCTGATACCACCTCAGTCTATCACGCCCCGCCGTCCCTTCCCCAAATAGATGGAAGGAGCCCCGCACGGGCGCGTGCGCCAGACCCGCCGAACGAACAGAGTTTTTCCTGTTCGCCCAAGGCGTCACAATCGGTACAATTCAAAACATTCCAAACAGGAATAGAATTCGTACACAGATTGTATAAGGAAAGCATCATAAACATAAGTAACTACGCTATTACAAGCATTCCTCACATTCAAATTACATATTACAATTTCTTTCCAAATACAATCAAATTGTTATTACAATTTTTCTCTTTTATATACCCTTAAGCTACGCTGATCCAGGGTACATCTATCTCTGGTCACAATGGCAAGACGCTAACTATCAAGCTACGCCCCTCCCTCGTGCCGCCGCGCGCTCACGTGTGGACCTGAAAATATGGTGGGGTGAGAATTATAAACCTAGTTCCTAGTGGATAAGGCCACCCAAGGGAGAAGCTCGACCCACCAGGTCCAAAGGAAACAACACAAGCATAGGTTAGTAAATACAAATAACCATGCATAATCAAATCTACAAACTTGTAAATAAATATGAACAGATGCAACCTATTAAATGACATCTTTCATTTTCTCCTATATCCATCCCATAGTATATAATTCATTTACATTTGTAATTTTCATAGGCATTGGTGTCGGAATCGCCGCCCCACCAACCCGGTTTATCATTTGTGCGTACTTGCCGCCTTGCTATGGCATTGGGGTTGGCACCGCCACACCACCAACCCATCTTTGATCACTTTGGCGTTGGTTTCGGAATCGCCACTTCACAACCCATTTTATTTATTTTGGCATTGGTTTCGGAATCGCCACTTCACCAACCCATTTTGTTTATTTTGGCATTGGTTTCGGAATCGCCACTTCACCAACCCGTTTTGTTTATTTTGGCATTGATTTCGGAATCGCCACTTCACCAACCCATTTTATTTATTTTGGCATTGGTTTCGGAATCGCCACTTCACCAACCCATTTTGTTTATTTTGGCATTGGTTTCGGAATCGCCACTTCACCAACCCATTTTGTTCACATTTAATGTATCTAATCTATGCCCAATGACACTAGGTTCACGTCAAGTTCCAATCTATATTCAACAACACTAGGTTCATGTCAAGTTCCAACCTATGTTCAAAACACTAGGTTCATGTCAAGTTCCCAACCTATGTTCAACAACACTAGGTTCATGTCAAGATCCAACCTATGTTCAATGACATTAGGTTCATGTCAAGTTCCAACCTATGTTCAACAACACTAGGTTCATGTCAAGTTCCCAACCTATGTTCAACAACACTAGGTTTACATACCATTTTCCAACCTATGTTCAACAACACTAGGTTCATATCATCATTGTCAACCCATGTTCAACAACACTTGGTTTATATCATCATTGTCAACCTATGTTCAACAACACTAGGTTTATATCATCATTGTCAACTTATGTTCAACAACACTAGGTTTATATCATCATTGTCAACCTATGTTCAACAACACTAGGTTTATATCATCATCGTCAACCTATGTTCAATGACACTAGGTTTACATATCAAGTTCCAACCTATGTTCAATGACACTAAGTTCACATATCATTTTCGAACCTATGTTCAACAACACTAGATTCACATCATTACCAACCTATGTTTAACAACACTAGGTTCAAATATCATTTTCTTCCAACCTATGTTCAACAACACTAGGTTCATATCACAATTACACTACTACACACATTTAGTGCAAGTTATCACATGACAACCATACTTCAATAATCATATTGTCATTATGCCACAATCCATACATGTACTTGTCTATAACCTTTCTATCACATAGAAGCACAAGTTATTCATACATGCAAATGTTCTTCCATGGTATTTAAACATGCTACATATGATTCTACTCACATGCAAGGTGAGCTCATTGTTCATTTCACTTAATAAAACATTTTGGCCAACATGCACAATTTCATTCTAGGGTCTCATACATACACACCATTTAATTTCAATGGTTATTTACCCTAGACATGGAAGTGACCTAATCACTTCGGTGCAACACAAACCCACCTCACAAAGCTCCCTAATTGCTTGTAGACACTTGCAATTAGGCTCTTATCCTTGGCTTCAAGCTTGGTCTTCAAGCTCCTTGCCCTATCATACATGGAGGATTCGTTACTCCGAGTCGAACTCAAAATAATTTCATCTCTTGGAATCACTCGAAATCGAGTTATCCCACATGATTTCCTAACCCTCAACTAGGGTTCTAAATGGTTAAAATATTTTTAAACCCCTCCATAAAAGAATCCCTCTTTCAACCTAGGGTTTACATGTATGCATGTAAGAGCCCAAAATCACATGGCCAATCCCCACCATTTGTGGTCTAGATTGCCAAGGGTTTCCAAAAACCTCAAAATAAGAGATCAATTCCAAGGTTTAAATCCAAATCACCAAGAACTCACCTCTTGCCCAAGCTCCTCTAGCTTATTCTTGATCCAAGAAGCTCTTTTCCCACCTTGTAAGCCTTTTCCATGCTCAAATCCCTCATTTCTCCAAGTTTTGGAGAGGTCTCTAGAGAGAGAAAGTAGAGAAGAGGGAGAGGAGAAGTAGAGGAAGAAGAGGGAAAATGAAGAAGACAACCCCCCAACCCCCCCTCATAAGCCTACCACATGAAATTACCAAAATACCCCCATTCTGGAGTTTCTGGGTCCGTGGGGTCCGGACCTTGCATCCCGGGTACAGAACCCGTAAGCAATTTCAGCATTTTCGCAGCTGAGGTCCGGATCCCAATCCCAGGGTCCGGACCCGGACACTGTGAACAGTATTTTCAGCCTTTTTATTTTCTTCTCATTTTCGCTCTAGAACTCCGTTTTTCATTCCGTTTTCTCTCCAAATCAAATCCAACACAACCGAAACTCTTCTAGACATAAGAACACTTCCCAAGTTGGAGAATTATAGTTTATCCCTTACGGAATAATTATATTCCAACATACAATTGTATCTCAAAAATCTCCCAACTTTTCTCTAATCATTCCAACACTCTCGGGACACAACGTGGACTCACCAAATCCACTTCTAATCGTTCCGAAACCCTCGGAACTCAATTCTAAACATGTTTAACTTACTCATGAACTAAACTTTGTCCAACTTGGCCAAAGTTCAATATGCTTCCGAATTGGGGTTCACTATAGTAGGCCTATTAGCGTGCCCGGGGGCTTCCGCTGTAACCTAGGTCGGTGACAATAAGGTCAAATCATATAAAAGTAAATCAGCTGACCAATAAGGTCAAATCTCAACGAATAGTAATCATCGATCTATTTGGTAAATATCATAGTCAGATAGATAAGAAACTAAAATGAATCATACTCTACATGTCATACATTATCTAGAAAGTGAAAATTGTTATGGTAACTCTTAAGTAATATGATATTTAGATAAATAAGGCAATCGACATGTAGAGTAACTGAGCATGTATAAGTACAGTGTCATGATAAGTTGTACTAGTCAACAAATGTAATAGAATAGAAGGAATATAGAGAAAAACCGAGTAAGATACAACTTTCTAGACTTCTGATTGAAGCACTCACCTAACCAAGCATCCGAGTGCTCTAGGTTCACCTGAACCTAGACAAAATAATAAAGTACCACCATCAGTCTCTACTTGTCACCTATACCAACAGACATGACCAAACCACACCAACGTGCACTAAAACACAAATGGAACATCGATTCCATAAACGAACTTCTAAAACTAAGCCCAAAGGGGTTTCGAGTGTGTTACCAAACTTTCGTTATCCAAAAGTTAACTGACTATGTAAGGAGGTCGACGACATGACTCTAGTTGCAACAGACCAGCTCCGGGGCCACGACGACGATCGCTAGCAATTGGGAAACAAGATGGGTTGTGCGAAGGGTATTCAGGTACAATATGGTCATACACCACCATAAGTTGTCCGGATAGCACCAACAAGGTAGGCACGACATCGGGGATGGCGTAAGAATCTCTGTGCTCCCAAGAATAGAGATCATCAGTAGCGGGGTTGACCAGAAATGCCAACTAAAATATGGGGCATTTTTCCGAGCACCAGTTGGGCAGTGGTGAAAATAGTGGATCTATGGGCAAGTTTGGTTGCAACTCGGGGAAGCAAGAGGATGAGTGAGTATCATAGACCGCCGTGCTCGCCAGAAGGAGGTCACCAGAGACAGCAGATGCCGGAGGAGCCCCCCTCAGCCCCAAGGAGAATTAGGGAGCAAGAGTAATAGCAATAGCTTGTAGAACTTGCTAGCTGGCTCATGCCGCTCAACGGTGGTTGGAGAGGCTTCTAGCCGGCCTGGATAGGGCTGCCGAGGCTTCCCTGGCCAGTTGTAGCAACTGCCAACCACAACTTGAGAGAGAGAAAAGATGAAAAGATAGAGCAGCAAGGTGGGGAACAGCGCCTTGGGGTTGGACACTGGCCAAGTGAGGTCGGCTGGGGTACGGCAGGGCCAGCGAGGCTGCGGCTGGCGATGGCGGTGACCTTGAGCCGCGGATATCAAGCGCGCGCGTGCACACACACACATACAGAGAGACAAAAATAGAGAGAGGGAGAGAGAGAAAGAGAGGGATAGAGAGAGAAAGCTCGGGGAGGGGCTTCTGTCTGTCAAGAATGTGTCAATAAAAATTCTAACCGTTGGATCCACCGTATAATTTGGGATTGGCAAGAATATATCATATGAGCCACATCCAACATTACATCCTATATATATATATATATATATACACACACCTAATGGAAGGATGTTCAACTATGTCCGTCCATCGAAAACGTGTCAACTTACACCCTAACCATTGGATCGATTGTATTATTAGGAATCGATTAATCACGTGGGATACATCTAACATTACACTCTTTTATAGAGTACTAGTTGAGTAGTTGACTGTACGTGCAAATGTACGTAACAATTATTTTAATTTATTACAAATCAATATAAATTTGTACATTACATTTATCCAAAAATTTACAATAAAAATTATATTTTATACATTTATATGTTATATTTTATTGGAAAATATCTACGATATCCTATATTGTTATTTTTTATATATACATTGAATATTGTTATATATTTTTCGAATTCTGATTAATCTAAAATTTAACTATATGTTTTAAACTAAAAACATCAAATTTTAATTCACATTTAATTAAAATTTAAAATTTAATTTTGATCCACTGTAATTAAAAAAATTTAATTATTAATTCCAATTTGATATCCAAAATTAAATTTAATTCACGATTTAAACTAAATTTTAATTTTAGTGTAAAATAGATGGATATGAATGCTATTTTTTAACAGATTGATCATAACTGTTCGTTTTATTTGAGATATTTTTTAACAAATTGATTATAACTGTTCGTAGGATTGAATTTATAGATGGATAGGAATGCTTTTAATAGATTGATCATAGCTGTTCGTTCTTATTTGAGATATTTTTTAACAAATAGATCATAATCGTACGTAGAGAATATTCTTTTATTCCTTTTTAGATTCCGTCTGTCAATATAAGATTTTCTATACGCTTTTATTTATAGTATAGATAAAGATAGCACCCTTATGTAGAAATATACTTGACACCTTTTACTAAAGCTGTCAAAAATACCGAATATCCATACCCCACCCGGACCCTACCCAGACCCGGACCGGACCCAATAAAAAATGGATAGTATACGGATAAAAAAATTATTCATTAAAGATTCGGATATGGGTCCCGATACTTTATACCCATATCCGACATGGACCCGAACCGAACCCGACCTTTTAATGGATAGGGTCCGGAAGAGTTTCCAAATTCGGGCTCGGAACTGGATCCGGATCCAGACCAGGTGAAATACACGATAGTAAAAAAAAAAAATTTGAAGTTGACGGATCAATTTCAATATGACTTAGAGATGAAGGGTCTCTTTATATTTTCATCCTAGTGAAAATTCTAGTCGCTCTGTTTACTCCTTTTTTATTTTTTTTATTTTACTCCTTATTTTACTCCTCTTTACTGCTTGAATCTTTTTTTTGAACGAATTTTATTGACTGGGCGCAACTAATTAAAAAGCGAGTTTTTTATAGTAAGAGATTTATGATTTGTTCATAAACTGTTTAATAAAGTTTATAAGAAATATATATGCATACGGATATCCGTACCCAATCTAGACCCGACCTATACCTGACCCATACCCGGTCTTAAGCGGGTAGTATATGTGTAGTCACTATCCAGACCCGCTCAAATAGACCTGATGGGTATATTATTAATTTAAGTATCCAGACCCGGATCCGATCCGAAGTTAAATAGGTAGGGCATATTTTTTTTTCTATCCATTTTTTTTTAGGGTACGGATACAGTATATCAACTATCCAGATCCGATCCGGTCCACGGACACCTTTACCTTTTACTCTTTTAAGATGCATAAGTGCTCTCTCTCTCTCTCTCTCTCTCTCTCTCTCTCTCTCTCTCTCTCTCTCTCTCTCTCTCTCTCTCGGAATGTCATACGCTGTGGCCTGTGTGTTGGTGTCTTCCTCCTCCCTTCCACCAAAAGCCATGGGGACGCTGTGGACCATTTATTTGGATGGATATATTTGGGAGAATCTAAACCTCAATTGGATCTCATACTTACTATCGATCGACCCACCAATTAGGTTGTGTGCGCAAGGAAATGACCAGTCAATTCAAAGTGGGGGAAAAGATATTGACATGCTAACTAATTAAAGGCGCCGGCCATATATGTGGAAATGCATGATGCATGCTATTCGTGCTTGGATGACTTTTTAGCTTTAGGGCTAGCTTGTTTCATTTACCAAAGTGGAGGAAGATAAAATTATAATTTGATCGAAAATACTTGCTTTATTGTTTGATCGGTCACAAATTAAACTCGCCTGCAATTCTATTTGTTTTTAAACATCATAAATATTGACTTCATTCTTAATGATGACGAAGTCAAGAAAAAGAAATAAAAAATAATAAAAAAGTAAGACCTTGCTTGGTATCGTATTTGTTTTTTAGTTTTTTAATATTATTTTGTATATCAAAAGTTGCAGGAGTGAACGGTGGGTAGCTTGCAATCTTTTAACAAAAAATAAAAACTTAAAAATATTTTCTTTTTTGCTTCTAATTTTTTTTAAACAAGTTATCATCTATTATTTAGCTAGCTAGATATATATAAGCTAACAAAATATAATAACAAAAGCAGTCTTTTCTCCGACACATCAAATTAGATAGAATTACTATCTTGAAAAATAAAAAGTGGCAATGATACCAAATGAGTCTTGTTTGTTGTAAATTTTTTTCACCCTTTTATATGATAGTGCAAAAATTTTGATAGAATGGAAAAAAAAAAAAAAAATTTGAAATCAGCAAATTCATTAACTTCCTATATACAAACAGCAATGGAAAAATAAATCTTACCCGTACTTCAATTCAACTAGAAGTCATTTTTAACCTAAAAAACAGTTACGGGGTAAACAAACAAGCTTATTAGTAAAAGTGTATCTAAACCTCTCAACTGTAGGCCATTATGAAATAGCCTCTTTAACTTCTTCTTTTCCCCTTTTATTTCTTTTTGATTGAGACTAATATATTCAACTTCTATTTTTTAATTTAAATGTTTATACTTATTACATTAAAAATATTATCAAATCTAATGACTCTATTAGTTATTAATCGTAAACTGACCTAGTTTTATTTACTAATTATAAAGTGATTAAAGTCATTAGATTTGTTGAAATCGCTAATGAGTGTTGGAGGGGAGAGGAATATATTATAGAAAGATATTTGCAGCAAAGTCAATTAAAAGCTTTATTAATTATCCTTGGCCTGAACTCAGTAGCCTATATATAGGCGTAAAGCTAAAATTCTAATAGCAATCACTTAATAAGATTTAAACTTATCTCTTATGTATAATCAACTAATTTTAAGAGATAAATCTGACGGAAATGAATTTAAATTACTAATACGACTAAATATAAACTTATCAAAAATATTGGGTTATTTATCAATAATGAATGAATTCTGTAAAAGCTCCAAACATTTTAACTAAAATTACTTAATTCTGAAGAACGTTCAGAATGGTAGGGAGCTTTCAGAATGGCATATAGTTGAGGGGGTCTCAATTCATTATTGCCGTTAGCTTGTTCGCAACTAATGTGAAATCCTTAGGATGGTCTCTAATTAATGTTTAAGCATGTAGGGTATAAATAAGAGCAACGCGCTACCTATTACAGCAAAGTTTAGATGCGCAAATTGGAAAAAAAATAAAATAAAATAAAATAAAATAAAATATTTTTGGCAGCACTTAGTACATACGTGTTTCTTCGGAGTGTGCTTAAACTATATATTAAAATAATTATAAATCGGTTTGATCCACTATGGTTTGAGACCAAATTTGTTTGGACCTAATAAAGCGACTCAAAATTGAAAAGCTTATCTGAAAACAGTGACCTAATTAAATCCCAAATAAATGAATGCAAAGCAGCTTGAACAAGTTCATGCATCAGGGTGAAAACAGACTGGATATATAGTATCCGACAATACCCTCATCTATGTCCAATCTTATCCGCATCCAAATTGATAATATCCGGATCCGACCGAATACTGATGAGGATATGATTTTACGAAAAAAGGGCATACAAATACGGATATCCAAATATTTTTTAGAGTATTACATAGAGTCCGGCTATGGTACTTGCAAAAGCACCGAGCACTTGCATGTGCTTATAAGTTTTCTACCGTTAAATCTACCCCTTTGATTATTTTCATCCGTTAGATCATACTATTCAACCAACCACCCACTCAACCTTAGAGGACCACTATCATCCTAATTGTACATCCCTTAATTCAAGGACTGAAAACCTACAAGCATAAAAATAATTTGGTACTTCTAAAAGTATAGGAGCTCAATTCGTATTATTTACATCTATATTAATATTAAGGGGGCGATCCCATATATATTGTAGGAACATAACATAATTTTTTGTAATCTTCTTTTGTTTTATTGTGAGTTTTATATTAAATTTGCATTTATTTATATTTATTAAATCTTAGATTTCATTAAATAAAATATAGGTATATAAATTTTAAAGAAAAGTATAAAACTTTAGTTAATTTGTTGCTAATTTTAGTTTATAAATTATATGTCAAATATTTGTATATATGATTATCCATATAATATCCGAATTAAAACTTGATCCATATCCAAATCTGAAGAAATATCTAATTGTATCCGAATCTAGCTATTTCAACGGATATGCTAATGAAAATTTAACATCCCATAGATATATATATATATATATATATATATATATATATATATATATATATATATATATATATATATATATATATATATATATATATATATATATATGATTTTATCCAATAGCCAACCAGATCAGATTGGTTTTCACCCCTATTCATGTACATGCCTGGAGCACCGGAGAAAAAAGATATATATAAACAACTTACAAGCACGGAGGCCTCTGTGCGTTCGACAGCGCAGGAGACGTACTCTATATATATAACTACATGCCTCTTGTTTGAAGTGATCTTAGTAAAAAAAGTAATTTATAGGGGCAATTACTTATATACCCCTGAAAAGTTTCCGACTTTCTAATTTACCTATCTTAGAAGGCTAATATTAAAAATACTTTTTTTACGTTCCAATCTGTTTCAAATACACTCCTAGAGTTAAATTCTGTTAGTGAACTATTAGCAATAGCTGTTATCTCTGTGAAATTACTATTTTGCCCTTTTAAATATACTCTTCTACCATCACCGACTTTTCTTATTTGCCCTTAAGTTAGGGGCACAAGAAGTATTTTGATTTTTGGTCTTTTCAAATATACCATTCTACCATTACCAATATTTTTCAATTTTTTTTAACTCCGGTAGATATTTAACTCACGTTTAACCCACGTTAACTTAACGGATGGTAACTGCAGGGGTATTTTTGAATAACGAATGAACATATGAGGGGTATATTGGAAAGAAAAAAAAAATAGGAGTAAATAATATATTTCTAAAGTTTTGAGGGGTATATAGGCAATTATTCCTAATTTATAACTAATGAAGTAAGTCACGAACTAGTCATAAGACAGTAATTTATCATAAACACCTTATACAAACTTAAATTAGTTTTTTTATTAAAAATTGATTTTGGCTGGCTAATTTTATCTTTTATCATCAGATTTTGATGAATATAACACATTTTGTTTTTTTCATATATCCTTGAATTTTTTTATGCCGTATTTTTATCCTAATGTTTTACAAAATTAAAAATTGACTACAGGAAGACCACGAAATGCATTATTTCTTGTGCTGGTGCATGCTGTGGTTATGCTGTTATGAGATCAAAGAAATGAAAAATAAAGAAAGAAAAAATAAAAATGTAAAAAAAATAAAATAAAGTAGAAAGATCGAAGACAATGCGGAAATCTCAGCTATTTAGCTTACAATAAATAAATGAGGAATAATTTTGATATTATCGTCCCTTGATTTTTCTTCAATTTTATTTTATTTTTCCATTTCTTCAATTTTATTTTATTTTATTTTTCCATTTCTCGTGCATTTTGTTCGCGTTATCTTATCTGAATTCTCAAAAATCTTGTAAATATTATGTTTGGGTAATCACGCGGGGTGATCCAGTCAGTAATCTCTTATTTTAGAAAATAATAATATTCTCCCTAAAACAAAAAAGTAAACTAATTAAGTTCGGAGAGAGGCCGGGGTAGGCATCTCACATTTCTAAATGCTGATATTCTGAAATCTTTTTCAGAATTCCTTAATTGCCCTAAAAAAATTTTGAACCCTCATTTAAAATTAAATTTAAATTTGTAATATAAATTTAAATCAACTTGTAATTCAAACTAACACACTAGAAATTCTTTAAATCAAACAAATTTAATATCAAAGTAATAATTTTCACAATTTTTACAATTGACTTATGTATTTAATTTTAATTTCACTTCAAAGTATAAGGATAATTCAAAAAATTGTCTATACCATTATCTAGATTAATATTTTAAACCAACATACTAATTTTATATTATTAGTAATCTAAGATAAAATTATTGTATGGACAAAAGTAAGAATGGTACATTTGTTAGAAATCTTATTTTTCGCAATGAAATTTTTCTTTAATTAAACAATTCTCAGTAATCTTTTGTTGACCTAATGGTCTTAATCTATGATGATCACTATTATTATATGATTAATCTTTTCAATGAATTAGATTCTTATAAAACCAACCTTGGCAAACTCAAACATCATATTGCAAGATGAATATGGAAGAAGAGCAATGAACAAATGCAATCCCTGGAGAATCAAGGAACAAGAACATGGTATCAAAGTGCAAAGCATATTGTGGAAGCATGGTGGAGATGTGTCACACTCCGAGACCACCAATTGTGCCCGCTCGGGCAAGCACATAGACCCTCCGAACGGGCAAGGCCTTCCTTACCAGCACGAAATGAAATCACATATTAATCTGTACAATCATACATGATATGAAACATTCAATTTTAAATAGTTTTAAAGAGTGCAGCTAATTGAAATATTTCACAAAATTAAACTTCATTCAAGTTTACATGATTTAATCCCAAAATAATATAACACTTTAATTGTCCAAACATAGGGGTGCATCTAGATCTCTCTAGGTCCACTACTTCGCGATACTCTTACTGCGGTCACGTACCTCGCCAGTATTGATAGGATCTGAAAATGGTAAACCACAAGGGGTGAGAATTACAATTATTTTCAGTTGGTATAACCAGTGAAAGTGGCACTCTACACTCACTCGGTCCAAAGAAGGCATCAGTAACTAGTTGCAATAAATAGCATCTATTTCTACTAAAGAAATGTATGAATTGAAATATAATACAACGTTTCATTATATACAATATGCCACTATGCCACTGATTGTAAATTTACCTAATATACATTATTCCTCTAACCGGTTCACATTTTTCCAACTATACATTTTCTTCCACCAACTTGGTAATTTAGTTTCATTTCTGATTACACCTTATGAAGAGTCGATTGCTCGCACACCTCTTCTAATCGCTAGATAAATAGGGTCGGTAACTTCCAAACTCTCCCAAGTGCCTCATAGGGAGTCGATTGCATGCACACCTCTTTCGATTTGACATTTCCAAAGATCGCACATGTTTTACTATTACATCCTAAGTCTATGACTACTAGGGTTAATACTCCTTGTCCGATATACACAAATTGTTTGCTAGTTCTAATTTAACCTAGGCTTTACATATCACCGTAGGTTTCGACCTAAGTTTAGATGCACATGTTTAACTTATTTTCTAGGTTCTCTTTAAACATACATGAAATTGTCCAAAGTCTCACTATCAAACAAATGAGATTCAAATCCTACTTTTACTAAACTGCAACTAAAATCCATTTAGTTTAAATATAACAATAAATATGCTATAAAATCCAAGGAAATAATGGACAAAGGGAAAATCAAATTCTTTTCGGTAATATTCCCTAACTTTACTAGTTCCTGCACCAAAGAGATGGACTTAATCTCTTGTCACACGAAGAAAAATCTTAAAAATGGTCCTACCATATTAGAACCCCAAAAAATCCCTATTTAGGAAAATCCAACAAAAGCCCTAAAAATCACCAACTTTGCTCTCCTCCTTTAGTGTTCAAAACTGGGTGAGAAGAGTTCTCTCACCCTCCCAGAGCTTTCTCTTATAGTTTCAGACCTTCCTCAAGCTCTAGAGAAGATGGATCCCCAAGCTCTAAGGAGAGGCAACAATGGCATCCTCTTTCTTCTTAAGAGAGAGAAAAAAAAGAGAGGAAAAAAGAGAGTAAGTATTGGGGAAATAGTGGCCGTGGGTAAGGGTTAACAATAAAAACCCTCTCATAGGGGTGCAATAATTGCAACTAAACCCCTCAAAGCTTTCTATTTGCAACAGACCAAAAACAATCTGGGCGACAAATTTTGGGCACCCACTTGACAATTCGGGCATCCCAATAGAAGAAGCATAGGTCCGGTTTTGTCACGCCCCGAGTTACAGCGAAAACCTAAGCACATTAACACGGGAAACCCCGTGCACATAAAACGTATAAACCTGCAAACATAGCTAAAGAGCTACTAGTACAAGAGATATCAGAGCTTGAATAAAAGTAACTTACAAATCTGAAGCCATACTATATATACATGGTCCAAAAGTATATACACATCTCTCACAACTAAAAGTATACAATAAAGCTGGCCTAACCAGTCCAGTATGCACAGCAAGCTATCTCCCAAAAATTAGTCTCTATTGGATGCTCTACTATCTCAATCTACTTAGGTAGGAGATGCTAACTATCCCACGATCTCCTTACCTCGGTCAGACGCAGCAACAGGTACAGAGGGCTCTGAAAAAGAAAAAGGCAACACAAAGGGCATGAGAACTACTAAACAAGTAGTTTTCAGTGGGTACCGTCACCGACGGCAACGACCTACCTACTAGGTCTAGAGGCATAAAAGAAATAATAATCAACTATATAATAGGATATATAAGTTGGAACGAAAATCTATAGCTACCCTGCCTCTAAACTACAGATGCTCGAGATGATATCAATAAATAATATGCATCAACTAACTATCGGGTGCTCACAATCACAACCCAGTCTCACTGACCAACTTGAGTGTTCGGTCAAGCCTGCGCCTACCTACCGCCACAGCACTACTTTTGCAAGTGACCTGTTAATACTATAGGTTGCCCCTTAGGATGATGTAACATCAACACTATAGCCAGACTCTGAAGCGGCACTTGAGGGCGTGACCCCACCTTTCATCTTATCCGAATGATCAACTGTTTCAATTGCCGCCACTTTCGCCCTAAAGTGTTCCGAAAGAGTTCGAAGAATCTTTTTTACAATTTTAGATTTCAGGATCTTCTCACCTAAGTGAACACATGTATTAATTATATCTTGAAATCTAGCATAATAGTCTGTAACAGATTCATGCTCCTCCATACGAATGAAATCAAATTGGCTTGTACGCATTTTGAGCTTTTGAATTTTTACTAGACTTGTTTCTTCATGTGCAACTTGTAGCGTATTCCAAATCTTTTTCGTTGTTCCACACGCAAAAACTTGTGTTAAATCAGTCGGAAAAAGTGCGTTGAATAATGTATTAATACCTTTCCCATTATAAGAGGACGCTTCGATCTCATCCTTTGACTATTTAATCTGTCGCTTAGGTATGTTTATTTTGTCGTTTAATTCAGTTAGATGTTTCCATCCGAATTCCATAGATTGCAATACTCGCTCATCAATTGCAATAAGAAAGGCTCTCAGTTAGACTTTCCACTTTGCATAATTAATCCAATCAAATAGAGAAGGGCTATTAATATTACCACCTTCACCCATAATGAAAGAAAATTTTAGATCCTGCTCTGATACCAATTGTAAGTTTTGTTAACTCAGATATCTAAATAAGATCTATCAAATAGCTAGAGGGGAGTGAATAAGCATATAGGCGAAAAAGACAAATCTCTTTGCGATAAAAATAAATGCAGAAAATAAAAATCAGCGCACTAAGATTTACATGGAAAAGCTCCAACCAGGAGTAAAAAACCTATGGGATCATACAGATAACAATGCACTAAGAAAAAAATAGATTACATGGTGATTACCGACTCCACTGATTCAAACCTCTCTAAATCATCTCTGGATCTCGCTCACTCCAACAGCTAGTCCATGCCCATGCTCGAATCCATGAACGCCACGTTCCGAATCCACAAAATGTCTACACTTCGAGTCCACGAAGCCTTTAACACGTCGAATCCACGACGCCTACTCAAATCCATGAGCACACTCCGTCCGAAGCAAGATGAATAAGGTTGGTGATGATTTATTGCTTAGAAGAATATTAAAAATCTATGAGAATAATATTCAAGCAATTCTAATATTGATTCTAGAAAAATATGAAGATTTAGGGCACTAAGAATCAATTTAAGAAAAACTTGTTGTAGAAAATGAGAAAGACGACTACCTACAAGATTCTAGAGTTTCTAAAGATAATCTATACTTAAACAAATTATATAGACACCTTCACATCTTAATTATAACCTTGGAAGTAATTATAATCAGATTAGTTGAAAAATTGATGTTTAAAAATTTATGACATGTTCAGGATCCGGATACTCTGCTCAGGGTCCGGATCCTCCCTGTGAGACAGCATGAAATCACTTTCAAAATTCGGATCTCAACACAGGATCTGGATCCTCCTTCAGGATCCTGACAGGATTCTAAGAGGATCCTGACTTTGACAGAATCTTGACCTTGAAAAATTTCAGCTTTAATATTTATAATTTTTCTCAATTCTAATGACTTTTAGTAACTTAAATATATTCATAAATTAATACTAACATTGCAAAAACTTAACAACATCATGAATTTATACTTTGAGTCTTCGAGTCTTCATCTAGAACTTTTTGTGTCTCGAACTCTTCGAGACACCGACTCAACCCGCAACGACTTGTCACGACTTGTCATGACTTGTATCGAAATGTGTCAATACTAAAATCAGTACACCTTTTCCCTCCTTATTCACAAACTGTCACGTCCCGAGCTAGCAGCGGAAGATTACGGGACGCTAACAGATCCGCCGAACGGACAGAGTTTCCCCTGTCCGAACGAAGCGGCAAAAGAAGCAAACAGATTTCAAGAGATACAAGAAAGTTTACGACTATTTTCCACATGACACATACAAAGATGAAGAAAAGCCACTAAATAAAAGACGAGTATCAGAGCACTATGAAATACAAGCTGAACCACTGAACACCAACCACTAGTATCAAGGAAATACTAAATCCAAATAACATAGAAATGCTAAGTCCAAAACTATATACAAAACGTGGCCCTGGCACCCCGCCAGTCCAAAAGGTGGTCTAGGGTAGCTCTCTATCGAATAGTCCGCTGTAGCCAAGCATGCTAGTGGATATGCCTATCTATGGTGCGAGTCCCTTACCTCGATCAGCAGTACCTGTCTCTGAAAAAAAAAAACCACAAGAGGGAATGAGAACTACTGAAAGCAGTTTCCAGTGGGTACGGTTGGCGACTACAACGACCTTCCCACTAGGTCTATATGAGCAAAAGTAAATGGAGCAATATAACGAAAGAAAACTACTAAATGTTCCATGCAAGGAGTAAAAAGGAACAACACAAGACTATAGTAGCTCCATGAATATAAGTAACGGGGCAAGCTACTAGTGTGAACATTCAATGAATGAAAAGAGGGGCCATTAGTGCGAACTCACAGAAGAAAATCCAAAACTATGCATTAGTTTGTTCATGTCCAAAAATTCTCATATACACTAGTAATGTACAGCAGTCTAAATACCCAATCATCACAACCGACTCGTAGGTCCGGTCAAGCCTGCGCCCGCCTAGTATGAGGTCACACTCTCATGAGTGTGACAGCACCCTCAAAACTAGGCTACTGTCTCAACTAACACCAGCCAGCAATCCGGAGTGGCACTCGAGGGGAGCGACCCCTACAGAGTAACATAGCACATAACACGTACACAATCAAGCTCATGTGGCATCTGCAGGCTATAATCCATAATCACGAGAAGCTACTACTATGCTTAACACAATAAAGATGTCCAAGGAATTAATCTCACATTGTCACAACTCAAAAACCAATATCCAAAGGTTCTAGTATAGCATAGCATGATCAAGGCAAGTAAGAAAGGGTCATCAAGAATAAGTTGATATATTATGATCCAAATGCAAAATGTTATGTTCTAGCTTCAATTCATGGTTTGAGGCTTGCTATAGTACAATCACATTTACATAGAAGCGTCCAATGCAAGAGTTTATGAAAATAATATACATTTTCTAAAATAGACATACAGGGAAATTCGTCGTTTTCGACGACTCGGAACCCACCTCAACGTAGTATGGCAGCTAAAACAAGAAATCCGTCGCTCACGGGCTCTCTGTCGGCTCACAATTGCCCGAAATCACTAAATAAAGCAAAAACGACGATTTGGCGATCAAAAGTCTACTTTTCTAATTACGCGCGATTTACGCGAATTGAATGCTAATTACCTTAATTAGCGACTAACCTGACGTGCGGGGAGTACTAATTCGAGTTCCTAGACACCCTGCAAGCACCAATTTAGCAGTTAGAGTTGCAAAGTTTTGCCGATTTCTCAATTCTGCTCCAATCGTTCACTTTCTTCCTCTCTTTTGTTTTCTCACATTCTTTCCTTCTCTTTTCTTTCTCTTTCTTCTATTCTCACTCTTTCTCTTTTTCCTTCTCCCTCTCTTTCTTCCCTTTTTTTTTTCATTACTGCTGCCCCTGCAGCAGCAGCAGTCTGCTGCAGGGCAGCCTGCAGCAGCAGCCTCCTGCTGCGCCAGCTTTAGCAGCAGCCTCCTGCTGCTGCTGCTGTGCCTCTTGCTGTAGCAGCTTACTGCTGCTGCTGCTGCTGATGAAATTACAGCAGCAGCTGCAGTAGTGAGCTGCTGCTACTACTGCAGGAAAACCTGCAGTAGCAGCAGCAGGGAGGGAGAGGGGGAAGGGAAGAAGCAGGGGAAAAAGAAAGGAAAAAGAAAAGGAGAAGGGAAGAAAGGAAAGGAAAAGGAAAGTGAAGAAGGCTTACCTTCTTCTTCTTCTTCAACTTCTACTTCTTCTTTTTCTCCTCCTTTCTTTTCTTCCTTTCTTTCTCTTTTTCTTCTTTTCTCTGCAGGGAGTGGAGAAAAAAAAATCTGAGGGAGAAGGAGTGAGTGGTGAGTTAGTGGAATTCCACTAAGCATGCACATTTGCATCTTAGTCCACTAACTTTTATAATTGCATTTAGGTCCATCTTTTGCACAATTGAGCCTACTTCATTCGTTTTTGCGTCAATTGCGCGCCAAAACGAATCCACTTAGTTCCAATTTCACACTCACACAATAATCGGCAATCCACGCATCCTCTAAACTGCAAAAAAAATGCGGTATTCTACATCCTCCCCTCCTTCAAAAAGTTTCGTCCTCGAAATATACCTACTCTCTCAATCCGACTCTAAGAATAAGTAGGGGTAGCGCTCCCGCATCTCAGACTCTAGCTCCCAGGTTGCCTCCCGCTCATCATGGTTGTTCCAAAGTATCTTCATGTAGGGAATGACTCGATTCCGCAGCTCCTTCTCTTGGCGTGCAAGAATTCGGAGTGGCCGCTCCTCGTAACTCAAATCCCCCGCTAACTCTAGAGGAGTGTAATCGATCACATGTGTAGGATCAAAGACATACTTTCGCAAGGTCGAAACATGAAAGACATCGTGAACACCGGCGAGCTTAGGTGGCAAAGCAATGCGATAGGCCACAGGTCCAACTCGCTCTGGAATCTCAAAAGGCCCAATGTAGCGCGGGCTCAACTTCCCATGCATTCCAAACCTGTGGACGCCTTTGGACGGCGAAACCTTTAAGAACACATGCTCTCCCACCTGGAACTCAAGGTCTCGTCGTCGGGTATCAGCATAACTCTTCTGTCGACTTTGGGCTATCTGAAGGTGTTGATGCGCAAGCTTCACCTTTACTTCAGTTTCCATTAAGATGTCGGGGCCCAAAGTCTTTCGTTCACCCACATCACTCCAATATAATGGCGATCGACAGCGACGTCCATATAGTGCTTCAAATGGAGCCATTTTGATACTTGACTGATAACTATTATTATATGCAAACTCTGCCAATGCTAGATATCGATACCATCCGCCTCCAAAATCGAGAACACAGGCCCTTAACATATCCTCAAGTATCTGTATCGTCCTCTCGGACTGGCCATCAGTCTGCGGGTGAAACGCGGTGCTGAAGTGGAGCTGAGTCCCCAAAGCTGTCTGTAGGCTCCTCCAAAAGTGTGAAACAAACCTCGGGTCTCTATCCGATACAATTGAGGTCGGTACACCGTGGAGTCTCACTATCTCGCCAATGTAAATCTGAGCGAGTCTCTCCCTGGTCCAAGTGCTATGAATAGGAATGAAATGAGCAGATTTCGTCAAGCGATCGACAATAACCCAAATAGCGTCATGTCCGCCCTGAGAACGTGGCAATCCAAGCACAAAATCCATTGTAATCATATCCCATTTCCAGACAGGAATTGAGAGATTTTGAAGCTTGCCAGCGGGAAGTCGATGTTCTGCCTTGACTTGCTGGCAAGTCAAGCACTGCGCCACATGCCTCCCAATATCTCTCTTCATCCCTGGCCACCAATAGTGTGTCTTCAAATCTCGATACATTTTTATTCCTCCAGGGTGAATTACATACGGAGAGCTATGCGCCTCCCTCAAAATCTCTTCGCGAAGCGCCGCATCCCCGGGTATGCATAAACGATTGCGATATTGAAGAATCCCAGAGGCGTCAACACTATACTCCCCCGTCTGTCCAGTCTCAAAAGCTGCTCTAATCCTCACCAAGTGTGGGTCTTCACCCTGCTTTTCCTTGATCTTGTCCATGAGAGTAGGCTGTAGAACCAGTGACATAAGTCGGGCAGAAGTTCCAGGGCCATAACTTCAAGTTCGAGTCGCCGCATCTCTTACAATAGTGGCGCCTGCCTAGTAATCATCAAACTTAGATTCTCCACTGCTTTACGACTCAGGGCATCTGCAACTACATTGGCCTTCCAAGGATGATAAAGAATTATCACGTCGTAATCCTTCAATAATTCAAGCCAATGGCGTTGCCTTAAATTCAGTTCCTTCTGAGTGAACAAGTACTTGAGGCTCTTATGGTCGGTGTAAATCTCACAATGTTCTCCATATAAGTAATGACGCCACAACTTCAAAGCAAACACCACTGCGGCGAGCTCCAAGTCATGCGTAGGGTAGTTCTTCTCATACTCCTTTAGTTGGCGCGAGGCATAAGCAATCACCCTACCATGCTACATCAGTACACAACCTAGCCCGCTATGCGAAGCATCACTATAAATCATGAATCCCTCTCCCATCACTGGCAGGGCAAGAATCGGAGCTGTCATCAGTTTAGTCTTCAGCTCTTCGAAGCTCCTCTGACACTTCTCATTCCAAAGAAACCTTTCCCTTTTTCGAGTTAATCGTGTGAGAGAAGCAGAAAGCTTCGCAAAGCCTTCCACAAAACGACGGTAGTAGCCGGCGAGTCCAAGAAAACTTCAGATTTTCGTAACCGTCGTCGGTTTGGGCCAATCCCGAATAGCCTCAATTTTCTTCGGGTCCACCGCTAAACCCTCCGCTGAAATTACATGGCCTAGAAAGGCAACCTCCCGAAGCCAAAATTCACACTTCTTCAACTTCGCATAGAGCTTCTTTTCCCGCAGAGTTTGCAAAATCAGTCTCAAATGCTCCTCGTGCTCAGCATCACTACGAGAGTAAATTAAGATATCATCGATGAAGACCACCACAAATTGGTCCAAGAATGGTTTAAACACCCTGTTCATCAAATCCATAAATTCAGCAGGCGCATTCGTCAATCCAAAGGGCATCACTGTAAACTCATAGTGCCCGTAGCGCGTCCTGAAGGCTGTCTTCGGTATATCTTCTGCTTTAATCTTCAATTGGTGATAGCCCGATTGCAGGTCAATCTTGGAGAAGACACAGGCACCTTTCAATTGATCAAAAAGATCGTCAATCTGCGGCAATGGGTACTTGTTCTTGATGGTCACTTTATTCAGCTCCCTATAGTCAACACACAAGAGAAGCGAACCATCCTTCTTCTTCACAAATAAAACCGGTGCTCCCCAGGGTGAGACGCTCGGCCGTACAAAGCCTTTGTTCATCAGATCCATCAATTGGGCCTTCAATTCTCGCAACTCCGCCGGTGCCATCCTGTAGGGTGCTTTCGAGATTGGCGCGGTCCCTGGTACCACGTCAATCACGAATTCTATCTCCCGATCTGGCGGCATACCCGGTAACTCTGGCGGAAAAACATCTAAAAACTCTCGAACGACTGGGATATCCTCGAGCCTCAGTGCCGCTACAAACGTCTCCACTACGGTCACCAAATAGGCCACACACCCCCGACTCAACATCTGCCTTGCTCGAGAAGTAGAAATCATCATGGCAAAAAATAGTACTCTGACAACCCCTATACACGAACTCCTCCTGTCCTGGCTCACGAAAAACTACCGTCCTCGTGCTACAATCAATAGTCGCATGATAACGGGTGAGCCAGTCCATCCCCAAAACAACATCAAAATCCTGTAGCTGCCTCAGGACCAAAAGGTCTGCGGGCATAATCCACTGATCTAACTGAACTGGACAAGACCGACAACACTCGTCTACATGCAATATGTGGTCAGGGATCTGCACCTCGCGTGGACAAGCTAAGGACTCAAACTCCAGCCCATGCAACAATGCAAATGCGCGAGCCACAAAAGAATGCAATGCACCGGTGTCAAATAAAGTACGAGCTCGAGTACCAAAAATTAGAGTAATACCTGCCACCACCGTGTTTGCCGCAGTTGCATCCCCAACTTGTGCTGCATAAACTCGTCTACTTGGTGCCGGCGGCTGCCTCTCCACGGGGCGCAAAGCCGGGGCTCGGTTAGATGGGAGGAAAGTAGGTGGAGCCGCTGTCGCCTGTCGAGTAGTCGACGGAAAGGAAGCTGTCGATGGGGTAGGTGTGCCTCCTTGTGGACAAGTGATCCAAATATGTCCCGGCTGACCGCAACGGTAGCATCGACCGTCCCGCTGAGGACACATAGGTGGCTGGTGCGGACCTCCACAAATCACACACCGTCTCTGACCATGTCGCTGTCGCGGCTGACTCGCTCCCCCTGACGATCTGCCTCTACCGGGCCTCTGTCCCGCAAAGGACCCACGACCCTGAGGACGAGGTCGTGAATACCTCAGTGGTCTCCCTGAGCTGGAAGGCCCAGCCTCACTCTCAGCAGACCTCTTTCTGTCTCCACTCTGTTCCACTCCAGCTCTCTCTCGCATCACTACCTCACCGCGCTCTGCACGTAGCGCCAACTCCACAGATGCCTCCAATGTCGGGAGGTGCTGAATCTGCACGAACTGATATAACTCAGGCCTCAACCCCCTCTCAAACATATCAGCCCTGTGCCGATCGTTCCGCGCGACAAACGGCACACACGTCAACAAACGGGTGAACTCCCGATAATACTCCTGCACTGTTCGAGTCCCCTGACGCAATCTCTTCAATTCATCCTCCAATCCTTCCTTCGCACTGCTAGGGAAGTACATGTCAAAGAGCATGCCCCGAAACTCTGCCCACGTCACTGGTAGTGCATCCTTAGGTCTAGTCCTCCGGGCCCTTGTCCACCAATCGCGTGCATCTCCCTGAAGGCAATGAACTGCTAGATGCACCTGATCTCTCTGGGGAATAAATAGATCCTCGAATAACTGCTCCATCCCCCGAATCCAAACCTCCACAGTCCTTGGGTCAGTGCTCGATTCTTGGAAGTAAGGCAGGTCGAACCTCTTAAACTCTGCCAATCTTGTCCGGATCCTATCCTGCTCTACCTCAGATACCTCTTGCGCGGTTGCGGCTACATTAACGGTAGTACCAGGTGTCACTAGAGCAGTCTCAAGTGGCACAGTCTGCGTAATCGGTGGAGTAGAAGTAGTCCCTATCGGAGGAGTCGAAGTCGTCGGTGCGGTTGTCTGAGCAGTCGACAGGGGTACAGGCTGCTCCTGGACATGTGGGGTAGTACCTGCCTGCTGAGCCCACATGTCAAATAACCTCTGAATCGTCTCCCCCTGCCTCCGCGTAGTCTCCATCAGATTCGTCAACTGCTCATGCAGCCCCTGGCTCTCACTGGTCCCGCCTGATCAGACGTTTCAGGCGGTGCCGGGTGGGCCCGTGTCGATGGTCGTCCACGGGGGCGTCCACCCGATGCCGGCAACGGAGCTCATCCTCGTCGAGGCATAGCGCCCACCTGTAAGATACAAACAAGTAAATAACTAACTTAGCAACATCGTCATATGAAACTCGACCCAATCAAGCGAAAGTCTAGAAGGAACTCCCCAATGTCCTGTCATATTATGTTGTCTGCAGCCAACATAATACTTCAGGAAGAAATGGCACGTCTCCCTCAGTCACTCTTTAGTACCTTTTAAAGAGTTCACGATAATCCATCGACTTTCGCCAAACAAGTCACGCCTCTCAGGTCCTAGGTCCTATGGTTTTCCAATTGCTAAGGTTTCTAGGTCCACACGACCTATTCCTAGGCTCTGATACCACCCAATCTGTCACACCCCGAGCTAGCAGCGGAAGATTACGGGACGCTAACAGATCCGCCGAACGGACAGAGTTTCCCCTGTCCGAACGAAGCGGCAAAAGAAGCAAACATATTTCAAGAGATACAAGAAAGTTTACGACTATTTTCCACATGACACATACAAAGATGAAGAAAAGCCACTAAATAAAAGACGAGTATCAGAGCACTATGAAATACAAGCTGAACCACTGAACACCAACCACTAGTATCAAGGAAATACTAAATCCAAATAACATAGAAATGCTAAGTCCAAAACTATATACAAAACGTGGCCCTGGCCCCCCCGCCAGTCCAAAAGGTGGTCTAGGGTAGCTCTCTATCGGATAGTCCGCTTTAGCCAAGCATGCTAGTGGATATGCTATCTATGGTGCGAGTCCCTTACCTCGATCAGCAGTACCTGTCTCTGAAAAAGAAAACCACAAGAGGGAATGAGAACTACTGAAAGCAGTTTCCAGTGGGTACGGTCGGCGACTACAACGACCTTCCCACTAGGTCTAAATGAGCAAAAGTAAATGGAGCAATATAACGAAAGAAAACTACTAAATGTTCCATGCAAGGAGTAAAAAGGAACAACACAAGACTATAGTAGCTCCATGAATATAAGTAACGGGGCAAGCTACTAGTGTGAACATTCAATGAATGAAAAGAGGGGCCACTAGTGCGAACTCACAGAAGAAAATCCAAAACTATGCATTAGTTTGTTCATGTCCAAAAATTCTCATATACACTAGTAATGTACAGCAGTCTAAATACCCAATCATCACAACCGACTCGTAGGTCCGGTCAAGCCTGCGCCCGCCTAGTATGAGGTCACACTCTCATGAGTGTGACAGCACCCTCAAAACTAGGCTACTGTCTCAACTAACACCAGCCAGCAATCCGGAGTGGCACTCGAGGGGAGCGACCCCTACCGAGTAACATAGCACATAGCACGTACACAATCAAGCTCATGTGGCATCTGCAGGCTATAATCCATAATCACAAGAAGCTACTACTATGCTCAACACAATAAAGATGTCCAAGAAATTAATCTCACATTGTCACAACTCAAAAGCCAATATCCAAAGGTTCTAGTATAGCATAGCATGATCTAGGCAAGTAAGAAAGGGTCATCAAGAATAAGTTGATATATTATGATCCAAATGCAAAATGTCATGTTCTAGCTTCAATTCATGGTTTGAGGCTTGCTATAGTACAATCACATTTACATAGAAGCGTCCAATGCAAGAGTTTATGAAAATAATATACATTTGCTAAAATAGACATACAGGGAAATTCGTCGTTTTCGACGACTCGGAACCCACCTCAACGTAGTATGGCAGCTAAAACAAGAAATCCGTCGCTCACGGGCTCTCTGTCGGCTCACAATTGCCCGAAATCACTAAATAAAGCAAAAACGACGATTTGGCGATCAAAAGTCTACTTTTCTAATTACGCGCGATTTATGCGAATTGAACGCTAATTACCTTAATTAGCGACTAACCTGACGTGCGGGGAGTACTAATTCGAGTTCCTAGACACCCTGCAAGCACCAATTTAGCAGTTAGAGTTGCAAAGTTTTGCCGATTTCTCAATTCTGCTCCAATCGTTCACTTTCTTCCTCTCTTTTGTTTTCTCTCGAGTTTTCTCTCATTCTTTCCTTCTCTTTTCTTTCCCTTTCTTCTATTCTCACTCTTTCTCTTTTTCCTTCTCCCTCTCTTTCTTCCCCTTTTTATTTTCATTACTGCTACCCCTGCAGCAGCAGCTGCTGCTGCTAAAGCAGCAGTAGCTTGCTGCTGCTACTGCTGCTCCAGCTTTAGCAGCAGCTCCTGCTGCTGCTGCTGTGCCTCTTGCAGCAGCAGCTTACTACTGCTGCTGCTGCTGATGAAATTACAGCAGCTGCTGCTGATGAAATTACAGCAGTAGCTGCTGCTGATGAAATTACAGCAGCAGCTGCAGTAGTGAGCTGCTGCTACTACTGCGGAGGGAGAGGGGGAAGGGAAGAAGCAGGGGAAAAAGAAAGGAAAAAGAAAAGGAGAAGGGAAGAAAGGAAAGGAAAAGGAAAGTGAAGAAGGCTTACCTTCTTCTTCTTCTTCAACTTCTACTTCTTCTTTTTCTCCTCCTTTCTTTTCTTCCTTTCTTTCTCTTTTTCTTCTTTTCTCTGCAGGGAGTGGAGAAAAAAAAATCTGAGGGAGAGGGAGTGAGTGGTGAGTTAGTGGAATTCCACTAAGCATGCACATTTGCATCTTAGTTCACTAACTTTTATAATTGTATTTAGGTCCATCTTTTGCACAATTGAGCCTACTTCATTCGTTTTTGCGTCAATTGCGCGCCAAAACGAATCCACTTAGTTTCAATTTCACACTCACACAATAATCGGCAATCCACGCATCCTCTAAACTGCAAAAAAAATGCGGTATTCTACACAAACACAAGCAAAATTCACAGCCAAGAGCTCCAATGCGCCGAGATGCTCCAGCTCTAGCTGTTGCTATTATTGCTTTTGCTGGTTCTCCAACCAACAGAGAAGGAGGAGGAGAAGGAGGAGGAGAGGGAAAGAAATAACTAACTCTCTGGTGTCAAGATAGTGAAAAGGAGTATAAGGAGGTCCTCTAGTCAATTTATAGCGGAGTGGTATAATTACAAAAGCCCTCAAAAAAATAGAATTTAACTTACTACTGCCAAAACGAGCCATTTCAGGCGCCGGAATCGTTCTTTCGGGCGTTCAAATCCTCGAGACATCATCCGAAACTTTTCGTGGCTATCCAAAGGAGGGTTCGATCTCGTCGTAAGTCCGCCCAATAGTTTTTAGGCACCTAAAACTATGCGCCCAAAACCCCAATGAGTCACTATACATATGTCGATCCAACGGTCAAATCTGACCAACTCAAAATTCGGGCTGCTATACAGTAGAACCGGGAGTCCAAACAGGTAGGGTCCGAATTTACATCATAAATTGCACAGTACATCCAGCTGCCCAAATGATCTTCTGGACGTCCGAGAGTTCCCAGAACTTCAGTTCTAGCAGTTTTTGATGTTCCGAATCCGTTTTTGCGTCCATTTCACGCTAAAATGGCTCCCGCTTGGTTGACACTCTACAGATGTGTCGACCAGCTACCTCCACTCTACCCAAACCTACCTACTGAGCTTCTGAACACTACAAAATTCTCCTCCAAAATCTAAAATATTAATCAAAACTCATCTAAACATCTAAATTTATCACTAATATATATCCCTCTAATCATATAAAATTATTAATAATACCCCTCTAAACATCAAATCCTAAGCTTAAACCAGAAGCCCTTTCATATGTATGGACATTAATGATATTTCCCAATTTAGAGGGATATTTATAAAATTACACTTTTTTAGAAGGATATTGAAGAAATATATTATGTGCCTATATAGAAGATAGTAATACTCCTGGTGCAGATTTTTATTCCCCTCATAAGCGGCCGTGGGGGAGGTTGCTAGTAGTAGAAAGTGGGGTCCTTGGGGTTAATTAAAGGAGATGGTTAAAATTGAAGAAAATTGTAGAAGAGAAACTATAGATAATTAAAATAAAAAATTAGATGGTTAAGAAGATAAAATTAAAGATAATTGTAGAAGAGAAATTATAGATAATTGAAATAAAAAATAAGGGTAAAGTTTGAGAAAAATTGACAGATATTTTTTTCAAAACTTATGAATTTTATAGTAATAATATAGCATTATAGATATTTCTCTCCGTTAGTTTACCTATTAAAATTAATTTCTCTCTAATAAAATGTCCATTCAACCCTTAGATTAAATTATTCATTCATGCATATTTAATAAAGTTAATTGTACTAGAACCGAAAATATCGTATTTAATTTTTAGGGTAAATTGTATGGTTGGCCCTCAAATTATGAGGCATGTAACAATTTAGTTTTCACATTTTAATTTATTATAATTTCTGGTTCAAACTTTTAGAATTGTCAGAATCAAGTCCAACAATTCAATTTAGTTGAAAAATTTTAACACATAGTTGATATAAAAGTAATGTAATATCTTAACTATTAGCACATCATCAATCACAACACACTAAATTGACTCTATCAGAGGTGTCAACTCAAACAATTATGATTTGAACCGCAGTTTCTCGGCACTTAGGGACAGGATCTCATTTTTCCAGGTTGTACAGAGCCCAGACAGGGTGCTTTGGCGTTGGAGCTCCGACGGACATTATACGGTTAAATCGGCCTACTCAGTGCTGAATGACGGAGGCATGAGGGACATCCGAGTGAGTAAGATCTGGAGCCTTCGAATTCCCTTAAAAGTGAAAGTGTTTTGCTGGCTGATTCTTAAAAGGAGGCTCCTCACCATAGATAACCTAGTAAAAAGAGGTTGGACTGTCAACACAGCCTGTGTTTTGTGTGGAGTTGAAGAGGAAACGGTAGACCACCTATTTTCACGTTGTGTCTTCACCCTATTCCTTATAGTGATGTCTGTGGAGGATGTCCGTTGTAGGGATCTGGATGACGACGTGATCTCAGTATGGAATAGATGGATGTCCAAGAAAGGACTGCATTCACCCAATAAGAGATTGACTGGTTTGGTAGCCTGCTGGTGGGCTACTTGGGAAGCAAGGAATGGTACGATCTTTCGCAACGACTTACCGAACCCTGTGTCGTTAGCCTACAAGACCAAACAGTTAATGAACTTTTGGGAACAAGTCCTCTCTATTAGCCGAGCCTAGCGTGTGTGTGTGCGTGTGAGGTTTTTTTTTTTTTTTTTTTTTACGTCTCTCGTGTTTTGCTCGAGGCCTAAGTTGCCTCACCTCTGTAGCCTAATTCATCTCTCCAATGAATGAAGTGGGTAGCGGGCTACCTATTTCTCAAAAAAAAAATATTAATAGTTGGTCAATTAAATTGGTTTATAAAATTTGATTGGAATAATTCTGAAAGTTGGAGATAAAAATTACCAAAAATTAAAGTTTGATGACCAAATGTGTATTTTACCCTATTTCTTTTTTTAACAATTATATGTTGAAAAATAATTTCTCTACTACCTGCAGATAAATTTTGAAGTCATAAAAGTCATCCATATTGCTGGGATGCGTCTTTTATTATTTCTTTATCATTTTGTTGATATTACCCAATATAAATTGACGAAATAAAAATTTAAGTGAGTACTTGCAAAATGTTAAAAGTTCATATGGCTAATACGTAACTTTTAAAAGTTCAAGTGATTTGACTCTTGATTTGAGTTCAAAATAACATTTATTAATTTTTGGGAGAGAATTGAGCAAGTCAACTAGTTTGTTGTAGCAAGAACATAGAAAGTACTACATTCGTAGGTGGAAAGAAATAGAAACAATTAAAAATTACTCAATTCAACATGAATATCCGTCAATATCAAAATCAGCATTAAGTAGTAATTAATAATGGTTACACATAAAATTGATTAAACCTCACTATGACTGCAAAGTGGTACTCCATGTCAGAGGTCAAATTTGTTAGATTTTCAATCAAGTTCGAGATGTGTGATTCCTTATGTTACATTACTATTTGAGATTATATTATACTAATAATAAAGTTAAAACTGCAAAAAATATTATATTTAGCAGTATTATTTTTATGCCACTGAATGGCTCATAAATGTTACTAGACGTTTAAGCGGCATATAATTTTATATGCTGGCTATACCCGTATTGGTAAAAATATTAGTAACACATAAAGTAAATATTGTTAATATGAATTAATTAGTGGCATCTATTAAATGCCGGACATATCTATTCTACTATAGATAATAAAATCTTTCTTTCTTTGGCATTAAACTAATATTGCTGATACAAGTGGATAAAGTAGCATTTGCGAATTTTCTTAGACAAAAATATTAATTAAAAATAATTATCATGAAAACAATAATATTATACTAATTAATAACTATTTATTCATAATTATACATAGAAATGAAAAAAAATAGACAAAAATTATTAAGAAAATTTAAATCTTTCAATTTATTAAATATTCACAACAGTCAATACTTAAATTACAGATGGAGTAATAGAAAACAATTAAATAATATATCTAAATATAAAAATAGTTTACTTTCCTAATAAATACAAATATAATCCTGATGAAATAAAATATCAACCGCACCGGATCGCTTTAACCGTAAAAGTCTCCAAAACACATGGTAGATGAGACAAATCTTAACCTTCATTTGTATTTAAGCTGTAAAAAAAGTAAAGCTAAAAGTAAATTTGCATAAAAATATACGAAGTATGCTAACAATACAATTTTGATAGGGGCTCAATTAAAAAATATTTTGGTAAAGATTCGGAAGCTCTCACTGCAATATTCTATAAATTTAGGGCATGTTTGGTTCGCGATTGGAATAGGAATGGAAAATAAAATTGGATTGCTTTGGAATGGAAAATGGAATGACGAATCATCCCAAGACGTTTGGTTCATTAATGGAATGGGTATCGGAATGAAAATCTAGAATTTTTTAGAGGGTGTTTTGATTAAGAGAGAGGAAAGTGATGAAGGGAGAGTAGGGGAGGCGTTGGTGGAAGAGAATTTTTAGTAGTTTACTTGGGAATGGGCCAATCCGGTATTCAAGGCCGGATTGGACCATCAATAGATTTAGTCATTCCCATTCCAAAGTGGAATGGGAGTTGAAATCCGATTCCTTTAAAACAAACAACAATCATTGTAATCAATGAATCCCATTCCGATTCCATAGTCTAAAATAGGTGAACCAAACATACCCTTACTGTACAAAAGAAATCTTAATAGATATTAAATCATTCAATATCTAAAAAATAAAGAAAAAACTTATAGAGGTTAAATTCTTAAATATCTTAGAATTTTGTAATAAAAACTATACAAATCTGTAAAACAAAAAATAAATGGTAAGTGTAGTACACTGAATTTCAGTGCACCGTACCGAACTTCTACAAATGGTAGAGTTCCGGTGAAAAAATAGCATGAGAGGCTATATGTGAGGCTTTGGCCAGGTTCGGGACTTGTGCGAAGTGTTTTCGGCGCAATTGAGGCGCGAAAATAGACTTCGAAAAGTCAAAACTACAGAAATTGTAAACTCTGCATTGGATTCCGGTATGTGCATATGGAATACAGGAATGCCGTGATTGAACCGAAAACCCAGCTCTCGGGTTTTACGGAATTCTCCGGGAAATACCGGAATGTCACTGTATACCGGTATGTGAAATAGGATACCGGTACGCGATGGCCGAAACAGTAAATCCAGCTCTCGGGATTCTGCGGGATTTCTGAGGCATATCGGTATGCACATGCGCATACCGGTATGCACATGCGCATACCGGTATGCAATGTCCAGATTTAGGCTGGTTGTTGTGTTGTTTGTGGAGAGGGGCAAAATAGTCTTTTCACATGACTTAGGGGTGTATGAATGGCTGAGACCTTCTCCCCTTCTCATTTGTTTTCCTCTCTACTTCTCCTCTTCATCTTTTCCACTTTCTCTCTCCAGAGATTTCTCCAAAACTTGGAGAAAATGGTGGATTGATCTTGGAAAAAGCTTCCAAAGGAGAAAGGAAGCTTCTTGGTGTAAGAAGGAGCTTGGGAATTTCGTGATTATGGTTAGTACCTCACGTTTTGGGTTCAAACCTTGGATTTAATCCTTTGAAATGAGGTTTTTGGGAACCCTTGGCAATCTAAAGCACAAAATGTGAGAGATTGGCCATGAAATCTAGGGTTTGGCTTGCATGCATGCAAACCCTAGGTAGATTTGGGGCTTTTGCAATGAGAGGTTCTAAAAATATTTGGACCTTCGGGAATTGCAATTGAGGCCTAGAAAATCATGTTAGAACACTTGATTTCACATGTTGAGTTGAATTTAGGGTTCGTAATGAGTAACGAACCGTTTTCTTGTAGAAGCTTGGGTTGAAACAAGAACTCAAGGCTTGGACACTTAGGAGCTTGAAGAATACAAGGATTCAAAAGCTCTCGAGGTGGGTTTTGTGTTTATCGAAGTGATTAGGTCACTTCCATGTCTAGGGTAAATATCCATTTAAAGATAAAATGGTATGTATTGTGAATCCTAGAATTTGCATGTTGGCAAAAGTAAAAATCATGATAGGTTGAACAATGAGATCCTATTGCATGATGTATATTTCAAGTATAATTCAAATATTAATACTTGTTGCATGGTTGCATGTATGGTTAAACCTAATGTGATTGAACATAGGTTGGACATGAGGATTAAACCTAGTGTTATTGAACATAGGTTGGATGTGAGGATTAAACCTAGTGTCATTGAACATAGGTTTGACATGAGATTGGAACCTAGAGTCATGGAACCTAGGTTGATAATGAGAAAGTAAGCCTAGTGTCATTGAACATAGGTGAGACTTAATAACTTGAACCTAAGGTCATGAGACTTAGGTTAGCAAGTGAAAAACGTGAACAACGGAATGTGCGACGATTTTGCTATCCCGGGTAGGCGACGATTTCGCTACCATGCCATGAGTTGGCCGTATTGAGACGGGATGTGCGACGATTTTGCTATCCTGGGTAGGCGACGATTTCGCTACCATGCCATGAGTTGGCCGTATTGAGACGGGATGTGCGACGATTTTGCTATCCCGGGTAGGCGACGATTTCGCTACCATGCCATGAGTTGGCCGTACCGACACGGGATGTGCGACGAGTTTGCAATCCCGGGTAGGCGACGATTTCGCTACCTCGCCTTGAGTTGGCGGTGTCGAGAGGGGATGTGCGACGAGGTTGCTATCCCGGGTATGCGACGATTTCGCTACCCATGCCATGCAGTGGCCGTGTTGAGACGGGGTAAGCGACGATTTTGCTATCCCGAGTAGGCGACGATTTCGCTACTCGAACTCGGAGGTGACAATGTCACTCCTTGGATGTTGGAACAATTATGGTGAGACGGCGATTCCGAAACCATAAGTAAATGACAAGTAAATGAACTTAGTCAATATGAGGCATAGGATGAACCTAGGAGAGAATGATAAATTATATGTCATTTGGTTGCATCCTTTATGTTTATTTACAAGCATGTGAATAATTGTTGCATAGTTATATGTGATCTAACTTATGCATGTGGTGTTTCTTTGGACCTGGTGGGTCGAGCTTCTCTCTTGGGTGGCCTTACCCACTGGGAACTATGTATATAGTTCTCACCCCACATTTTCCAGGTCCTTCCGCGAGTGAGGCGGCGGAGCGAGGCAAGGGTTTAGCTCTCTAGATAGCGGCCCTTCCATTTTGGTGACACATAGAGTGTACCCCTAGTTTTGGACTACGACAGCATAGGGGATTTTCATTATATGTATGAAATTGTATATTCCATTGTTTTGAGAATATAATGTATGGAATGAAAAGGAAAGAAAAGAAAAATTTGGACATGTATATTGTGCCATGTGATGTAATAGAAGTAGAACTTCTTTATGTTGATGCTTTCCTTGTGCAACTCTTGTACTCCGTTCCTAGTTGGAACATTGTGGATAAGCTTGTGTTGTGACGTCTTGGGCGGATAGGAAAGACTCTATCCGTTCGGCGGGTCTGGTGCATGCGCTCGTGCGGTTATCCTTTCCACCTAGTTGGTGTTTAAGGACCCGGCGAGGCGTGACAGACTGAGGTGGTATCAGAGCGTAGAAACGGTCTAGGTTGACCTAAGAACCCTAGGATGAAAAGACCCTAGGAGTGTAGGCTCGTGAGTGACGAGATCTTTGATTATGGCGAAAGATAAGAGATTGGGTTATGTCCTTATGCCTCTAGTTGGAAATAGAGGTAGATTCGAGGTGTGTCTTATTCTTCACCAAGTGTGTTCATGTTGGCGGCCGACAACATGAAACCAAGTGAGGGGAATAAGGACCCTTGTGTGATTTTCGCCTAGATTGGGTTCACGTTTATTTTCGTGAAACGTTATGTTACAAATGACTTCGAATGTCACGAAATGACCAAAGTCATTGTGTTTTCAGGATAATGGTACGTGGACGGCCTCCTTTGAGGGCTGGGCTCGGGAGAGCGAGCGCGGCTCCCGAACAACTCGGGGAGGGCGAGAACTCGGGTCTTCGTAATGAGTTGACCGAGTTGATGGGCGTGGTATGGCGACAGGCCGAAGCCATGCAACGACAAGAGGAGCAGATTAAAAAGCTCCATGATGAGATGGCGCAGCAAGCGGCTGCGATTCGGGAGGAGAGGACGGGAGTACATCCGGCCTCTGCTTCGGCACCGGCCGAGGAGGTGACACCGGCGCCGGCCGTGGTGCCACCTGCGCCACCGGTTGTGGCCGAGGGGTCTGGTGCCCCTATACCCGATTCCGACATGGAGGATGCGGAGCGAGAGCGCGCACTTGCGGCTCTCATGAGGTTCAAGAAGTTCAACCCGCCTATCTTTAGCGGGGAGAATGTGGATCCGTGGGATGTAGAGACATGGATCGATGCCATGGAGACACTCTTCGAGGATCTATATACCTTGGAGAGGGACAAAGTGCATCTCGCCGTTCATTGTTTAGAGCGATCGGCGAAGGTGTGGTGGAAGGGAGTCCGACGGGATAGACTCTCTAGCCTTCCGCCACCGTCATGGGAAGAGTTTCGGGGTATGGTGTTCGCCACCTACTTCCCCGATAGCGAGAAAAGGAAACTTCAAGAAAGGTTCCGCAAGTTGAAACAAGGGAACCGTATGGTGCGCGAGTACGAGAGGGAGTTCTCGTACATTATTAATTGCGTGCCGCACGTTGTCCACGGGGAAATGGACAAGGTCGATTGTTTCGTGCGCGGACTTCGACCGGAGATCTTTCGGGCGGTTCACACCCTTAAGCTTAAGACCTTTGCGGAGGTCTTGGACCGTGCTCTTTGGGTGGAGCACGGGAATGCATGTGCGCGCGAGGAGCGCGAGTCTTGGGAAAAAGAGAAGGAAAAAGAAAATGGAAAGAAGCGACCGGCGGGTGGCTCGGGTGGGCAGTCTAGCTCTAAGCGGCCCCCGAAGCACTCGCAGTCGCAAAACCAATCGCGGGGGTTCCGACGGAACTGACCCGCAACCCAGTGTCCGATTTGTAACGGCCCCCACGGCCCTCAGCAGTGTGACTATCGCGAGGGCCGGTGCTACAAATGCGGACAGCAAGGGCACATGCGGTACAACTGCCCGATGGATGATGGCCGAGCACCGTCATCGGCATCGGCATTTGCATCGCCGAGGCAGCTTGTGGGCATCCCACCCGCGGCGATGTCGGCAGGCCGTACCCATCCGCCGAGACCAGTGGAGGGCCAGCGACCAGCGCCCAGTGGTCGGGTATTCGCCTCTCAGGTGGAGGAGCCTTCTGCCCAGGATGACGTTGTGGCAGGTATTGTGTTAATTAAAGGCATTCGATGTAAAGCTTTGTTTGATACTGGTGCATCGCATTCATTCATTGCTCGATCATTTGCTACTGCACATGGAATAGAAATTATAGATGCCACACATGCAAGAACGGTACAAGTACCTGAACACACTTTTTGTATACATCATGTGTGTATAGATTGCCCCGTGAGGGTTGAAAACTGGATCATGCCAGCTGATTTGCTGGTATTAAATCGAATGAATGAATATGATTTGATCCTAGGAATGGATTGGCTCTCGAGGTATCATGCTACTATCGATTGTAAGAGCCGGATAGTGAGGTTTAGAGAACCCGGGCACAAAGAGTTTGTGTACCATGGGTGTAAGAGTTCGCTCTTTGCTTCAATGATGTCCACGTCGCAAGCAAGGAAGCTTATTGCTAGTGGATGCATTGCCTACTTGGCGACGGTAGTGGATGACCGAAAGGAAGTGTTGGGACTTGAGGACATTCCTATAGTCCAAGAGTTTCCGGATGTGTTTCCGGCGGAGTTGCCCGGAATGCCAACGGACCGGGAAATAGAATTTGTGGTCGATTTGCTCCCGGGTACGGCGCCGATCTCTAAGGCCCCGTACAGGATGGCACCCGCGGAACTGAAGGAATTAAAAGCACAATTGCAAGATTTAATGGACAAGGGTTTCGTAAAGCCAAGTGTGTCGCCTTGGGGAGCCCCTGTTCTATTTGTGCGGAAAAAGGACGGTTCGCTGCGGTTATGTGTAGATTACCGCGAGTTGAATAAAGTGACCGTCAAGAATAAGTACCCGTTACCCCGAATTGATGACTTGTTCGATCAATTACAAGGGTCTCGGGTGTATTCAAAGATTGACTTGCAGTCCGGTTATCACCAATTGAAGATCAAACCGGAGGATGTGCATAAGACCGCATTTAGATCGCGGTATGGACATTATGAATTCACGGTTATACCTTTTGGGCTTACAAATGCACCAGCAGCGTTCATGGATTTAATGAACCGTGTGTTCAAACCACTATTAGATCAATTTGTGGTTGTGTTCATAGATGATATTCTTGTCTACTCTCGGAGTGAAGAGGAACATAGAGAGCACCTGAGGATTGTGCTTCAAGTTCTTCGAGAGAACAAGTTATTCGCCAAATTGAAAAAGTGCGAATTCTGGATCCGTGAGGTCGCTTTCTTGGGTCACGTAATTTT
The DNA here is from genome assembly GCA_016920855.1 of Puya raimondii. Taxonomy (NCBI): domain Eukaryota; kingdom Viridiplantae; phylum Streptophyta; class Magnoliopsida; order Poales; family Bromeliaceae; genus Puya; species Puya raimondii. Next base: position 4,792,968 of record JABWPP010000049.1, read on the forward strand.
CGCAGGAGGAGTATCTGTGGACCCTATGAAAGTAGAGGCAGTCAAGGATTGGCCTCGCCCGACCAATGTCACGGAAATACGAAGCTTTTTGGGTCTTGCGGGATACTATCGACGGTTCGTGGAGGGATTTTCAAAAATCTCCGGTCCACTAACGCGTCTTACCCGCAAGGGAGCCAAATATGTTTGGAGCGAAGAATGCGACCAAAGCTTTAAGGAGCTAAAGGAAAGGTTGACTTCGGCTCCGGTACTCGCCTTGCCGATTGCAGGGGAGGGTTTTGTGGTGTATAGTGATGCATCACATCGTGGTCTTGGGTGTGTGCTTATGCAAAGAGGACAAGTAATAGCATATGCCTCTCGACAGCTGAAGAGCTATGAGCAGAATTACCCCACCCACGACTTAGAGCTTGCGGCAGTGGTCTTCGCACTCAAGTTGTGGAGACACTACTTGTACGGGGAGCATTGTGAGGTTTACACGGATCACAAAAGCTTAAAGTATTTATTCACTCAGAAGGAGTTGAATTTGAGGCAGCGGAGGTGGTTGGAGTTGATAAAAGATTACGACTTGACCATCTTGTACCACCCCGGTAGAGCCAATGTGGTGGCCGATGCGCTCAGTAGAAAGTCCGTGGAAAACTTCGCAATAGAGATGACGGGACAAATGCCGTTAATCAAGGAAATGGGCCGATTTGACTTGGAGATCGTGGCCCCGGGCTTCCCCGCTAGACTTATGAATCTCGAGATATGGCCGACCTTGTTGGAGCAAATAAAAGAAAAGCAATCCGGTGATCCGGAACTCCAAAAGGTGCGGGGTGCTATCGAGAGCGGGCGCGCCGGTGATTATCATGTAGATTCGATGGGCGCAATTCGATTTCGAAATCGATTGTGCGTGCCGAAAGTTGAGGACATTCGTAGGGAGATCTTGAAAGAAGCTCACACTTCTCCCTATGCGATTCACCCGGGCGGCACCAAAATGTATAAGGACCTCAAATTGCATTATTGGTGGCCGGGGATGAAACTTGATATGGGACGCTTTGTGGCACAATGCTTAGTGTGCCAACAAGTGAAGGCCGAGCGTCGCTTTCCGGCGGGAAAACTGCAAGGATTGCCCATTCCGGTTTGGAAGTGGGAAAATATCGCGATGGATTTTGTTGTGGGCTTACCTCGATCATTAGGTGGCCACGACGCGATTTGGGTGGTGGTGGATCGTTTGTCAAAGTCGGCACACTTTTTGCCAATCCACACCACTTGGTCGGGAGACAAGTTAGCGCAAGTCTACCTGGACGAGATTGTGCGGTTGCACGGGGTCCCGACCTCGATAGTTTCAGATCGAGATCCCCGTTTCACATCGCATTTTTGGAAAAGCTTGCAAGAAGCTTTGGGTACACGGCTCGATTTCAGTTCAGCATTTCATCCTCAAACTGACGGTCAATCGGAAAGAACAATTCAGATTTTGGAGGATATGCTGCGAGCGTGTGTGTTGGACTTCAAGGGTGCGTGGCCTACTCACTTACCGATGGCTGAATTTGCTTACAATAATAGCTATCAAGCTAGCATCGGTATGGCACCTTTTGAGGCCTTGTATGGAAAGAAATGCCGCTCTCTTATTCATTGGAGTGAAGTCGGCGAGAGAAGGGTCTTAGGACCGGACGTGTTGCGTGAAGCGGAGGAAAAGGTCCGCTTGGCACGCGAACGCTTATCGACGGCGCAATCTAGACAAAAGAGTTATGCGGATCGACGTCGACGAGACTTGGAATTCGCGGTAGGAGACCGCGTCTTCTTGAAAGTATCACCCATGAGAGGGGTGAAGCGATTTGGTGTTCGGGGTAAGTTGAGTCCCCGTTACATTGGACCCTATGAGGTTTTGGAGCGTGTGGGATCCGTGGCATATCGGCTAGCTTTGCCGCCGAAACTTGCGGGGATACACAATGTGTTTCATGTATCGACCCTCCGCAAGTATATGTATGATCCGGCGCACGTCCTCGAGTATGTGCCTATAGAGCTGCACGAGGATATGACTTATGAGGAGTTTCCCTTGTGTATCATGGATCGCGAGGTGAAAGGCTTGAGGAACCGTGAGATTCCTTATGTAAAAGTACAATGGACGAATCACGGTGAGCGCGAAGCTACGTGGGAATTGGAAAGCTCGATGAAGGAGCGGTTTCCTTACCTCTTCGCTGAGTCCAGCTGAGGTATGATTTTTTGTTTCGCGGCCGAAACTCTCTTTAAGAGGGGTGGAATGTAGTACACTGAATTTCAGTGCACCGTACCGAACTTCTACAAATGGTAGAGTTCCGGTGGAAAAATAGCATGAGAGGCTATATGTGAGGCTTTGGCCAGGTTCGGGACTTGTGCGAAGTGTTTTCGGCGCAATTGAGGCGCGAAAATAGACTTCGAAAAGTCAAAACTGCAGAAATTGTAAACTCTGCATTGGATTCCGGTATGTGCATATGGAATACCGGAATGCCGTGATTGAACCGAAAACCCAGCTCTCGGGTTTTGCGGAATTCTCCGGGAAATACCGGAATGTCACTGTATACCGGTATGTGAAATAGGATACCGGTACGCGATGGCCGAAACAGTAAATCCAGCTCTCGGGATTCTGCGGGATTTCTGAGGCATACCGGTATGCACATGCGCATACCGGTATGCAATGTCCAGATTTAGGCTGGTTGTTGTGTTGTTTGTGGAGATGGGCAAAATAGTCTTTTCACATGACTTAGGGGTGTATGAATGGCTGAGACCTTCTCCCCTTCTCATTTGTTTTCCTCTCTACTTCTCCTCTTCATCTTTTCCACTTTCTCTCTCTAGAGATTTCTCCAAAACTTGGAGAAAAGGGTGGATTGATCTTGGAAAAAGCTTCCAAAGGAGAAAGGAAGCTTCTTGGTGTAAGAAGGAGCTTGGGGATTTCGTGATTAAGGTTAGTACCTCACGTTTTGGGTTCAAACCTTGGATTTAATCCTTTGAAATGAGGTTTTTGGGAACCCTTGGCAATCAAAAGCACAAAATGTGAGAGATTGGCCATGAAATCTAGGGTTTGGCTTGCATGCATGCAAACCCTAGGTAGATTTGGGGCTTTTGCAATGAGAGGTTCTAAAAATATTTGGACCTTCGGAAATTGCAATTGAGGCCTAGAAAATCATGTTAGAACACTTGATTTCACATGTTGAGTTGAATTTAGGGTTCGTAATGAGTAACGAACCGTTTTCTTGTAGAAGCTTGGGTTGAAACAAGAACTCAAGGCTTGGACACTTAGGAGCTTGAAGAATACAAGGATTCAAAAGCTCTCGAGGTAGGTTTTGTGTTTACCGAAGTGATTAGGTCACTTCTATGTCTAGGGTAAATATCCATTTAAAGATAAAATGGTATGTATTGTGAACCCTAGAATTTGCATGTTGGCAAAAGTAAAAATCATGATAGGTTGAACAATGAGATCCTATTGCATGATGTATATTTCAAGTATAATTCAAATATTAATACTTGTTGCATGGTTGCATGTATGGTTAAACCTAATGTGATTGAACATAGGTTGGACATGAGGATTAAACCTAGTGTTATTGAACATAGGTTGGATGTGAGGATTAAACCTAGTGTCATTGAACATAGGTTTGACATGAGATTGGAACCTAGAGTCATGGAACCTAGGTTGATAATGAGAAAGTAAGCCTAGTGTCATTGAACATAGGTGAGACTTAATGACTTGAACCTAAGGTCATGAGACTTAGGTTAGCAAGTGAAAAACGTGAACAACGGGATGTGCGACGATTTTGCTATCCCGGGTAGGTGACGATTTCGCTACCATGCCATGAGTTGGCCATATTGAGACGGGATGTGCGACGATTTTGCTATCCCGGGTAGGCGACGATTTCGCTACCATGCCATGAGTTGGCCGTATTGAGACGGGATGTGCGACGATTTTGCTATCCCGGGTAGGCGACGATTTCGCTACCATGCCATGAGTTGGCCGTACCGACACGGGATGTGCGACGAGTTTGCAATCCCGGGTAGGCGGCGATTTCGCTACCTCGCCTTGAGTTGGCGGTGTCGAGAGGGGATGTGCGACGAGGTTGCTATCCCGGGTATGCGACGATTTCGCTACCCATGCCATGCAGTGGCCGTGTTGAGACGGGATAAGCGACGATTTTGCTATACCGAGTAGGCGACGATTTCGCTACTCGAACTCGGAGGTGACAATGTCACTCCTTGGATGTTGGAACAATTATGGTGAGACGGCGATTCCGAAACCATAAGTAAATGACAAGTAAATGAACTTAGTCAATATGAGGCATAGGATGAACCTAGGAGAGAATGATAAATTATATGTCATTTGGTTGCATCCTTTATGTTTATTTACAAGCATGTGAATAATTGTTGCATAGTTATATGTGATCTAACTTATGCATGTGGTGTTTCTTTGGACCTGGTGGGTCGAGCTTCTCTCTTGGGTGTCCTTACCCACTGGGAACTATGTATATAGTTCTCACCCCACATTTTCCAGGTCCTTTCGCGAGTGAGGCGGCGGAGCGAGGCAAGGGTTTAGCTCTCTAGATAGCGGCCCTTCCATTTTGGTGACACATAGAGTGTACCCCTAGTTTTGGACTACGACAGCATAGGGAATTTTCATTATATGTATGAAATTGTATATTCCATTGTTTTGAGAACATAATGTATGGAATGAAAAGGAAAGAAAAGAAAATTTTGGACATGTATATTGTGCCATGTGATGTAATAGAAGTAGAACTTCTTTATGTTGATGCTTTCCTTGTACTCTTGTACTCCGTTCCTAGTTGGAACATTGTGGATAAGCTTGTGTTGTGACGCCTTGGGCGGATAGGAAAGACTCTATCCGTTCGGCGGGTCTGGTGCATGCGCTCGTGCGGTTATCCTTTCCACCTAGTTGGTGTTTAAGGACCCGGCGGGGCGTGACAGTAAGTTTACATAATCATCAAACTAGAAGTAGAAATTTAAATATTCTATCAAAATATACAGTCAACTATTAAATTGTCACGCCCCGGGCTAGTTTTAGAAGCGGAAGAACGTGCCATATTTTTTTTTTGAAAGCCTAGCCCGCGCCACGTACAGACCCGCCAGAAATACAGGTCCCACTGTCTACACGGACAGAGTCTCCCTTGTATTTGCATGGCGTACACACGATACAAATAGGATCACAACTACCATTCATTCATCACACAAACAACAATCACAATGTCCAAAGCATACAGCTAACCGTCCTTAACAATTGCATGTATCTAAACAAGTCCTTAGGCGAAGGATGATGCGATGCACAAACAACAGATCATTCTATAAAAATGCTTCTTACCCAGAAGCTTTATTTGAAATCCTAATCTCAACCATTTAAAGATCATTTGAAAACCGTTCTCCACACGAGAACTCTCTTTTGAAATCCAAAAACTGATCGATTAAAAGCTGTTTGAAAACTGTTTCCCACACGAAAACCTTCACTTTGAAAACCGCTGCCACGAGGGGTAGAAATCCACGATTCACAGAAGATCACATAACTCGGCAATAACTAAACCATAAGAACGATATACTAAGCATAGTCATCCACAATATCTACGCATGCAATCAACACAAAATACTGAACCATATCCATAAGTCTACTAGGTAAAGGGGAGAGTGTCAGGGTTGCAACCAAAACGGTGGTAACACAGGTCGGGACCTCTAATGCAGCTATCTAGTCGCGTCTCACAACGTCCCGACTCCCACCACCCGGCTCACCTGAAAAAAACAACGATGGCGGGGGTTGAGAACATGATAAACATGTCTCCCCTCCCAGTGGGTACCGCAAGCCGACGAAGGCGAGGTGTACACACCGGCGCGAGGGTCAACAGATAGATAGGTAAGTAGAACAGTAGCATAAGTAAGCATGAGAATGAACCATACATGAACGACTATACTACTGTAAGCAAATAGTATATGCATCAACTGTAGATAGATAATGATACCCAATCACCACCAGGCCACAGGGACGGATCCCTGGCACTGTCACAGCTGCTCACTCACATGCACATAACCTCCGCAGATGCACATGACAAGAGGCTCACGGGTTGGAAACACAACCATTTTTCGAAAAAGAACACCCTAAGCGGTGGATCAGACCGCGGGCGTACGCGAAGTGCTAGAAGAGCCGTGACGATCGATGCAATATACTCAATCCACAGAACGGCAATAAGCCGAGAATAGCAACGAGACCAAGTCCAAGGATCGCTCGGAACAACAGGCGATCACCACCGACCAACTAGGTCGCCTCAATAAACTATGCAATCACACTACTCTACTAATGGCAAGCTCACAAAGTAGAGGAAATGGAGCCTAGTGAACTAATAATCAACATGCAAAGAGAAAGGGATAGAAAGGTATCACCGCTAGTCCACTGAACCGACTCCGGATCGAAGTACCCACCAGCAGAAACGAGAGAGCCTAACACCAACGGCTCACGGGAACGTCGACAGGACCTACGAGGTACTAACAGGGTCAAGGTCCACCGAGTCGACACTAACAAACGAAAGCACATAACCCGAAACCGTCGGATCGTCCGGAAAACCCGCCGGGACGATCCCGAACTCAAACCAAGCCCCAAAGGGGTACCAACAAACCACCCGAGTGCTCCGCTGTCCACAACCACACCAAACAAGGTGGTTGGACAGCGGGCACAAGGCCGGGATGCTACGAACACCAACGCATCCGAAACGGCTTTCCGGGTTCCCAAAAAATGCCGATTTGGCACCGGAACCCTCCGTCACTCATCCGCTGCCCTCGAAACTTTGGGACGGCGATGAAGAACAGCCAACGAGGCTATACGACGAAGCCAAGTCGCTCACGAAACCAGCAAGTGAGTCGCACGACCAAAACGCGCGTTCCGCCGACTATTTTATCGAAAAATGCACCGGAAATCAAACCGGATCTATGCGAAGGGTGAAGAGATTGGACAAGTAGTCCACCGGGCCTCAAGGGTCATACCCTTGCTGCCCGCAGCATCACAACGCTGCCACAACTCACAAAACCCCTAATACAAGCAAAATACACACAATATCAAGCATAAAGAAGGCCGATAGAGCACTCCGTTCGTCCGCGCGACCCTCCGTGAGTACCAGCGGACAGGGAACGTCGCAACGGAGGCCATGCTCACAGCCCCTCTACGACAGGGACAGTCGCAGGCTCAAACGGCCCACAAAAATAGAACCAACATGCGATAAAAGGGCTCAGCAAGGATAAACCGCAAAGCGGCGCGCCAAAACAGCAATTCGAGGTGAGCACGGTGATCAGCGCATCGCCAAAACAGCAATGCTCCGGCCGGCTGCCGGCTGACATGCAGCGCACGCGGCGGCTCAGGTCGGACGCGGGGCAGGTGGAGAAGAGAGAGCTCACCTCAACCGGCGGCAGGAAGTGGCGGCGGCGGCGCGGGGAGAGCCCCAGCTCTCGGGCGGCTAGGGCATGCCAGCTCCGGCAATGAACGACGGCGGCGGCGGTCGGGACGGCGAGCACCGACAAGAGGGGCTCGCCGGACGTCGGGTAGGGGGTTGACCACGACAAGAAAAGGCGACGGCGGCGGCGGCTCGAGGCCCTCGGCCGGGGCTGCCCTAGCAGCCCTAGCGGCGACAGAGGCGGCTGCGGCGGCACACCGGCGGCACGGGGGCGGGCGGGAAGGAAGGTGACGGCGGCGGCGGTCCTCCCGAGGCTGGCTGGAGGCCGCTGTGACGGCGGGATGTGGCGGCGGCTCGGGTCAAGGACACACTGCCCGCACTCCTCCAGCAGCAGCACGCGGCGGTGCGGCGGCGCTCGGCGGTGGCTCCAGACAGCGGGGCAACATCGCCGGACGTCGTGCACCCTTAGGGGGAGACCCTAGGCATGGGTTCACCCTAGGTGCACACAGCAAGGAGGAAGAAGAAGAAGAACAAGAGAGAGAAGAGAGAAAGATGTGGCCGGAGCTCCCCGCCGGCCAGGGGAGGTCGGCGGCGGTCGGCGGCGCACAGGGAGAAGCTGGGAGAAGAGAAGGGGGGAGTGGAAACCAGCTGGGGAGGGGGCAAGGGGACCAATCCACTAGTTATAGGATTTGAAATCCCACAACACAAAATTCCCCATAAGCCAAAAATGCGAAAAAGGCCTCGAAACTGAGAAAATTTGTCCCGAGTCCCTCACAGCATGCGTAAAACGCACGGACACCCCTCCGCACACGATTTTACGCAAAATGGTGCATGAAAAAGGACCCATTTCGCGAAGAGATCAAAACACGAATTACGACCTCTCGGCAATGATCTCGCAATATCTCACGATCCGACGGTCGCATGCACGAACGGATTGCGCCATCACGATCAGCACTGCCGAGACATCGAACCTACGATTTTGGATCTCGGGAAACGGTCGCTGATTCGCGACACAAGCCATCCCCTCTTTCTCCAATCAATAACCACAAACCAAAAACATACATATATACGTATAAATACACTTATACATATATTTATATATACATATTTACATATATATACTAGTAGAGAGAGAGAAAACACGCAAATTCAAAATTCAGAATTCGAATTCTTACATCACTCCCACCATACAAGAAGTTTCATTCTCGAAACTTACTCACGCACCATCCGCAAACAACTGCGGGTACCTCTCACGCATAACAGACTCCAGCTCCCAAGTAGCTTCACGCTCCTCGTGATTCGCCCACTGAACCTTCACATACTGAATGCTCCGGTTCCTCAACTGCTTCACCTCGCAAGCCAAAATCCTCAAAGGCACCTCGTCGTAGCTGAGATCCTCCCTCAGCTAAACCGTCGTCGGGCTGATCACGTGAGAAGGGTCAGGGATGTACTTCCGAAGCATGGACACGTGGAAGACGTTGTGCACTCGAGCAAGACTAGGAGGAAGAGCCAACCGATAAGCCACCGGACCCACACGCTCAAGGATCTCGAACGGTCCCACGAATCGTGGACTAAGCTTGTTCCGCAATTCGAACCGCTTGATCCCTCGAGACGGCGACACCTTGAGCAGCACATGCTCACCGACCTGAAACTCTAGGTCACGTCGTCGCTGGTCCGTGTAGCTTTTCTGCCGGCTCTGCGCAGTCAGCAGCCGCTGCCTCGCACTGCGAATCCTGACCTCTGCATCCTCCAACAGGTCAGGCCCGATCACTCGACGCTCACCCACGTCATCCCAACAAATCGGAGATCGACAACAACGTCCATACAGAGCCTCGTACGGTTCCATCCCAATGCTCGCCTGGAAGCTGTTGTTGTAGGCGAACTCTGCCAAAGAAAGGTACTTGAACCATCCCTCTCCATAGACCAAAACGCATGCTCGGAGCATATCCTCGAGAGTCTGAATGACTCGCTCCGACTGCCCATCACTCTGAGGGTGGAAAGCTGAGCTGAAGTTGAGCTTCGTTCCCAGAGCCTGCTGCAAGCTCCTCCAAAACTGAGATACGAAGCGAGTATCCCGATCCGAAACGATCGACACCGGCACTCCATGTAGCCTGGCGATCTCATCTAAGTAGAGCTGTGCCAGTCGATCCCGAGACCAAGTCGTGTGTACCGGCAGGAAGTGAGCTGCTTTCGTCAGTCGATCCACAATAACCCAGATCGCATCATGACTCGCTGAGAATGAGGCAACCCGGTGACGAAATCCATGGTGATCTGCTCCCACTTCCATACAGGTACAGGTAACGGTTGAAGCTTCCCTGCTGGTCGCTGATGCTCAGCCTTCACTTGCTGACAAATCAGACACTGTGCCACGTGCTGAGCTACGTCCATCTTCATGCTAGGCCACTAGAAACTCTGCTTCAGGTCGCGGTACATCTTCGTCCCTCCAGGATGAACGGTGTACGGTGACCGATGTGCCTCAGTCAAGATCTCCCGCCTCAAATCCCGATCATTGGGCACACACCTCCGTCCTCGAAAACGAAGGGAACCATCGGCGTGAATCGTGAAGTCTCCATCTTTACCCTGCTCGGCCTCTGCTCGTACTTTCTGCAAGTGCGGGTCCGTCAGCTGTCCACTGGAAATCCGATATGATAAGGTGGGCTGCATCACCAAGGTCAACAGCTGTAATACTTGAAAATTTGAGGAGTTTGAGGGTTTCTGGAGTCGACGAATTTCAGGCGCCCGGAAGTGAGGAAGTGGACGCCCGAATGTTTCCGGACCCAAAGGGCTTTTCGGATGATCCGGTTGTGGCCGACGAGTTTTGGATCTGGGCGCAGGATTCGGACGCCCGGATGAGGATCCGGATTGAACTGTTGACGTGGAGAGCCACGTGTCGCGATGCAGGACACGTGTCGACCGCCGGAGGCACGCCGCCCCACCGCCTGCCGACCGTCGACCGACCGTTTGGCCGCCAGCTGACACCTGGCCTGCTTTGTTTCCGGACGCCCGGAACTTGTGAAGTGGGCGCCCGAATGTGGGATTTTGGGAGCCTATAAATAGGTGAGTCCCTGGTCACTTTGGCTCATTTTCCCACTTCGTGTGATCCATTCTAGAGAGAGAAAGTTGGGTTTAAGGCCATGTGTTGGCATTAGTTGTAACCTAGCTTGTTCTCCTCTACTCTGTTGATCTGATCTGGTGCTAAGCTGTTGTTCTGTCGGAGCTAAGCTGTTGTTCTGTCGGAGTTAGCAGTCTTTTGGTGATATTCAGATCGGAGTGCTGCTGGAACTTGATTAGCTTGGAGGGTTGGATCTGAGGATACTGTTTTCCCCACCGTGGTTGGATTAGCTCCTTCTATGGGTTGTGCCTTTTCCCCACCGCATTATTCTGGAGCTTCCCCCGATATTTTCTCAGGAACGATCTTCTATGCCACGACAGCCGGATCGACGCCAGCCACCGGCGAGCGGACGAGTTTATGCCGCTCAAATTGAGGATGCCTCGATAGCTGATCGAGTGGTGGCAGGTATAGTTTTGATTTGTGGCATTAGATCACATACTTTATTCGATACTGGTGCATCGCATTCCTTTGTTAGTAGAGCATTTGCATTGCATCATGGTTTAGAGATAGGGTCATTACCCCAGACACAGGAGGTGCGGGTACCCGACCATAGTTTGCAGGTGACGCAGGGTTGTTTAGGATGTCCTGTGCAAGTAGGGCCTTGGATCATGCCTGCTGATTTATTGGTATTGAGACAGTTGCAGGATTTTGATGTAATCCTAGGCATGGATTGGTTATCTCGATACTTTACTACAATTGATTGTGGAACCAAGACGGTAATTTTTCGTGAGCCTGGACATGAGGAGTTCATTTATGAAAGTTGTAAGAGTTCACTGTTCGCATTGACGATTTCTTCTTCTAAGGCCAGACAGATGTTAAATAGAGGGTGTATGGCCTATTTTGCAACAGTAACTGAGGTGCCCACTGTTGTACCAGGACTCGAGGATATTCCTATCGTCCGTGAGTTTCCGGATGTCTTTCCTTCTGATTTATCCTCGATGCCTCCTGATAGGGAGATTGAATTCGTGATTGATGTGGTACCAGGAACCGCGCCAATCTCGAAGACACCCTATAGAATGGCACCAGCTGAATTGAGAGAGTTGAAGGCGCAACTGCAGGATCTTATGGATAAAGGTTTTATCAGACCTAGTGTGTCGCCTTGGGGAGCGCCTGTGCTTTTTGTGAAGAAGAAGGATGGTTCACTTAGATTGTGTGTGGATTATCGAGAATTGAACAAAGTGACCATCAAGAATAGATACCCCCTCCCGCGTATCGATGATTTATTCGATCAATTGCAGGGAGCGTGTGTCTTTTCTAAAATTGATCTTCAGTCCGGTTACCACCAGTTGAAGGTGAAGGCCGAGGATATTTCTAAGACAGCTTTTAGAACTCGGTATGGGCATTATGAGTTTACAGTCATGCCGTTTGGATTGACTAATGCCCCTGCTGCATTTATGGATATGATGAACCGAGTCTTTAAGTCTTTCTTGGACAAGTTTGTGGTAGTCTTTATTGATGATATTTTGATTTACTCCCGTGATGATGCGGAGCATGAGGAGCATCTGAGATTAGTGCTACAACTCTTACGAGAAAAGAAGTTGTATGCAAAGCTGAAGAAGTGTGAATTTTGGTTGAGAGAAGTAGCCTTTTTAGGCCATGTGATTTCAGCTTCGGGAGTAGCTGTTGATCCTAAGAAAATTGAGGCGATTCGTGATTGGCCTAGACCGACGACGATTTCTGAAGTGCGGAGTTTTCTTGGCTTAGCCGAGTATTATCGACGATTCGTGGAGAGCTTTGCAAAACTCTCTACGCCTCTTACTCGATTAATCAGGAAAGGGGTTAAATATGTTTGGAGTGATGAGTGCCAAGAATGTTTTGATGAGCTTAAGCAGAGGTTGATGACAGCCCCTATTCTTGCACTACCAGTGATGGGTGAAGGATTTGTTATCTATAGTGATGCTTCGCATAGTGGCTTGGGTTGCGTGCTGATGCAACATGGTAAAGTGATTGCATATGCTTCAAGGCAACTAAAGAAATATGAGAAGAACTACCCCACTCATGATCTGGAGTTGGCGGCGGTAGTCTTTGCTCTGAAGCTATGGCGCCACTATCTCTATGGAGAGCATTGTGAAGTGTATACAGATCACAAGAGCCTCAAGTATCTGTTTACACAGAAAGAGTTGAATCTACGGCAACGGAGATGGTTGGAATTATTGAAGGATTATGACATCTCTATCTTATACCATCCCAGCAAAGCGAATGTTGTTGCCGATGCTTTGAGTAGGAAGGCTGTGGCAACTTTGAGTTTATGTATTACTCAACAGCCTGTCCTAATTGAGGAGATGCGGAGGTTATCTCTTGAAGTGGTTACTCCTGGAATGACGGCGAGACTGATGACCTTGGTCATACAGCCCACTCTGTTGGAGAGGATTCGAGAGAAACAGAGTGTAGATCCTTATCTGATGAAAGTTCGAGATCAACTGAGGAGTGGTGATCTTGAAGGCTTTTCTTATGATGATGCTGAGACTCTTCGTTATAGAGGACGACTGTGTGTACCAGCAGATCTGGAGATTCGAGAGGGAATATTAAAGGAAGCACATTATTCTCCTTATTCTGTACATCCTGGAGGGACTAAGATGTATCAGGATCTGAAGACTCACTTCTGGTGGAATGGCATGAAGCGGGATATTGGTAGAGCTGTAGCTCAATGTTTGACATGTCAGCAAGTTAAGGCTGAACATCGAGTACCAGCTGGTAAGCTACAGAGCCTTCCAATACCTGAGTGGAAGTGGAATCATATTACTATGGATTTTGTCGTGGGATTGCCGAGGACTTCGAGCGGCTATGATTCTATTTGGGTGATTGTGGATAGACTGACGAAGTCTGCTCATTTCCTGCCTATGCAGATTACTTGGTCACGTGAGCGACTTGCACAGCTTTATCTGGATGAGATATTGAGATTGCATGGAGTGCCAATCTCAATAGTATCTGATAGAGACCCAAGGTTTGTTTCTCATTTTTGGAAGAGTCTACAGACAGCTTTGGGGACTCAGCTTCGATTTAGCACTGCATTTCATCCCCAGACTGATGGTCAGTCCGAGCGCACTATACAGACACTCGACGATATGTTGAGAGCTTGTGTCTTGGATTTTGGTGGAGGTTGGGATCGACATCTGAGATTGGTAGAGTTTGCGTACAACAATAGCTATCAAGCGAGCATTAAGATGGCTCCGTTTGAAGCATTGTATGGACGCAAATGTCGATCGCCTTTGTTTTGGGATGATGTTGGTGAAAGGAAGACGTTGGGTCCAGACCTTTTGCTTGAAGCCGAAGAGAAGGTTAAAGTGATACGACGACATATTGAGACGGCTCAGAGCAGGCAGAAGAGTTATTCTGACACTCGGAGGCGAGATCTGGAATTTCATGTTGGTGATCATGTATTCTTGAAGGTCTCACCATCGAAGGGCATACGGAGATTTGGGATTCGCGGAAAGCTTAGTCCGCGATTTATTGGTCCTTTTGAAATCTTGGAGAGAGTAGGACCCTGGCATATCGGATAGCCCTTCCGCTTCGCTTAGCAGGAGTGCACGATGTCTTTCATGTATCTGTTCTGAGGAGATACATGCATGATCCTTCCCATGTGATAGATTTTTCCCCACTGGAGCTTACTGAGGATTTGCATTACGAGGAGCGACCGATACAAATTCTTGCTCATGAGACGAGGGAATTGCGTAATCGGATCATACCTTATGTTAAGGTACAATGGGATTTTCATGATGATAGAGAGGCTACATGGGAGTTGGAGACGGTTATGCAGAGATCTTATCCCCACCTGTTTACATCTTGAGGTGAGTGTTTACCTTAGTTTCGAGGACGAAACTATTTTAAGGAGGGGAGAATGTAATACTTGGAAATTTGAGGAGTTTGAGGGTTTCTGGAGCCGACGGATTTCGGGCGCCCGGAAGTGAGGAAGTGGACGCCCGAATGTTTCCGGACCCAGAGGGTTTTTCGGATGATCCGGTTGTGGCCGATGGACTTTGGATCAGGACGCAGGATCGAGACGCCCGGATGAGGATCCGGATTGAGCTGTTGACGTGGAGAGCCACGTGTCGCGACGCAGGACACGTGTCGACCGCCGGAGACACGCCGCCCCACCGCCTGCCGACCGACGACCGACCGCTTGGCCGCCAGCTGACACCTGGATTGCAGGATTTTCGGACGCCCGGAAGTTGGATTCGGGCGCCCGAATGTGGGATTTTGGGAGCCTATAAATAGGTGAGTCCCTTCGTTGTTTGGCTCACTTTCCATTTCGTGTTGCTACTTTCTAGAGAGAGAAAGTTGGGTTTAGGGCCATGTGTTGGCATTAGTTGTAACCTAGCTTGTTCTCCTCTACTCCGATTGATCTGATCTGGTGCTGAGCTGTTGTTCTGTCGGAGTTAGCAGTCTTTTGGTGATATTCAGATCGGAGTGCTGCCGGAGCTTGATTAGCTTGGAGGGTTGGATCTGAGGATACTGTTATTCCCCACCGTGGTTGGATTAGCTCTTGAGGTGGGTTGATGTTTGCCAGATTCAGTGGACTTCCTCCTATGTGTTTACTCTCATGTTAGCATGATAGTGTTGGATTATGTTAGCATGATATGATGATATTGGATTATGATAGTGTGATATTATTGGGATTATGATAGCATGACATGCTGAGATTATGTTAGATATGACCTGTTAGGTTGAGATTTGCATGTACATGATATGCTAATGATATATATATGAGCATGCATGATTTCCTTGTATCTTTGTTGCATGATTTGGCCTACACCTATCCTGTTGATATCCCTTGTACCAGTTGTTGTACATGTTAGTGTAGGTGATCATGTTGTGGCTCGTACTATGTTATTGTACCTCCTCTTTGTGGTAGAGTTGAGATTGATTGTGAGCACTGGAGCATTGATTGGGTCATACATGTTGTTGACTATCCTTTGAGGTGCCGAGGGCACGTGATTCTTTGTGAGATCATTGGATTGGGTCATACTTGTTGTTTATCCTTTGAGATGCCGAGGGCATGTGATTCCTTGTTGACCCAGTCGTGGCGATCATATACATGTGGGTGCTTGGCGCTGATATGGTTGTACTATACTCGGTTGGGTCGCTCCCACGAGTACCGCTCCGGAGTTGGCATGTTCCTTACAGAGTATTGTACGAAGGACTAGGAACAGACGGGTTTCCTGTACTAGCTGGCTCCTTGTAGGGTTGAGCATGATCAGGCCGCAGGTATCGTGTGCTATCATATTGCGTTGTATGGTATTATGGATTGAGCTAGGGACAGACGGGTTTCCTGTACTAGCTGGCTCCCTGTAGGGTTGAGCATGATCAGGCCACCGGTATCGTGTTGTATTATGTTGCATGGCATTATGGATTCGTGATAGTCCTCATTTGATATATTCAGTTTATTGGTATTCATACTGACAGTTGAGCTTTGTGCATAGTAGTGGTAGTATATCTTCTACTTTCTTTATTGCTCCATATATATCTTTTGAGATTGAGGACTTAGTGGGCAGACCACTGAGGCTGGTGGCGGTACCCACTGAGGACTACTTGTTTGATAGTAGTTCTCACACCCGTTGTTGACACCTTTTTGCAGAGTCTTCTTCCCCAGTTGTGCATACTGAGCGCGGAAAGGAGACCGTCGGGTAGAGCTATTCCCCGGATACTTGGCTAGAGGTATACCCCATTTTGATAGATAGTTGAGTCTGTACATACAGTGAGATAGATTGTGATATCAGTGATGTATTTGAGTGTTATATATGAGAGTTATGGATGATGTATGTACAGTGATCTTTTGATTATATATATAGCAGCTCTGTTGATACCTTTAGCTTCTTTGTGGATGTTGTTGTTTTCGCTTCGTATACACGGTAGAAATACTGTGTATGCGGGGGATCTTGTCATGCGCCTGGGAAGAGGTAACCCGGGGCGTGACAGTCGCAGGCCCAAACGGCCCACAAAAATAGAACCAACATGCGATAAAAGGGCTCGGCAAGGATAAACAGCAAAGCGGCGTGCGAAAACAGCAATTCGAGGTGAGCACGGTGATCAGCGCATCGCCAGGATCATCGTGCTCACCTTCCCGAGGTTCGGGAAGCAGCCGGAGGCCCGGGGCCATGCATGCAACCCCAACCAAGCAAGGACCAAGCCCGGCCGGTGTCACGCCCCGTCGGGCCTTTAACACCAACTAGGTGGAAAGGATAACCGCACGGACGCATGCCCCAGACCCGACGAACGGATAGAGTCTTTCCTACCAGCCCAAGGCATCACAACACAAGCATATCCACGATGTTCCAACTAGGAACGGAGTACAAGAGTTGCACAAGGAAAGCATCAACGTAAAGAAGTTCTACTTCTATTACATCACATTTGCACATTATACATGCCCAAATTTTTCTTTTCTTTCATTTCTATTCCATACATCAAGTTCCAAAATCATGGAATATACAAGTTGCATGCATTTAATGTAAACCTCTATACTATCAATGTCCAAGACTAGGGGTACAACTCTATGTATCACCAAAATGGAAGGGCCGCTATCTAGAGAGCCAAACCCTTGCCTCGCTCCGCCGCCTCACTCGCGGAAGGACCTGAAAAACGTGGGGTGAGAACTATAAACATAGTTCCCAGTGGGTAAGGCCACCCAAGAGAGAAGCTCGACCCACCAGGTCCAAAGAAATACCATATGCATAAGTTAGATCACAAATAACTATGCAACAATTATTTACATGCTTGTAAATAAACATAAAGGATGCAACCAAATAAAATGTCCATTTTTTCATTTTCTCCTAGGTTCATCTTATATTTCACATTGACCAAGTTCAACTACTTGTCATAAACTTATGGTTTCGGAATCGCCGCATCACCATAATAGTTCCAACATCCAAAGAGTGAAATTGTCACCTCCGTGTTCGAGTAGCGAAATCATCGCATACTCGGGATAGCGAACCCGTCGCATACCCCACCTCAACACCGCCATCACATGGCATGGGTAGCGAACTCGTCGCATACCCGGGATCGCAACCTCGTCGCGCATCCCATCTCAACACCGCCATCACATGGCATGGGTAGCGAAATCGTCGCATACCCGGGATAGCAACCTCGTTGCACATCCCATCTCAACACCGCCATCACATGTCATGGGTAGCGAAATCGTCGCATACCCGGGATAGCATCCTCGTTGCACATCCCATCTCAACACCGCCATCACATGGCATGGGTAGCGAACTCGTCGCATACCCGGGATAGCAACCTCGTTGCACATCCCAAGCTATCACCGCCAACTCATGGCACGGGTAGCGAAATCGTCGCATACCCGGGATAGCAACCTCGTCGCACATCCCCATCTATCACATTTCACACTTGCCAACCTAAGTCTCATGACCCTAGGTTCAAGTCACTAAGTCTCACCTATGTTCAATGAAACTAGGTTTACTTTCTCGTTCTTAACCTAGGTTCCATGACTCTAGGTTCCATTCTCATGTTCCAACCTATGTTCAATTACTCTAGGTTCCAATCACACATGATCCAACCTATGTTCTCAACACTAGGTTCCAATTCACACATGAAATCACATAACAAGTATAGATAATTGAAATATACTTGAATTCTTTAACATGCAAGAGGAGCTCATGGCTCAATCTCTCATGATTCTCATTTTGCCAACATGCAAGTCCTAGGGTTCACAATACATACCATTTTATCTTTAAATAGATATTTATCCTAGACATGGAAGTGACCTAATCACTTCGGTAAACACAAACCCACCTCAAGAGCTTCCAACTTCTTGTATTCTTTGAGCTCCTAGGTCTCCAAGCCTTGAGTTCTTGCTTCAACCCAAGCTTCTACAAGAAAATGGTTCGTTACTCGTTACGAACCCTTAAATCAACTCAATACATGAAATCAAGTGTTCTAACATAATTTCCTATGCCTCAATTGCAATTTCTGAAGGTACAAATATTTTTAGAACCTTCCATGGCAAAAACCCTCATTTTACCTAGGTTTCACATGCATGCATGTAGAACCTCAAAATCTCTTGGCCAATCTCCACGTTTTGTGGTTTAGATTGCCTAGGGTTTCCAAAAACCTCAAAATACTAGATCAATTCCAAGGTTTGAACCCAAAACGTGAGGAACTAACCTTAACCGCGAGTTCCCCAAGCTTCTACTTGCACCAAGAAGCTTCTTTGCACCTTGGAAGTCCTTTCCCAAGCTCCAATCCACTACTTCTCCAAGCTTTGGAGAGTTCTCTAGAGAGAGAAAGTGAGAGAGATGGAGAGGAGAAGTAGAGGAGGAAGACAATGGGAAGAGGAGAGGGTCTCAGCCCTACATACACCCCATCACATGTGAAAAGACCTTTTTGCCCCTCCTCACACTTTATTACACACAGCCAGCCAAAGCTGGGATTTCGCAGCACTGTATACCGGTATTCGCATTTGCATACCGGTATACGGGTGCTAGTTCCGGTATACCCCGAGGAATTCCGCAAAACCCGAGAGCTGGTTTCTCGGATTCAGCCCTCGCATTCCGGTATACCACACCACATACCGGTACTAATCACTTCAGTACCGGTATGGACATCCTCATACCGAAATCCACTGTAGACTTCACAAGTACAGCAGTTCTAACTTTTCGAAGTCCGTTTTCGCACCTCATTTGCGCCGAAAATACTTCGCACAAGTCCCAAACTTGGCCGAAGCCTCACATATAGCCTCTCATGCTATTTTTCCACCGAAACTCCACAATTTGTAGAAATTCGGTACGATGCACTGAAATTCAGTGTGACTACATTCCTCCCTCCTTAAAGAGAGTTTCGGCCGTGAAACTAAATCATACCTCAGCTAGACTCAGCGAAGAGGTAAGGAAACCGCTCCTTCATCGAGCTTTCCAATTCCCACGTAGCTTCGCGCTCACCGTGATTCATCCATTGTACCTTTACATAAGGAATTTCACGGTTCCTCAAATTTTTCACCTCGCGATCCATGATACACAAGGAAAATTCCTCATAAGTCATATCCTCATGAAGCTCCATAGGCACATACTCGAGGACGTGCGCCGGATCATACATGTAATTGCGGAGCGTCGATACATGGAACACATTGTGTATCCCTGCATGTTTTGGCGGCAAAGCTTGCCGATATGCCAAGGATCCCACACGCTCCAAAACCTCATAGGGTCAAATGTAACGGGGACTCAACTTACCCCGAACACCAAATCGCTTCACCCCTCTCATGGGTGATACTTTCAAGAAGACGCGGTCTCCTACCGCGAATTCTAAATCTCGTCGACGCCTATCCGCATAGCTCTTTTGCCTGGATTGCACCGTCGATAAGCGTTCACGTGCCAAGCGGACTTTTTCCTCCGCTTCACGCAATACATCCGGTCCTAAGACCCTTCTTTCGCCGACCTCGCTCCAATGAATAGGAGAGCGGCATATCCTTCCATACAAGGCCTCAAACGGTGCCATACCGATGCTAGATTGATAGCTATTATTGTAAGCAAATTCAGCCATCGGCAAATGAGTAGACCATGCACCCTTAAAGTCCAACACACACGCTCGCAGCATATCCTCCAAAATCTGAATTGTCCTTTCTGATTGACCGTCAGTTTGAGGATGAAATGCTGAACTGAAATCGAGCCGTGTACCCAAAGCTTCTTGCAAGCTTTTCCAAAAATGCGACGTAAAATGGAGATCTCGATCTGAAACTATCGAGGTCGGGACCCCGTGCAACCGCATAATCTCGTCCAAGTAGACTTGTGCTAACTTGTCTCCCGACCAAGTGGTGTGGATTGGCAAAAAGTGTGCCGACTTTGACAAACGATCCACCACCACCCAAATCGCATCGTGGCCACCTTGCGATCGAGGTAGGCCCACAACGAAGTCCATTGCTATGTTCTCCTACTTCCAAACTGGAATGGGCAATCCTTGCAATTTTCCTGCTGGAAAACGACGCTCGGCCTTCACTTGTTGGCATACTAGATATTGTGCCACGAAGCGTTCAACATCAAGTTTCATCCCCGGCCACCAATAATGCAATTTGAGATCCTTATACATTTTGGTGCCGCCCGGGTGAATCGCATAGGGAGAAGTGTGAGCTTCTTTCAAAATCTCCCCACGAATGTCCTTGACTTTAGGCACGCACAATCGATTTCGAAATCGAATGGCGCCCTTCGAGTCCACATGAAAATTACCGGCGCGCCCACTCTCGATAGCACTCCGCACCTTTTTGAGTTCCGGATCACCGGATTGCTTTTCTTTTATTTGCTCCAACAAGGTCGGCCACACTTCGAGATTCATAAGTCTAGCGGGAACGCCCGGGGCCACGACTTCCAAGTCAAACCGGCCCATTTCCTTGATCAACGGCATTTGTCCCGTCATCTCAATTGCGAAGTTCTCCATGGATTTCCGACTGAGCGCATCGGCCACCACATTGGCTCTACCGGGGTGGTACAAGATGGTTAAGTCGTAATCTTTTATCAACTCCAACCATCTCCGTTGCCTCAAGTTCAACTCCTTTTGAGTGAATAAGTACTTTAAGCTTTTGTGATCCGTGTACACCTCACAATGTTTCCCGTACAAATAGTGTCTCCACAACTTAAGTGCGAAGACCACTGCTGCAAGCTCTAGGTCGTGGGTGGGGTAATTCTGCTCATAGCTCTTCAGCTGTCGAGAGGCATATGCTATCACTTGTCCTCTTTGCATAAGCACACACCCAAGACCACGCCGTGATGCATCACTATACACCACAAAGCCCTCCCCCGCAATCGGCAAGGCGAGAACCGGAGCCGAAGTCAACCTTTCCTTTAGCTTCTTAAAGCTTTGGTCGCATTCCTCGCTCCAAACATATTTGGCCCCCTTGCGGGTAAGACGCGTTAGTGGACCGGAGATTTTTGAAAACTCCTCCACGAACCGCCGATAGTACCCCGCAAGACCCAAAAAGCTTCATATTTTCGTGACATTGGTCGGGCGAGGCCAATCCTTGATTGCCTTAACTTTCATAGGGTCCACCGATACTCCTCCCGCGGAGATCACATGACCCAAGAAAGCGACCTCACGAATCCAAAATTCGCACTTCTTTAACTTGGCGAACAACTTGTTCTCTCGAAGAACTTGAAGCACAATCCTTAGGTGCTCATTATGTTCCTCTTCACTCCGAGAGTAAACAAGGATATCATCTATGAACACCACCACAAATTAATCCAACAGTGGTTTGAACACACGGTTCATCAAATCCATGAACGCTGCCGGGGCATTGGTAAGCCCGAAAGGCATAACCGTGAATTTATAATGTCCATACCGCGTCCTAAACGCGGTCTTATGCACATCCTCCGGTTTAATCTTCAATTGGTGATAACCGGATTGCAAATCGATCTTTGAATACACCCGAGACCCTTGCAACTGATCGAATAAGTCATCAATTCGGGGTAGCGGGTACTTATTCTTGACGGTCACTTTGTTCAACTCGCGGTAATCCACACATAACCGCAGCGAACCGTCCTTTTTCCGCACAAATAGAACAGGGGCTCCCCAAGGTGACACACTTGGCTTTACGAAATCCTTGTCCATCAAATCTTGTAATTGTGCTTTCAATTCCTTTAGCTCCGCGGGTGCCATCCTGTACGGGGCCTTAGAAATCGGCGCCGTACCCGGGAGCAAATCGATCACGAATTCTATTTCCCGGTCCGGTGGCATTCCGGGTAGCTCCGCCGGAAATACATCCGGGAACTCTTGGACCACAGGAATGTCCTCGAGTCCCAACACTTCCTTTCGGTCATCCACTACCGTCGCTAAGTAAGCGATGCAACCACTAGCAATAAGCTTTCTTGCTTGCGACGTGGACACCATTGACGTAAAGAGCGAACTCTTGTACCCACGGTACACAAACTCCTTGTGCCCGGGTTCTCTAAACCTCACTATCCGGCTCTCACAATCAATAGTAGTGTGATATCTCGAGAGCCAATCCATTCCTAGGATCAAATCATACTCATTCATTCGATTTAACACCAGCAAATCAGCTGGCATGATCCAGTTTTCAACCCTCACTTGGCAATCTACACACGCGTGATGTACACAAAATGTGTGTTTAGGTACTTGCACAGTTCTTGCATGCGTGGCTTCTACAATTTCTATTCCATGTGCTATAGCAAATGATCGAGCAATGAATGAATGCGATGCTCCAGTATCAAACAAAGCTCTACATCGAATGCCTTTAATTAACACAATACCTGCCACGACATCCTCCTGGGCAGAAGGCTCCTCCACCTGCGAGGAGAACACCCGTCCACTGGGCGCTGGTCGCTGGCCCTCAGCTGGTCTTGGCGGCTGTGTACGGCCAGCCGACATCGCGCGGGTGGGATGCCCGCAAGCTGTCTCGGCTATGCAAATGCCGATGCGACGACGGTGCTCGTCCATCATCCATCGGGCAATTGTACCGCATATGTTCCGGCTGTCCGCATTTGAAGCACCGGCCCTCACGATAATCACATTACTGAGGGTTGTGGGGGCCGCTACAAATCGGGCACCGGGTCGAGGGTCGATTCCGCCGGGACCCTCGCGACTGGTTCTGCGACTGCGAGTGCTTCAGGGGCCGCTTAGAGCTAGATTGCCCACCCGAGTCACCCGCCGGTCGTTTCTTTCCTTTTTCTTTATCTTTTTCCCTCTCTCTCTCCCAAGATTCGCGCTCCTCGCGCGCACATGCATTCCCGTGCTCCACCAAAAGAGCATGGTCCAAGACCTTCGCAAAGGTCTGTAGCTTGAGGGTGTGAACCGCCCGAAAGATCTCCGGTCGAAGCCCGCGCACGAAGCAATCGACCTTGTCCAACTCTCTGCGGACAACGTGCGGTACGCAATTAATGATGTACGAGAACTCCCTCTCGTACTCGCACACGGTGCGGTTCCCTTGCTTCAACTTACGGAACCTTTCTTGGAGTTTCCTTTTCTCACTATCGGGGAAGTAGGCGGCGAACACCATACCCCGAAACTCCTCCCACGTCGGTGGTGGAAGGCTAGAGAGTCGATCACGCCGGACTCCCTTCCACCACACCTTCGCCGATCGCTCTAGACAATGAGCGGCGAGATATACCTTGTCCCTCTCCAAGGTATATAGATCCTCGAAGAGCGTCTTAATAGCATCGATCCACGTCTCTACATCCCATGGATCCACGTTCTCCCCATTGAAGATAGGCGGGTTGAACTTCTTAAACCTTATGAGAGCCGCAAGTGCGCGCTCACGCTCCGCATCCTCCATCGCAGAGTCGGGCATAGGAGCACCAGACCCACCGGCTACAATCGGTGATGCCGGTGGCGCCACAGCCGGCGCCGGTGTCACCTCCTCGGCCGGTGCCGAAGCAGAGGCCGGAGGCGCTCCCAATCCTTCCTCCCTAATCGCAGCCGCCTACTGCGCCATCTCGTCCTGGAGCTTCTTAATTTGCTCCTCTTGTCGCTGCATGGCTTCGGCCTGCCGCCGAACCACGCCCATCAACTCGGTCAACTGATCACGAAGACCCGAGTTCTCGCCCTCCCCGAGTTGTTCGGGAGCCGCGCTCGATCCTCCGAGCCCAGCCCTCGTAGGAGGCCGTCCACGTACCATTATCTCCTGAAAACACAACGACTTTGGTCATTTCGTGACATTCAAAGTCATTGGAGACATAATATTTCACGAACATAAACGTGAATCCAATCTAGGCGAAAGTCACACAAGGGTCCTTATTCCCCTCACTTGGTTTCATGTTGTCGGCCGCCAACACGAACACTCTTTGTGAAGAATAAGACTGTAGTACACTGAACTTTAGCAAATTGCGGAGTTCTAGTGAGAGAATAGTAGCTTGTACTATTCTGGAGTTTTTGGTTGAGTTTGGTGAGCTTCGGAATGTTTTCGGGACTTGAAAAGTGCGAAAACGGACTCCGGAAGTCGAAATCTGCAAAAGTGCAGATTTTGCAATTGTACACCGGTATCTGGTTTGGGATACCGGAATCCAGTGAAGACTGGTTGTGCGCAGCTCTCGGGTTCTGCAGAATCCAGCAGTTGATACCGGAATACGCTGGCATTCCGGTATGTGCAATGCGCATACCGGTACTGAAGCGATTAGTACCGGTACTGGGATTGGCATACCGGAATCCTGTTGCGCGGCCTGCTTGGCCGAGGCTCGGGTTTTACAGAATTTGCACAGTATACCGGTATACACATGCGCATACCGGTATACAATGCTGCAGAATGCATTTTGTGCAGTTTTGCAATTTTGGCTCTTTGAGGGGCCTATGTGGATTTTGTGCTTTGGGTTAAGTACCCTCTCACCCCTCTCTTGTGGTGGTGTTGGCTGAGGTTGGAGGAGAAGAAGGTAGGGTTTCCCTCTCTCTCTCTCTAGATTTTCTCTTCCCCCAACCCCTTAGATCATGTTTTGATCTCCTTTCTCTCCATTTTCTCCATGGAGGATGACTCCTAGGCATGGAGGGAGCTCGTGGCTTTTGAGGAGAGCTTGTTGGTGGATGGATCTTCAACCCTAGCTTGTGTAAGCCCGGTTGGAAGCTTGAATTGAGGTTGGTAAACTCTTTTACAACCTCTATTTGTGATTTTTGCTTGTAATTAGCATTAAAACCTAGTTTCATGAAAATTAGGGTTTTATTTGGGGTTTCTTGAATGAGAGCTCTTGAGGTGGAATTGATGGGTGTAGAATGTTGTTGTAGGTTGGATTTGAAGATCCCTAACCTCAATTAGGACTTAGAACAAGTTTTACTTGCTCAAGGTAATTTCCACTCATTTACCTCATTGATTTTTGGGTAGTTTTCGATTTGCTTGTTCGATACCCCTAACCCCTTGGAAAATTATCTTAGGGTATGAGAAGCTCGGGGGACAACTTCGTTTCGAAGTACTGCGAGGTTTCGACGGGTATCCGGTGGGTCTGACCTCACCGAAATGGGTGAACTCCCCCTATGTCTCCTATCTTGTTATAGGATTGATTAGATGCATAATTATAATAATTATGGCATGATGATAATTGTGATTGCATGAGACATGCAAGTTGTTTATGAAAAATGCATATTTCATATAGTATGGTATTATGAGGATATTATGCATGCTAGGGTATTTGCACTATTAGTGTAATGATGCATTAGGAAATGCTAAGTATGTTATGCATGCTAGAGATGAGCATCATATGAGACACCACTTGAGTGGTGGACTAGTGAACTCTCTTAGCATACCAAAGTATGCTTGTATAGAGAAAAGAGAAAATATGGCAAATGCAATATATGTATGCTTGTATAGAGAAAAGAGAGGATATGACATATGCAGGATGAGTTGTTGCACCTCATTTTAGGTGAGCAACTTTGACGGGCATCGTTGTCTTTTGGCTCGACCTTTAGGTCGTGGAAATGATTCCATGTTTAAGACATGAGGAATGGAACTCTATTTGCATTTGATGATTATAATTGGTTAATTGAATACTTGCATGATAGCTTTATACTCTATGTAGTAGAGGTTGTTGTAGCTCATGCATGGCATGGATTTAGTGTTTTAGCATCGTAGAATGCATGATATATGGCATTAGAATAATGCATGGTTTATGAACTTAGTAAACAGAGAGATGGACATTTACATGTTAGAGACATGTGCATAGGATATACCAACGGACATATTGAGAACAACATGATAGTGTTGACATTTAGCATGTTGGCTATTGAATGTAGTAAACATAATGTGACATATTTCGACATAGTGTGAGGTTGAACATATGACTTTTCACTTAGGTGAATAACTAGGTTGACATTATGACATAATGTTAGATCCTTGGATTTCGGTTGGCTATTCCATGTTAGAGACATGACGGACGTATTTCCTATGCTGTTGACTATGCTTGTTATGCCATTGTGCTCATTCGCACATGCTTGTGAGGGTCGCTCCCTACAAGCCGGCAACTCCGGAGTGGGCCTTTCGCGATGTTGATCGCCTGTGTGCAGGTTATATGGGCGCCGAAGTGGATTGCCGTGGGGGAGGCTCATTCTAGCGAGAATGTTGACTACCACGGGGCCATTAGGCACGGCACAAGCCGAGACTTGAAAAGTCCTTTATGGTAGGAAATATGGTGAGGAATGTGACATTTGACACCCTAATTAATCGGTACACATAGATGTAGCTGATGGACGTAGTATTGGGTGGTGACATTGTGGCATTACATGTAGTGAAACATTGACATGACTTAGCACACTAGTGGTT
Source organism: Puya raimondii (assembly GCA_016920855.1). NCBI lineage: Eukaryota > Viridiplantae > Streptophyta > Magnoliopsida > Poales > Bromeliaceae > Puya > Puya raimondii. The sequence goes on from JABWPP010000049.1 coordinate 4,819,651, forward strand.
AGTGAACATAACATACATATAGTTGGGAACAAGTCATATAGTTCATACATGTCGTGGAAAATTGATCATACATTTCATACTTGTAGTTGGAGACAAGTCTTTTGTGTAATAATAAACTTGACATATAGTAAGTTTATGACATTAGATTATGTGTAGTCGATCATGGCATACTTACACATATATGAGTAGAATGTTTACATACTTTGTAACATGTTCATGTAGATGATTTTAGTCATTGGAGGCATAATAGTTGTAGAATTATCTGCTTAGCATTTAATGTTTTATGCTTTATGTTTCTGTTATACTATCTTGCCTCAGTTGACCTAGCGGTGTAATTCGCCACTCTCGGCGGCTTACCCACTGGGAACTATTGTATAATAGTTCTCACCCCCATTGTTGTTGGGTTTTTATTTCAGAGCCTTCCGCAGCAGGAGAGGCTTGGGATCGCGGCGAGGGGTTAGCAGCTAGCTAGAGCCTCTACGGTGTTGTTGTTGTAGGCATACCATGATGTCCTTTCGTTGTATTTTATATGAAAGGAGTATAGTTATTTTCTAGTGAGTGATCTCCTAGTATTGTAAAGATGTATAATTTCATTGTATATCCTGAGATTTTAGTTGTGTTGATTTTGTTTAGTTGTAGAACTATGTTCTCGCTCTGATCACCTTGTTTAGGATGTATTCCTTATTCTATCGGATTCTTGTTGTTGTAGACGCCTTGTGTACTTTGTGTTGTTTAGAGGTACACGGCGGGTCTGTGCACGTGCCTGGTAGGCTCCCACGAGGGCCCGGGGCGTGACAAAGACACACCTCGAATCTACCTCTATTTCCAACTAGAGGTATAAGGACATAACCCAATCACTTATCTTTCGCCATAATCAAAGATCTCGTCACTCACGAGCCTACACTCCTAGGGTCTTTTCCATCCTAGGGTTTCTTAGGTCCATCTAGACCGTTTCTATTCTCTGATACCACCTCAGTCTGTCACGCCCCGTCGGGCCTTTAACACCAACTAGGTGGAAAGGATAACCGCACGGGCGCATGCCCCAGACCCGCCGAACGGATAGAGTCTTTCCTACCCGCCCAAGGCGTCACAACATAAGCATATCCACGATGTTCCAACTAGGAACGAAGTATAAGAGTTGCACAAGAAAAGCATCAACGTAAAGAAGTTCTACTCCTATTACATCACATTTGCACATTATACATGCCCAAAATTTTCTTTTCTTTTATTTCTATTCCATACATCAAGTTTCAAAATCATGGAATATACAAGTTGCATGCATTTAATGTAAACCCCTATACTATCAATGTCCAAGACTAGGGCTACAACTCTATGTATCACCAAAATGAAAGGGCCGCTATCTAGAGAGCCAAACCCTTGCCTCGCTTCGCCGCCTCACTCGCGGAAGGACCTGAAAAACGTGGGGTGAGAACTATAAACATAGTTCCCAGTGGGTAAGGCCACCCAAGAGAGAAGCTCGACCCACCAGGTCCAAAGAAACACCATATGCATAAGTTAGATCACAAATAACTATGCAACAATTATTTACATGCTTGTAAATAAACATAAAGGATGCAACCAAATAAAATGTCCATTTTTTATTTTCTCCTAGGTTCATCCTATATTTCACATTGACAAAGTTCAACTACTTGTCATAAACTTATGGTTTCGGAATCGCCGCATCACCATAATAGTTCCAACATCCAAGGAGTGAAATCGTCACCTCCGTGTTCGAGTAGCGAAATCGTCGCATACTCGGGATAGCGAAACCGTCGCATACCCCACCTCAACACCGCCATCACATGGCATGGGTAGCGAACTCGTCGCATACCCGGGATAGCAACATCGTCGCGCATCCCATCTCAACACCGCCATCACATGGCATGGGTAGCGAAATCGTCGCATACCCGGGATAGCAACCTCGTTGCACATCCCATCTCAACACCGCCATCACATGGCATGGGTAGCGAAATCGTCGCATACCCGGGATAGCAACCTCGTTGCACATCCCATCTCAACACCGCCATCACATGGCATGGGTAGCGAACTCGTCGCATACCCGGGATAGCAACCTCGTTGCACATCCCAATCTATCACCGCCAACTCATGGCACGGGTAGCGAAATCGTCGCATACCCGGGATAGCAACCTCGTCGCACATTCCCATCTATCACATTTCACACTTGCCAACCTAAGTCTCATGACCCTAGGTTCAAGTCACTAAGTCTCACCTATGTTCAATGACACTAGGTTTACTTTCTCGTTCTCAACCTAGGTTCCATGACTCTAGGTTCCATTCTCATGTTCCAACCTATGTTCAATGACTCTAGGTTCCAATCACACATGTTCCAACCTATGTTCTCAACACTAGGTTCCAATTCACACATGAAATCACATAACAAGTATAGATAATTGAAATATATTTGAATTCTTTAACATGCAAGAGGAGCTCATGGCTCAATCTCTCATGATTCTCATTTTGCCAACATGCAAGTCCTAGGGTTCACAATACATACCATTTTATCTTTAAATAGATATTTACCCTAGACATGGAAGTGACCTAATCACTTCGGTAAACACAAACCCACCTCAAGAGCTTCCAAATTCTTATATTCTTTGAGCTCCTAGGTCTCCAAGCCTTGAGTTCTTGCTTCAACCCAAGCTTTTACAAGAAAATGGTTCGTTACTCGTTACGAACCCTTAAATCAACTCAATACATGAAATCAAATGTTCTAACATGATTTCCTATGCCTCAATTGCAATTCCCGAAGGTTCAAATATTTTTAGAACCTTTCATGGCAAAAATCCTCATTTTACCTAGGTTTCACATGCATGCATGTAGAACCTCAAAATCTCTTGGCCAATCTCCACGTTTTGTGGTTTAGATTGCCTAGGGTTTCCAAAAACCTCAAAATACTAGATCAATTCTAAGGTTTGAACCCAAAACGTGAGGAACTAATCCTAACCGCGTGTTCCTCAAGCTTCTACTTGCACCAAGAAGCTTCTTTGCACCTTGGAAGTCCTTTTCCAAGCTTCAATCCACCACTTCTCCAAGCTTTGGAGAGTTCTCTAGAGAGAGAAAGTGAGAGAGATGGAGAGGAAAAGTAGAGGAGGAAGACAACGGGAAGGGGAGAGGGTCTCAGCCCTACATACACCCCATCACATGTGAAAAGATCCTTTTGCCCCCCCTCACACTTCATTACACACAGCCAGCCAAAGCTGGGATTTCGCAGCACTGTATACCGGTATTCGCATTTGCATACCGGTATACGTGTGCTAGTTCCGGTATACCCCGAGGAATTCCGCAAAACCCGAGAGCTGGTTTCTCGGATTCAGCCCTCGCATTCCGGTATACCACACCACATACCGGTACTAATCACTTCAGTACCGGTATGGACATCCTCATACCGAAATCCACTGCAGACTTCACAAGTTCAGCAGTTCTAACTTTTCGAAGTCCGTTTTCGCGCCTCATTTGCGCCGAAAACACTTCGCACAAGTCCCAAACTTGACCGAAGCCTCACATATAGCCTCTTATGCTATTTTTCCACCGGAACTCCACAATTTGTAGAAGTTCGGTACGATGCACTGAAATTCAGTGTACTACAGCCGGAGCAAGCATGCTCCGGCCGGCTGCCGGCTAACAGGCAGCGCGCGCGGCGGCTCGGGTCGGACGCGAGGCAGGTGGAGAAGAGGGAGCTCACCTCAACCGGCGGCAGGAAGCGGCGGCGGCGGTGCGGGAAGAGCCCCAGCTCTCGGGCGGCTAGGGCATGCCAGCTCCGTCAACGAACGGCGGCGGCGGCGGTCGGGACGGCGAGCACCGGCAAGAGGGGCTCGCCGGACGTCGGGTAGGGGGTGACCGCGACAAGAAAAGGTGGCGGCGGCGGCGGCTCGAGGTCCTCGGCCGCGGCTGACCTAGTAGCCCTAGCGGCTGCGGCGGCGCACCGGCGGCACGGGGGCTGCCGGGGAGGAAGGCGACGGTGGCGGCGGTCCTCCAGAGGCTGGCTGGAGGCCGCTGCGACGGCGGGAGGCGACGGCGGCTCGGGTCAAGGACACACTGCCCGCACTCCTCCAGCAGCAGCACGCGGCGGCGCTCGGCGACGGCTCCAGACGGCGGGGCAACGTCGCCGGACGTCGTGCACCATCAGGGGGAGACCCTAGGCATGGGTTCACCCTGGGTGCACACAGCAAGGAGGAAGAAGAAGAAGAACAAGAGAGAGAAGAGAGAAAGATGTGGCAGGAGCTCCCCGCCGGCCAGGGGAGGTCGGCGGCGCACAGGGAGGAGCTGGGAGAAGAGAAGGGGGGAGTGGAAACTAGCTGGGGGGGGCAAGGGGACCAATCCACTAGTTATAGGATTTTTAATCCCACAACACACAATTCCCCATAAGCCAAAAATTCGAAAAAGCCCTCGAAATCGAGGAAATTCGTCCCGAGTCCCTCACAGCATGCGTAAAACGCACGGACACCCCTCCGCACACAATTTCACGCAAAACGGTGCATGAAAAAGGACCCATTTCGCGAAGAGATCAAAACACGAATTACGACCTCTCGGCGATGATCTCGCGATATCTCACGATCCGACGGTCGCATGCACGAACGGATTACGCCATCGCGATCAGCACTACCGAGACATCGAACATACAATTTTGGATCTCCGGAAACGGTTGCCGATTCGCGACACAAGACATCCCCTCTCCCTGCAATCAATAACCACAAACCAAAAACATACATATATACGTATAAATACACTTATACATATATTTATAGTATTATATATATATATATATATATATATATATATATATATTATATTCATATTTACATATATATACTAGTAGAGAGAGAGAAAACACGCAAATTCAAAATTTAAAATTCCGAATTCGAATTCTTACATAAATAGTAACCCAACACAATATAAAGTAATAAATGAATGTTAGAAATAATCGAAAAGCACTAAAGTAAAAAACTCGGGCTTGTTTGGATACCTCATAAAATGTAGCATAGTTAAACAATGCTATACCTATAGGAAAATTATCCTACGAGGTGTTTGGGAGACTCAAAAGAGTAAATTTTATAGTATTGTTATGCTATACCCTAAAAAATAGAGTAAAAAATAATAATCCACTCCAACCTAACAAAAAAAATTCCACCATTCTTGAGCTCCGAATCCTTTACCTCTCCCTTGCGACAAATTTTAAATTTTAATATAAGATATTAATTTAAAATTTAAAATTTATAAATTTTAAAAAAATTTAAATTTTTAAATTCTAAATTTTAAAACTTTAGTATTTTAATTATTAAAAATCCTGTGAAATTGTCACATATGTATCCAAATAGTTTAAAAATGAAGTTTTGGGATTTTTCTTTATAGTCACAGAATTTCGTATTTTATTCAGACCAAAATCATAGAATAAATATTCGATAGAGTTTTTTAAGTATACATCCAAATAGGGCCTGAACATAATAGGATTCCCAAAGCCCAATAGAAATAAGGAATGTCTTTACCTACATATTATTATTCTAACATTTTAATAAACATATACTCATGTAGTAAACTAAACCAATTGATCTTATACATGTAAGCAAATGCTTTTCTTAATTAAGTCTTTATCCTATGAGTTGAACTTTTGGAATATAATTATATAAGTATATTAAGATAATCCAAAAAAATTATAGATTCTTTCAAGTATATACTATGAGTTAAATAATGTTCAAAAAAATAATAAATGTAATTTTCATAACATGCTTAACAAAACAAAATAAGAATGGCTTCAAAAAAATTTATAAAAAAAAAGAGAAAAATAATACTATTAGCCCCACCTTGGATTAGAGGAATCTGTAGTAATCATCAAAGAAGGCATACCGATTTACACCATGTTAGCAATGAATACCATCAAACAAAAAATTAAGATTTTATTATTGCCACCAACTTTATTTAAGGAGAAAGATGATCGGACTTAATTTATACTCTATGGTATCGTTTGGTTCGGGGATAAGCAAAAAGTGACTATTCCAGGGATAGGTATAAATTGAGGTATAAGCGGGGATTAAATCAATTTTGCGTTTGGATGAAAAGTAGATTTTTCTCGGGAATAAAAAAAATAGTGTTTGGATGGTTTGATTGGAATTGCGAGGATAAGAATAATTATAATTTTAAACAATAATATTTTATCTAATTAATTAAGACGAAATATTAATTAAGTAATAATTTAACTTATTTAATATACTAAATAATTATGAATATTGCTAAAAATCCTTAATATTAATAAATAAATTAATTGGTAATTAATAATTTAATTAATTACAAATAATTTAATAAAATAATAAATTAATAAATAAATTAGTTAATAATAGTCAGATGATTAATTAAGAAAATAATTAAATTACTCAAAATATTAATTAATTAAACAATATAATTAATTATTTAATTAGTAAATTAATTAAAATAATGAATTAATTACTCAAAAAATTAATTAAATATTTATTAAAGTAATAAATTAAATAGTTAATTAATTATCTAGTTAATTAGTAAGTAAATTAATATATAAATTATTAATTAAATAATATTTATTATAAATCTAGCTTGGATATTTTATTCTTTTATTATTAATTAAATATATTATGTTTATATAATTTATGTTTAAATAAATTTATAATCTTAATTAAATTTAGAATTAAGCTTGGAATAGCGCTATTCCGTCAAAACGATGGAATAGTTTATCCCAGCTATTCCGGAATAACCGAGAATAACGAAGTTTGACCGGGATAAAATATCCCGGCCAAACTTCGTTTCGTTTGGCGGAATAGCGGGGATAACTTCGTTATCCCCGCTTTAACCCCCGAACCAAACGGGGCCTATGGCTTCGTTTGGTTCGGGGTTAAGTAAAAACTAGTTATTCCAGGGATAGGGTTAAGTTCGGGGTTAAGATGGGGTTAGAGCAATTTTGTGTTTGGTTGAGAATTGGGTTTAGTCCAGATATAAGCAAAATAGTGTTTGGTTGGAGTAAGTGGAATAAGAAGGATAGTGGGTTGTTATAAAGATAAAATGACTAAAATACCCCTCACATGAATTGAATGTGATAAGAGCTTTTAATTTTTTTCATTTAAATTTAGATGATTGAAATTTCTTTTGGGGGGGAGAAAAGTGTCACATTAAATTAATTTTAGCCTAATGTGTTACCAATATAATTTTTAACTATTATTTTGTGACCTTGAAATTATCAAAATTTTTGGAAAATCTATTTTACTACAATCTTGAGTTCAAATTACGGATACTTTGCGCAAGTTTTTGTAAAAATGATTTGCTACATATGAAAAGAATTTTAAAATACAAATACTTGACCCAAATTTCTTTCACTGCAAAATAAAATAAATTCAACGCTTACATAATACAAGATAGAAAAACTATTATACAAATTTGTAGGCAACATAGCTATACATCAAAAATATAATCAAATCAACGCACGGTTACAAAGATGACAACACATTGAATCAAACAAATTTACATATACAACCAAAACTGTTTGAAAGATAACAACTATGTAGAAGATCTAGATAACATCTACTAGCACCAACATGATTTACCAAAATTATGCTCAGAAAATAACCCATACAATAAAACCACATCACATCTTCGAACATTACTACATGTTCCAAAATTACAAACAAACAAGTAAGCAAGCATTACAAAGAACAGTAGTAATCTCACACATGATTATCTTAGTTTAGTCCAAATCCAATACAAGCACGCACTTAGTTTTACCAAAAAGCAATACAATTCAAGTTCATAGCAAATTATGTTCTACTACTCCACAATTGGTTAGTAATATTAGCACGGAGATCCTCGCCGCGTCGGGACTCATCATTTCGTCCCAAAAAATCAGATTCGTCGTCTTCATCGCCGAACCATGGGGTTGCACAGATTTAACAATCTATGCCATCCATCTAATGAAAATTAGAAACCGTCATCATCGCCGAACCACAATTTTTCACCCGTTATTTCTATCCCTCAGTTTTGTACATATCTTGATCATCACATCCGCAAGCAACACATTAATAGGCGCTATCACACAAAATTTTACACTTGCCACCCTGTAATTAACGTGCCTAGCATAACACAAAATCAATCATAACACGATACCAATATTCAACATGAATGAAACCAAATAGTCTGAAGTAAATGACCGAGATGAACGCCGGCGAACGGCCGCACGAAGACTCCCCAGCGATCAAAGAGAACGCACGGGTTAGAGCTCCCGAGACCAAAAAGGGTGGCAGCACGAAGCCTCCCCGACAGCGACAGATAAATAGGAAAAACCTTAAACCGAGACCAAGAGGAAACCCCCAAAATAGGGTTCGGCCAAGCAAGGAGCGGGAATGGAGGCTCTTACCACAGTCGAGTAGATCTGGGCCGAAGACCAAAAAGGGTGGCAGCACGAAGCGTCCCCGACGGCGGCGGAAATGGAGAAACACGAGACGAAGAGGAAACCCACAACTCACAGGAGCTTGCAGCTGAAGGTCGGCACAGATCTACCCTGATCTGCTAGATCCGGCGACGAAAGAGGAAAAAATCGATACCAAGGCTGAAGGCCGACACAGATCTACCCAAAAACGGAGAAAACCGAGACCAAGAGGAAACCCACAACTCACAGGACCTTGCAGCTGAAGGCCGGTACAGATCTACCCAGATCTACTAGATTCGAATGCTACAGGTTCAGCCGAAGAGAGGAGGACGAAGAAAATCGCCGGGTGAAGCCGTTCCGACCAGCGGCGACGAGGAGGGGGCGGCGATTTTCGGGGGAAGAAGAAGAGATGGAGGGCAGTGAACAGTAGTTACAAGAATGGATGGGTAGTGCACAGTAGCTACGCAGGGTTTTTTTGGGTTGGAGTAAGTGCTAACCCCGGGGGGGGCGGGGTTTGTTAACCCCGCCCCTATCGGGTTATCCTGGGATAACCCGATAGGGGCGGGGTTAACAAACCCCGCCCTCCCCAGTTCTTGTTTGGGGTTAAAGGGGGGGTTAACCCCCTTAACCCCCCCTTTAACCCTGAACCAAACGCAGTGTATAGGATGAGGCGGCGAAATTTTGAGGCGGGAGAGGAAAAAATATTGAAAATGACATGTTGTTTTGATATAAATGTAGATTTAATTTCTTTTACCAATATTTAATTTTAAATAACGATATTTTTTTAAAAAAATTCTCTTAGAGGCATTAACAAATAACTGCCGATGATTTAATTATCTCTTACTGGCATTTAAAAAGAAATATTACTAGATATATTTATTTACCAATAATAAATTATAATCGCCAATAAATGTCATATTTTGCAATAATTTTTAATAATGCTAATAAATTCTATATTTACTAATATTTAATAAATATGGGTATAAATAATACCGCTATATGTTAAAATTCTTGGAGACATCACATTTTGACATAAATATAGCAAAACATTAGAAAAGTAATTTTTCAGAAATAATTTTATAAAATTATTTAGCAAAACTTTTTTATTGTTTGCAAATAATAATTTTTTTACTAAATTTTATTTTACAATATGAATTTAAAATTTAAATTTGACTTAAATTTAATCTAAATTGAAATTTAAAATTTTTTATATTTAAATTTAAAATTTTAATTGAAAATTTAAAAATTTAAAGTTTTGATAGTTGAAATTTAATATTTTTAATTTAAATTTTAAATTTTAAATTTTAAATGTCAATGAAAATTTAAAATTTAAAATCAAAATTTAAATTTTAAGTTTGTAATTTAAAAGCTAAAAGTTAATTTTTTTAAATTTCCAAACATAAAATTTAAATTTTAAAATTTTAAAATTTAAAATTTTAAAATTTAAAATATAAAATCTAAGTATAATTTTACAATTTAAAAATTAAAATTTAATTTTAAATTTTAAATTTAAATTTAAAAACTAAAATTTAAATATAAAACTGCAAATTTTGAAATTTAAAATTTAAAATTTTAAACTTTAAAATCTAAAATCTAAAATCTAAATGCGACTATTGAAACTTAAAGTTTAAAGTTTAAAATTTTAAAATTTTAAACTTTGAATTGAAATTTTAAAATTTTGCTCTATGAGAGGGTAAAAAAAATCACTTTGTGCCCTATAAATTACTTTTGGGAATCTAAGCACATACTCCCTAGTGCTCCCAAAAAAAATGAATACATTACCCAATTAAAATTCGAGTTACTTCCGATTCAACCTTTTTGACTTGGAAGTGTGAGCATCTGAATAATCACGACAACATTAAACAAGGCAAATCTAATCAATTTGCATCAAGAGGACTGAGGACCACGCGTGCACAATAGGCGATGATTATTCGGTGCCCCGTGCGGACGGTGTATGGTATGCACCCGGTGCAGGCAATGTTTTCCGTCCTCGTCCTCGTCCTCGCCTCGCCTCACCTCACCTCACCTCACCTCCTCCCGGACCTCCATTTATTTACTATATATTATTATTGTCACTGTAATAACTAAGCATAACTGCAGTCACGGAAACTTTGATGAAGGAATTTTACCGTTGGGCGGCAACCGGGTGCAGCCGGTCTTTTCAATTCGTCGGTGCCGGTGCCCTGACCGGCTATCCCGGGTTTCCCGCGAAAAGTATGGCGGGTATTCTAATTCTCAGCCCGAATGGGAGAGAGAGTTCGGTATGAGAGGATGAGCGGTAGTTTTCCCTTTCGCCCTTTCGCCCTTTCGCCCTTTTACTTTTCTTTTTTTTCTTTCCTCGAACACTTGTTTACTTTACCCTCTCTCTCTCTCTCTATTATGGCCACTCTCTTTCACTCTCTCTTCCCTTCTTTTAATTAAGACATCTCCACATCTCCACATCTCCACATCTCTCTCTCTCTGTCTCTGCTTTCTTTTCTCTTCTCTCCCCTTTTCGGTAACGAAAAACGGACCCCTGTGTAGTTTGTAATCTCGGGCTTTCTCTTTTACTCTTTTACTCTTTTACTCTTTTACTTGAGAGTGGATTCTAAACCTGACGCGTACGATTGGTGGAGTAGTTGAGCTAATGACATCGCCGGGCTCCAGCGCCCGGCTCGATTAGCTTTTAGTTTAATTAGCTTTTCCCAGAATGTGACAAATTAACTAGATTTTAGGTGGGTTTTGTAGCTCGTGGGTCTCTCTACTTTTACTTTTTCTTTTTTCTTTTTTTTTTCTTTTTTTTTTGGCCTTAAATTTAATTTAATTTAATTTAATATGCCCTTCGATCTTTTCATTTGAATAATAATTGGGGGGCATCTGTTGTTCTCTTCTGCTTGTGCTGGCCTCGCCTCGCGAGCACTCTTCCGTTAAAACTCCCTTTTTGAGTTTGAAAAATTCAGCAAAGTGAGGCCATTTTTAGGTGGCTTCTCCTTTTCCAAAAATTATTGTTAATTCTTTTTTTTCTTTTTTTTTTCTTTTCTTTTTAGTATGTTCTTGTTAAATTGGATGATGAACAATACAATGGTCGATGAGCTTAATTAGGAGGAGGAGGAGGAGGAGGAGGAGGAGGAGGAGGAGGAGACACCCACCTCACTCCCATATGGGCTAGAAGGGGCTAAATTCAGTTCGTGGATAAAGAGGATGAAAATGGAGATTGGAGCATTCACTAGAAAGAGCGAGGGCAACTGCATACTTGTGGGGCTCCAAATGGATGCCATAGGAAGGGAATTGCTCAACTGGGCAATCACCAAGTTGCCGGAGCAAGGAGATCGCATCGTCGCCGTCCATATTTGCCGCAAATCCGGTAGTATATATCAAGAATCCCCAAAATTCACATACTTCTCATGCTTGTTTTTACCCTTTTTAACTATATCTGTTTTTCTTCTTAGATCTCTCCAAGGCCAGCACTTTGTCTCTGATCAAGGTGTTAGAGGACTACTTGACGGTGTTCGAGAGCCTGTGCAGTATGAAGCAAGTAAGTTAGATTATTTCTTGCGGGAGAAAAGAAGATAAAATTGACGGCGGATTGGCTCATGTATTTAGAAGCTTCGTGTCCTTTTTAGGTGATTCTTGTTGGTCGAGTCACTCCGGGAAGCTCGATCCAGAAAGTGCTTGTGAAGGAAGCAAAACTGTGCGCCGCCATGGCAGTGGTAGTTGGAGCAAACAAGAACTACTCATTTGGGTAGGTATTTTTCAGATATATCAAACGTAGCACTAGTTGTTGTACTTTTCATTAGTCTTACCATAATTGTCCCTCAGAGGTGCGGCTTCTCTCGCAAAGTACTGCGCCAAGAAGCTCCCCCCAACTACTTGTGTAATAACAATTCAGAATAGGAAGGTGATCTTCAAAAGGGAGCCCATTGAAACCCCTCCAGGTAAGTTATCCATCCTAGCTAGTACTTAGTTGTAATATGTGACTTCAATTCGATGTCCGATCTTGTCCTCTTACTTAGATATCCGTTAACGGTTAGGCAAAGAGCCAAAGCCGGTTCTGCGCAGTGTATTGCATCCAAGTGTTGGCATGGATCCAAAAGTTATCATCCCCAATTCGAATCTTAAGTCCGAGGAGGGAGTTAACATGCACGGCGACATCCCTAAAGAGCGCAGCCTTGTTATTCGTGATGAGGCCTCCGAAAGTGCTTCAAGCTCTGTCGCTGTTTTAGTGAAGAAATTGCCAGAGAAAAGACTTGGTTGGCCCTTGCTCAGAAAGGCATCGTCGAATTTCGAAACGCCGAGAGAGGAAGAAGCCCGGAAGTTATCAGTGGTCCAGTGGGTCATGAGCCTACCAAATCGATCTTCACCGTCCATTGGACCACAAAAGGAGTTAGCCAAAAAATTGAAGCACGTCTCGGAAACCAACTCCTCGAGTTCCAAGTGGTTTCAATATGAGGATCTACGCACTGCAACTAATCAGTTTTCTCCGGGTCAATTCTCTTTCCGTAACAGATCACTTTTCTTTAAACTTTTTCTGATGTAGATGTTGAAATAGATTAATTTTTGTCAAATCTTTTGAATTTACAGAAAATTTGATTGGGAAAGGAGGGAGTAGCCAAGTGTACAAAGGATTCCTTCCTAGTGGCCAACAAGTGGCCATCAAGCTGTCGACATTATCTACAGAAGCATCAAGGGATTTCCTTTTGGAGGTTGACATAATGAGCAAACTAAAGCACGTGCGAATCGTTCCTTTGATCGGCATCTGCAGTGTCGAGGATAATCACCTTATTTCCGTATACGATTATCTCTCTAGGGGAAGCTTGGAAGAAAATCTTTACGGTAAAGTCATATCGCAATTCAGTGTACTTTCTTTTCAGACATTTCTTTTTTTCTTTTTTTTTTCCCCCTTCATTCTCTCTCCAACTTCACTTTTATTCTGCAGATCCACAGCTAATTAATATGTCATAAGTTAGTCCAAATGGTTTTTGATGAAATTTTTTTCTAATTGATTCAAATAATAATGACAGGTAAGGGACCCAAGCCAACATTATCTTGGGACCTAAGATTTAAGATTGCACTGGGGATTGCGGAGGCTCTGACATACCTTCACACTGGTTGTTCTAAACCGGTAATTCATCGAGATGTCAAATCATCAAACATCCTTCTCACCGATGACTTTGAGCCCCAGGTAACATTAATTCCGTAAACCACCAATGACCATTTCTTGATTTGACTTTGAATTTTCTCCAAACTTTTTCTATACATTGACCCCCCTTTCTTGACAGTTATCTGATTTTGGACTAGCCATATGGGCACCGAACAATTCATCTTCCGTAACGCATAGTGATGTCGTCGGGACTTTTGGGTATTTTTTTAACTCTGTTTGTGAAATCATACCGAATTCACAGCTAAATAAAGAGATGATTTTTTTTTGTGAATTCTGATTAATTGAATTGACTATATGTGCAGATATCTAGCTCCGGAGTATTTTATGTACGGGAAGGTTAGTGATAAGATTGACGTGTACGCCTTGGGTGTTGTTCTACTTGAACTTCTAACAGGAAGAAAACCAATAGCTGATGAGAGTCCCAAGGGCCAAGAAAGTCTGGTTATGTGGGTAAGGCCCGCGCCCTTCATTGAAGCGCAAACGGTTCTCAATAATAATCTTTTTTCATGTCAATATCTATTTTACTCTTAGCCGAAAAAGAGTCGGCAATGGATCACGAATGCACACAACTATGCCATATCTCATAATGTCCAGTTATCCAAAGTTAAGATTTTTCTTTTTTATCCGCTCCTTTTTTATTTTAAAAGGTGAAAGGCACTGAAACCCAACCAATTATGGTAGTGCCTGTGCCTGCAAACGACGTCACCGCCTTTAACTAATCAGGATAATATATCAACCCGAATCCTTAGGCAATCATGTGAGCAGATAATAACCACCCATTTAAACCTGTTAACGTATTTAATTAGCCTTCCTCTCTTACCAAACATCCACTGACGACACTCCATGATATTAATCTCCTTGATGCCGGCCGGAACAAAATATAATTAAGCTAAACAAAAATCAGAGGGTATCTATCTCTACACCTACATCCGTAACCATAGACAAAACTTGAGATCATGGACCGGCGCCCCTTCCGTATAGATCTTTCAACTTCTTCTGGTTATCATCATTTTGTTAAGTTCATTTTCGTTAGAGAGATCAAAAATCAGAAATATAATTGAACAATGTTCATTTTCCAACCATCACTTTCTGTTTGCTCCTATAGAAAACCTGATGTTCTCCCTCTTCTTTTTTTTTTCTTTTTTTTTTTCTTTTATTGAATGATGATGTTCAATCATAATCACTGTAAGACTTTTGAGACATTTCTCCTTGCACCCTCACCTTTACACATGCCTGCCAGCAATTAGTCCAAAGAACTTTTGGAATAGCAATCCAGAAAGCTCACTTCAACTGCATTCATCCGCAGGTTCAGGCCCCGAGACAAAGCATATTACAAAAACCAGGCCTAGCTAATTGATAGATAGAAATAAACACATTAAATAATAAATTTTGTATTTTAAGCTCATTCCCCCTCTTCAGTATATGCATTCAATCTGTCGTAATCTTCCTCAACTAGTCAATTAATTAACCACTCTCATGAGTCGAAAATGTGTACTTGGAGCAGGCATCGCCGATACTAAACCAAGGGGATGTTACTGTTTTGTTGGATCCGGCGCTCGGAGGAAACTACAACGATCTCCAAGTACGAAGAATGGTCTCAGCTGCATCTCTCTGCATTACAAGGTCAGCCCGTCTCCGACCCCAAATGAATCAAATATTGAGCTTCTTAAAGGGAGAAAGCATCAGAGAATTGAACAAGCCGAACGAGATGGATGGCCTTGATGATGAGACTTACCCAGCTTCAAGTGTCAGCTCTCATCTAGGCCTCGCATTACAAGATGTAGAGGACGACAAATCCATCCCGAGCTTCGAGGATGGTAATTTTACTTCCTTCGAGGAGTACCTTCGAGGGCGATGGAGCCGATCTTCAAGCTTCGATTAACTCCGTCCTGTGGCCTTTTTTTAAAAAAATTTTGTTCACTCTTCTTCATTTTTGTGTGCTATGTCAATGGTTGTATAGTATCAAAGCAACGTAATACATGTTGGTGTTGATCAACTTTTACACATTACAAGAAAAATATCAGCAATGAATTGAATAATTAATTTCCATGAAAACTAGTTAAGATTAGTTATAACGCTCTTTCTGTATGAGTCAATGTTTAGATTACTCATAAAGCTCAGCCATAGAACTCCTACTGTTCAGTAAGGCTTCTTTGTTTAGAATCTTTAGATTGCCTATAAAGCTCAGCTATGGAACTAGTACTGATTAATAAGGCTTCTTCTAACAGCGCGTCTGAAATGAGGAAAGGCAAATGTTCTATGAGACTGCTATAAAAGTCAGTTCACTCACCTTGGTGCTTGAAGAAGAGGAAAGGGGAAATAGAGAGACATGCTTTTCGCTCTTTGCTTCTTTTTCGGGTATACAAAAGTTAATTAACACTAAAGAGATGGCCATCCACCTTGTAGCTATCTTGGATATCTAACTATTATGATAGAAGCCACTAAGACATGTCTAATTTGTATAACTGAGTAGATGAAAAGCAAAAAGATGACCCAATAATCTTCCTGTGTTTCAGAAAAGTACAGGATTTTATTTACCAAATGCCTTTCAGAGTGAAACTATTTTAGAATCCAGTGTAGCACGAAGGTGATATATATATATATATATATATATATATATATATATATATATATATATATATATATATATATATATATATATATATAATTGAGCTCCTATGCTTTTAAAAGCACAAAGTCATTGATGCTTATAGATTTTCGGCCTTTGGATGAAGATTATATAGGGTTAGAATAATAGTGGTTCCCTAAAGTTGAGTGAGTGGTTGGCAGAATAGCAAAATCCAAGGAGTGAAATTGGTCAAAGAGATAAACTTAACGGTGGGAAACTTACAAGCACCAAGTGCTTAGTGTTAGACATGAGTCATATGACCCATTTCGAAGTCGCCCTATTTGACCGACTCGCAACCTATTGCATGGGGTTAATATTGTTACCTGCTCCATTAAGTTAAATATGGGAAAATGGTGGAGACGGTTATGGAGAGTTGGATCCTGTTAAAATCGAAACAGCAAAAAATAGATCCAGAAAAATAATTAATATAGGAAAAAAAAAAAGAGAAAAGAGCACACTGAGATTTACGCAGTTCGGCATCTACGTCCATAGATGAAGACGGAGCAAAAACTTTTATTAATGTAGAAAGCGAAGTACAAAATTATATCTCTCAAAAAACCAAAACTTAATTAGATCCGAAACGCCAAAATTCTCGTCCGCAACAAACTCCAAATTGGCTCGGCTCTCTCAACCGTACGGAACACCCACACTTGGGGCTTGGTTCTCTCCGCAGCAACGTATGACTCCAAGGGACTTACTTAATTAGCGCATGGCTTAATTAGAGCTACCTGTCACGGCCTTAGGAATTTTGCTCGCAAAGCCGTGCGGCGCCCACGTTCCTCCTTGAAGTGGGCAAGCCTAGCTCTCTGTTGCTAGTCTGGACCTCCGCATCCTACGACTAAGTATACAAATAGGAGAAAAGAGAGAGAGGCAGATGTTTCTAAAAAAACTAAGTTCTCCACTACTTAGAAAAATAAGACTACAATACACAACTCCTCTTGTGTTTGGCCGTAGCCATCCCCACAATTTATAGGTCTAAGATATATTGAATCTAGCCTACACTAACTCACCACCAAACATACATTAACTCACCAACTATTACATAGTAAAGAGCCCTCATGAATGTTTCATGAATGCAAGGTGATCCCAAGGGTTGCCAATGATCCTTGGATTTTCGTTGGCGATTTTGGAGCCATTATAGTCCAGCAGTTACATGACCTTTTGTTTCCCACAATGACTATTGATTTTGGGCCTCCTTGACAGCCTGCTCAGCTAGCGAAGTTGGGCCAGGGATTTGGGCTGCACGGAAGTTGGGCCAGCGAAGTCCTTGACGTACGGCAACATTAAGGGGCCATCTGTGCATATATAATGCATGCCTTCCATTATAGAGTTTGATTAGAATTCAAATCCAATTAGACTTCTAATTAAACTCTATTTATAACTAATATCTCTAAAGGTATCCGTGGACTGGGTCGGATCTGGGTAGTTGATATACTGTACCCGTACTGTAAAAAGAAATTGATAGGAAAAAGAAATATATACCCTAACCATTTAACTTCGAATCGAGTCCGGGTCTGAGTACTTAAGTTAATAATATACCCATCAGGTCTATTTGAGCAGGTCTAGTTCTAGTTAGTGACTACCCGTATAATACCCGCTTAAGACCGAGTATGGATCGGGTACGGATCGGGTCTAGATTGGGAACGGATACCCCTATGCATATATTTTTTATAGACTTTATTAAATAGTCTATGGACAAACCATAAACATCTCACTTAAAAAACTCTCATTCTAATTAGTTACACCCAATCCAATAAAACTCGTTCAAAAGAAAGATTCAAGCAATAAACAGCGCGACTGGGGTTTTCACTAGGATGAAAATATACAAAGACCCTTCATCTATAAGTCCTATTGAAATTGATCCCTCAACTTCAAATTTTTTTATTTATTATCGGATATTTCACCAGGTCCAGGTCCGGATCTATTTTTGGGTCCGGATTTGAAAATTCTTTCGGACCCTATCTATTAAAAGGTCGGGTTCGGGTCGGGTCCAAGTCGGGTATGGGTATAAAGTATCCGAACCCATACCCGAAACTTTAATGGATAATTTTTTTTACCAGTATACTATCCATTTTTTATCAGGCCAGGTTCCGGTCTAGGTAGGGTCTGGGTAGGGTCTGGGTCGGGTATGGGATATCGGGTATTTTGGACAATTTTAAATACATCTAAAATTTATCTTGTCTTAATTTAATTAGGATTTGTCTCTGATTTAGATAAATACAAATCAAACCAAAATGTAACAGATCCATTACCATACTACTTGGTAGTAATCCTCATGATAGGAAAGGACGATTTGAGACATTTTATACAGAATGGTTTTTTCTCTTTGATGGTTTGAAAATTACAAGCCCGTGAACCCATCATAATTCCACCATTGTAAGAGAAATAACTATTGTAATTATATAATTGCATTCCAGCTTTTTGAACGAGATTTATAGGAGTCAATTAAGATACATGATCGAAAGGTGTTCAGAGACGAGATTAAGGTATTTACAACAATCCTCAAATATACTTTCACCGTGGTATCAGGTATAATCCACATTTTTCTAACAGTAATTGGTATCAGAGCGCCAGTTATTGCCATGGTATTTGATTCGGTCATTTTCTTGTTTTAATATATTTACTTTAAAATTCTTCGAAGTGAAAAAAAAATTAGAAGAAGAAAGTAAAATTATTTTACTATTTAAACTTCTATAAAATATTAATGGTTGCACATGGTAATTGATAGTTTTTTAAAATAAGATGATACTTTAATTATTTTCTTACCATTGTAAGTGAGAATGCTTTAGTACAATACTGGAAGACCATACGCTATGTTCTATCTTGGATGCATGTGTTTGGATGGAAATTAATTAGAGGTCTCAAGTGTATTGAATATGACAAAATTTATGATTACTGTTTCTTTTGGAAGAAACAGAAGATGATTGTGTTTGCCTATTTTGATGAAACAGGAAACTCTCGAGTGTGAGATTTGTGCGGTGACCAACTAACCAACTAACACTATCGTCATATTATGTTTCAACTATTCTTAAATATAATAAAAACCTATCACACACAGCCATTAATAACTTGTATAGTTTTACTCTTTATATTCTTTATTTTTAGATGGACCAACAGTGACTTGCACACTGTGTGTAATCTTTTATTTTATGTTGTTTTATATTTGATGAATGCTTGATATTATATCCACCCTATATGACCTAATAAGATCAGTCAGGCCTATATATGTTGTATGGTCCCTTGTGCGCAATGTGTATAAATTTTGGCTCAAAAATAATTATTTATTGTAATTTTTAATTCTGTTGTAATTAAAGGGTTATAATTATTATAAGCCATTTTGTTGTAATTATATTTTGCCATTGCAATGTAATATATGATTATATGATGTACAAGGTTTGACTGACTCAAAATAGATCTAAACTGTGTAAGGGTGTGATATTATGATGTCGTTATAAAGGCAGAATAATTTCAAATTGGAATATAATTAGTGTAGTCACCAAAGTGACCCTAATTAGGAAAATTTGAAATTTTTGGCCGCGTTGAAGTTAATTGACATCAAATTGTGCTTAAAATATACGGAATAATTGCACCGCCCAAAGTAGGGCTATTATTATCAGATTTATGTAGAAATAGATGGTAAGATTATTTATTAATGCATGAAGTGTTCTATACCTAAAGGTATAACATGGACTTGTTATTAATAAGTATGACTTACTAATCTATATTGAGATTTTTTTTTTTCACAATTATGAGCAAAGCTTTTAGAATGTTGCAATCTCACCCAAAGGAAGGGCTATAATGACTCCTAAGCATGCTCATAAAAATAAATCATAAAGATTAATGATTTATTTTATATTATGGTTTCATGATTATAATGTGGGTATATTTTATTTATTTGCAGTTATTCCTACATCTACTATGATTGATAATGGCAACCACATCCCTTATTTAAATGGATCCAATTTTTTTGAATGAAAATAAAGAATATGTTTACATTAGGCTGCACGGAGACTTGGTTTTTCAAGTGGATGAGCCATGTCCACTCAATGTTAAAAGCATTGACGCTGAAAAGGCCTTTCATGAGAAAAAGGAGAAATTGAATAGGCTTAGCCTCTTGCTTATGCAGGCTTATGTTGGCAAAGAATATTCATGGCTCAATGTTAGAGGATCAGTTTGTCAGTTTTGACAAAGCTAAAGCAAGCACCCTATTGTCTAAGACGGCTTCATGAAATACTCGGGCTCAGGGAGCATTCGTGAGCACATTATGACGATGAAAGATATTGCTTTTCAGTTGAACGAGATGGAATTTACTATTTTTGGAACTTTTCTTGTCCACTTTATATTAAATTCTCTACCAGCTGAGTACGGTTCTTTTAAGATCTCTTATAACACACAGAAGGAGAAGTGGTCTATTAGCGACCTACTATCAATGTGTGTTCAAGAGAAAGAGAGAATTAAAGGAGAGAGAGTGCAAAGTGTACATTTGGTCTCTCACTATACTTCAAAAGCTAGAAAAGGTAAGGAAAGACCCTTTATGAAGAAGCGAAAGACTAATCCATTAGCTGGGACCTTCAACTCTGGTGGTAAAGGTAAAGTTAAATGCTTCTTCTGCTGTAAGAAGGGCCATACAAAAAAGGAATGTCTTAAGTACAAAAAGTGGCTGGAGAAGAAAGATAACTCTTCTTTTGTCTCTTATGATTGTAATTTAGTTAACGTTCCTCTTTATAGTTTGTGGATTGATTCAGGTGCTACTGTGCACATTGTCAATAACGTGCTGAAATTTTTAAACCAGAGGGAACCAACTGAACGTGAATGTAACATCTTCTCAGGCAACAAGATGGTGTCATGTTTGAGGGCAGTTGGAACGTGTAGGCTAGTTCTAAACACAAGTTACATGCTGAATTTGGACGACACATTTTATGTATCTTCTTATAGTAAAAATATTATTTCTATATCTAGATAGAGTTGGCTACTCTTTTGTATTTGAAAATTTTAGTAGATTCCAGTTAGCTAACCAATGGCTTGTATCAAATTAATCTTATCAGTTTGAAGAATTTTTGGTCATCCAGCATGCATCAATTGAAAATAAGGGAAGTTTATTAAATGAACAATCTTCCATACTATGGCACAGGAGACATGGGCATAACTCTAAGGAGAGAATTCAAAGGCTAATAAAGAAAAGAGTGTGAAGGCCCCTACATTTCCTTGACTTTGATGCATGTATTGATTGCATAAAGGCAAAGCAAACCAATGTCTCCAAAAAGGTGCCAAAAGAAGCAACGCTATTCTTGAAATTGTGCACACAGATATTGGTGAACCATTTATCTCTTGTATTACGGGCGAAAAGTACTTTGTCACCTTTATAGATGACTATTCAGATTACATGTATCTTTACCTATTGTATGATAAGGCAGAAGTATTTCAAGCCTTTATTAAAGATTATAAGATGGAGATACATAAATAATTAGGTAAAGTGACAAAGGTAATTAGATCGGATAGAGGTGGCGAATACTATGGTGGTGTAATGTCCTGGTTCCAAAGCAATCCTCGATGATGGGTTCCGGAGAGTAGGATGGCTGGAACCCAGATTGGAATCGGATCTTGATCGAATGGAGCTCGACTAATCTAGATCAGAGTAGCAACCCCGATGATGAGCTCTTGCTGAGGACGGATGACTATGATGATGATCTGGATTAGGCCTCTGCGGTGTTCACCTCCGAGCATCCATTAATCGGGAGGTCCAATGGAGGATCAAGGTGGGAGATACAAAAGAAGAGAGAACAAGGGAGAAAAGAAGAAGCAGAAGTAAGGAGAGAGGGAGAGGGGGAGAGAGAGAAAAAATTAAGATTCATTTGGTAGTTTGTTGTCTAACTATTTCGGTTACAGAGGCTGCTACTTATAGGCCTCAATTTGGACTGAATTGTAAAAATATAGAACCATAAAGACTACATTATAAAATGAATAACAGAATCAGGCCTTAGCTAGACCCTCCCGCTGAATGGGCCGACCTTATCGGCTTGGACTCGGGTCGGAATATGAGTGTGTATTGGGTCGGATCCCTTCTTGGATCGGGTCACCTCGTGGCGATATCCGACCCAAGGCCATTTAACCCAGAAGCATCTCGACTTCCCTAACTCCACCGTAGTTCTCCTCCCATCGCCTCGTTACGCCCGTCTTTATCTGGTTCCAAGCCTTTCCATGGCGGCCGTCAGAATCACCGCTCGCCCCTCTTCGGCTCCTACTTCCTTCCTTTATCCTCTTCTATTTTTCTTTTGGTTTTATTTCTCATCTTGCTGATATTTAGCTTCTTTTTATTATTTTTTTATATACAGTGATTACAATCCCCTCTCCCTTAAGCCGACGATTTTCCTCAAAGGTCAAACGCGGCGAACTGACGCTTAATGAGCCGATAATCCTCCCATGTTGCATGTTCTTCTCGTAGATTACTCCACTTAATCAAGACTTTAGTGGTAGCCCTGCTACCTCTCTTAACCGTTCTTCGCTCGATGATCTGCTCAGGTTCAGCTAGCAGCTAACCATCTTCGCCAGCAAGAGGAGTAGTCGGAGTCACTTGCTCATGCATAGTCAGGCTACGCTTCAGCATATAGACACATGAAAAACAGGGTGTATCTTAGACCCTTTAGGTAAGTGCAGCTTAGGCTACAGGCCCGATGCTCTCTGCAATCTCAATGGGACCATAATATCGTGTACTAAGTTTCAAATTCCTTCTTACTGCCATTGTGAGCTATCGGTATGGCTGCAACTTCAGGTATACCCACTCTCCTACCTGGTATTCTTTTTCCCTCATGTGTTTGTCTGCTTGCTGTTTCATGCGGTGCTTCCCACAACCTATCTCGTAGCTCCTTAGTAAGAGCCTCCCTCTCCTTGACCCAATCCCAAACTGTTCTGGAGGTAACCTCGCTCGGGGTGGCTGTCAAACAGTTGGGGAGAGGGATTCCATATAAAGCTTGATAGGGTGTCATCCCCAGAGAAGAGTGATAGTTCGTGTTGTTCCACAATTCAGCTTGCGGTACCCAAGAGATCCATTTCTTTGGATGTTGG
The DNA here is from genome assembly GCA_016920855.1 of Puya raimondii. NCBI lineage: Eukaryota > Viridiplantae > Streptophyta > Magnoliopsida > Poales > Bromeliaceae > Puya > Puya raimondii. The sequence continues at coordinate 4,842,883 of JABWPP010000049.1, forward strand.
AAACATAGGCACCTGAGATAGGTCTTGAGACATCTGTTGACCCTCTCTATCTGACCATCTGTCTCGGGGTGATAAGCAGTACTTAGGCATAGCTACGTTCCCATTAGGTTGGACAGTTCCTTCCAAAACTGACTAGTAAACACCTTATCTCGATCTGCTACTATGCTTCGGGGACATTCGTGCAATCTGAATATAGTGTCTAAAAAGACTCGAGCTAAATCTGTGGCTGTGAATGGGTGCTTCATGGTTATGAAATGTGCATATTTGGTTAATCGGTCCAACCACTACAAAGATTGTGTCTTTACCCCCAAACCTAGGTAAGGATTCAATAAAGTCCATATTGATATCTTCCCATACCTGTTTTGGGATGGGCAGGGGTTGCAGCAGCCCCGAATAGGGTTGGTTATCCGATTTATTTTGAGCACAGATCCCATAGCCTTTAATCATTTCCTCCACGTCCTTCTTCATACCAGGCCAGTAGAAATGTTGCTTAATTCTCTAGTAAGTGTGTTGTATACCAGAGTAGCCCCCTAAGGCAGAATCGTGGAATTGAATCATGACTTGTGCCTCAACCCTCCCGTCCTTCCTATACAGAGTCTTTCCTTATACCTCAAAACTTCTTGGCCATAGGTGTAGTACTCGTGGGCAGTTGGTTGCAACGTCAAGTCAACTATGAGTTTTTCATAAAACTCATCTCCCTGGTAGCTTCGAGCTATCTCGACTGCCCATGCTGGTGCTGCGGTGGTAATAGCCTCAAGTTCTCCTTCCTGTACACCCCTTCGGGTCAATGCATTTGCTGCCACATTTTCTCTCCCCATTTGATACACTATGCTGTAGTCAAACCCCATTAGCTTTAACATCCCATTTTGTTGTATTGGGGTAGAGATCTTTTGTTCGAGCAAGTACTTAAGACTTTCGTGATCCATTTTGATTTTAAAAATTCTTTGAGCTCAAGTAATGTCTCTATTTCTGCATGACCATTAAAATGCTGGAAATTCCTTCTCATAGGTTGATAGGCCCAAGTTCTTTCCTCCCAAGGCTTTGCTGATATAGGCAATGGGCCTCCCTTCTTGTGATAACACAACCCCTATGCCCTAGCCACTAGCATCCACCTCCAAGGTGAACTGCTTCAAAAAATTAGGCATGGCTAACACTGGGGCTCTAATCATGGCTTACTTAAGGGTTTCAAAGCTTGTTGGGCATTCTCTGTCCAGCAGAATTGGTCTTTCCTAAGAATATTAGTTAGTGGCCTACTAATTTTGCCATATCCTCAAATAAATTTTCGATAGTAGCCCATAAGTACTAAAAACCCTCTCAACCCTTTAACGCTCTTAGGCACAGGCCAAGATAACATATCCTCGATCTTGGAGGGATCCGTTGCCACCTTCTGCCCCGAGATGATATGCCCTAGATACTCCATTTCTATTTGCCCAAAATAATACTTACTCATTTTTGCAAATAGATGATTCTTCCTCAAATTGTTCAAAACTATTCCCAAGTATTCCTCATGCTCGCTTATGCTCTGACTGAAAATGAGAATATCGTCGAAGAATACCAACACAAATTTTCGCAGATAAGGTCCGAACACCATATTCATTAAAGCTTACAATGTGGCCGGGGTGTTCGTCAACCCAAATGGCATTATTTTAAATTCATAATGTCCGTGATGGGTTCTGAACACGGTCTTTCGTATGTCACTGTTGTGGACCCTAATATAGTGGTACCGCTATCTTAGTCCAATATTGAGAATATCTGTGAACCCCCTAACTCATCCAATAACTCGTTGATATTGGGTATTGGGAATTTGTCCTTGATAGTCAGCTCGTTGAGTTACCGGTAATCGATTCACATCCTTCAAGTTTCGTCCTTCTTTTTTACTAGTAACACTGGCGACGCGAACGGGCTATTACTGGGTTGCACTATGGATGGCTCTAGCATCTCACACACCTGTCTCTCTGTTTCTCCCTTTTGTTCATGAGAATATTTATAGGGTCTTATTTTGACTGGTGTTGTTCCCTGCTGTAAAGGTATCTTATGATCGTGAAACCGTGGGGGGTTCCCCTTTGGGTTCCCTGAACACATCTTAGTATAGTTCAAGTAGTGGCTGTAACTCTAGGAATATTTGGAGCTCTGTATTTGTAGTACACCGAACTTCTACAAATTATGGAGTTTCGGTAGAAAAATAGCATGAGAGGCTATACGTGAGGCTACAGCCAAGTTTGGAACTCGTACGAGTGTTTTCGACGCAAATGAGGCGCGAAAACGGACTCTGGGAAGCTAGAACTGCTGAAATTGTGAAATCTGCAGTGGTATACCGGTATGTAAAATTGTATACCGGTATGTGATGTGCGAAACAGGAAAACCCAACTCTCGGGTTTTGCAGAATTTTCGGAGTATACCGGTATGCGAAGAAGGATACCGGTATGCGATGTTTGAAACAGTGAAACCAGCTTGCGGGTTCTGCGGAATTCCGCAGGGTATACCGGTATGCCAACCCGTATACCGGTATGCCAACCCGTATACCGGAATACAGTGTGCAGAATGCTGTTTTCGAAGGGTAAATTAGTAATTTCACTGAGGAAGGCTTACATATAGGGGGACCCTCCCCCTTTCTCCTCTGAAAACACAGCAACACACACACATAGAGAGAGAGTGAGAAGCTCTCCTCCCTCTCTTTTCTTCTTCTTCTCCTTCTTCTCCAAATGGAAGATCTTGGTGGAGATCAAGCTTGGGAAGTTTGGAGGAGTGAAGATCGAGCTCGTGCATGCATGGTGGCTTGGTGAGCTCGCGGATCCGAGGTAAGTCCTTGGATTTGGTAGTTAGGGTTTCGGATTTAAGACTAAGAAATGAGGTTTTGGAGACCCTTGGCTAATCTAGACTACAAATTGTAGAGATTAGCAAGAGATTTTGGGTTTTGCCATGAGTTTTGGAAAACCCTAGGTTGAAAGAGGGATTTTCTTGTGGAGGGTTTTAAAAATGTTTTAACCCTTTAGAACCCTAGTTTGGGGTTAGTAGAACATGTGGGACAACTCCATTTCGAATGATTTGGAGAGATGAGATCGTTATGAGTTCGACTCGGATTAACGAATCCTTCATGTGCTAAGCCCAAGAGAGCATTCTATTACGCCCCAAGAGTGCGAATTTGCCACGAGTACATGCTCACATTCGAAGGAACGAGGATCGAAGCCCCAAGAGAGCATTCTATTACGCCCCAAGAGTGCGAATTTGCCACGAGTACATGCTCACATTCGAAGGAACGAGGATCGAAGCCCCAAGAGAGCATTCTATTATCGCCGCCCCCAAAGAGTGCGAATTTGCCACGATTACATGCACCATAAACGAATTCGAAGGAACGAGGATCGACAAGAAGCCCCAAGAGAGCATTCTATTACGCCCCCAAGAGTGCGAATTGCCACGAGTACATGCTCACATTCGAAGGAACGAGGATCGAAGCCCAAGAGAGCATTCTATTACGCCCCAAGAGTGCGAATTTGCCACGAGTACATGCTCACATTCGAAGGAACGAGGATCGAAGCCCAAGATAGCATTCTATTACGCCCCAAGAGTGCGAATTTGCCACGAGTACATGCTCATATTCGAAGGAACGAGGATCGAAGCCCAAGAGAGCATTCTATTACGCCCCAAGAGTGCGAATTTGCCACGAGTACATGCTCACATTCGAAGGAACGAGGATCGAAGCCCAAGAGAGCATTCTATTACGCCCCAAGAGTGCGAATTTGCCACGAGTACATGCTCACATTCGAAGGAACGAGGATCGAAGCCCAAGAGAGCATTCTATTACGCCCCAAGAGTGCGAATTTGCCACGAGTACATGCTCACATTCGAAGGAACGAGGATCGAAGCCCAAGAGAGCATTCTATTACGCCCCAAGAGTGCGAATTTGCCACGAGTACGAGTACATGCTCACATTCGAAGGAACGAGGATCGAAGCCCAAGAGAGCATTCTATTACCCCCAAGAGTGCGAATTTGCCACGAGTACATGCTAAGATTCGAAGGAACGAGGATCGAAGCCCAAGAGAGCATTCTATTACGCCCCAAGAGTGCGAATTTGCGACGAGTACATGCTCAGATTCGAAGGAACGAGGATCGAAACCCTAAGAGAGCATACTATTACGCCCCAAGAGTGCGAATTTGCCACGAGTACATGCTCGCATTCGAAGGAACGAGGATCGAAGCCCTAGAGAGCATTCTATTACGCCCCAAGAGTGCGAATTTGCCACGAGTACATGCTCACATTCGAAGGATCGAAGGACCGAGGATCGAAGCCCCAAGAGAGCATTCTATTACGCCCCAAGAGTGCGAATTTACCACGAGTACATGCTCACATTCGAAGGAACGAGGATCGAAGCCCCAAGAGAGCATTCTATTACGCCCCAAGAGTGCGAATTTACCACGAGTACACATGCTCACATTCGAAGGAACGTGGATCGAAGCCCAAGAGAGCATTCTATTACGCCCCAAGAGTGCGAATTTGCCACGAGTACATGCTCACATTCGAAGGAATGAGGATCGAAGCCGAAGGAGGATCGAAGCCCAAGAGGGCATTCTATAACGCCCCAAGAGTGCGAATTTGCCACGAGTACATGCTCACATTCGAAGGAAGGAGGATCGAAGCCCAAAGGGAGCATTCTATTAAGCCCCAAGAGTGCGAATTTGCCACGAGTACATGCTCACATTCGAAGGAACGAGGATCGAACCCCAAGAGAGCATTCTATTACGTCCCAAGAGAGCGAATTTGCCACGAGTACATGCTCCATTCGAAGGAACGAGGATCGAAGCCCAAGAGAGCATTTTATTACGCCCCAAGAGTGCGAATTTGCCACGAGTACATGCTCACATTCGAAGGAACGAGGATCGAAGCCCAAGAGAGCATTCTATTACGCCCCAAGAGTGCGAATTTGCCACGAGTACATGCTCACATTCGAAGGAACGAGGATCGAAGCCCAAGAGAGCATTCTATTACGCCCCAAGAGTGCGAATTTGCCACGAGTTCATGCTCCCATTCGAAGGAACGAGGATCGAAGCCCCAAGAGAGCATTCTATAAGACCCCAAGAGTGCGAATTTTTTGCCACGAGTACATGCTCATATGAGAAGGAACGAGGATCGAAGCACAAGAGAGCATTCTATTAGGCCCCAAGAGTGCGAATTTGCCACGAGTACATGCTCACATTCGAAGGAACGAGGATCGAAGCCCCAAGAGAGCATTCTATTACGCCCCAAGAGTGCGAATTTGCCACGAGTACATGCTCACATTCGAAGGAACGAGGATCGAAGCCCAAGAGAGCATTCTATTACGCCCCAAGAGTGCGAATTTGCCACGAGTACATGCTCACATTCGAAGGAACGAGGATCGAAGCCCAAGAGAGCATTCTATTACGCCCCAAGAGTGCGAATTTGCCACGAGTACATGCTCACATTCGAAGGAACGAGGATCGAAGCCCAAGAGAGCATTCTATTACGCCCCAAGAGTGCGAATTTGCCACGAGTACATGCTCACATTCGAAGGAACGGAGATCGAAGCCCAAGAGAGCATTCTATTACGCCCCAAGAGTGCGAATTTGCCACGAGTACATGCTCACATTCGAAGGAACGAGGATCGAAGCCCAAGAGAGCATTCTATTACGCCCCAAGAGTGCGAATTTGCCACGAGTACATGCTCACATTCGAAGGAACGAGGATCGAAGCCCAAGAGAGCATTCTATTACGCCCCAAGAGTGCGAATTTGCCACGAGTACATGCTCACATTCGAAGGAACGAGGATCGAAGCCCCAAGAGAGCATTCTATTACGCCCCAAGAGTGCGAATTTGCCACGAGTACATGCTCACATTCGAAGGAACGAGGATCGAAGCCCCAAGAGAGCATTCTATTACGCCCCAAGAGTGCGAATTTGCCACGAGTACATGCTCACATTCGAAGGAACGAGGATCGAAGCCCAAGAGAGCATTCTATTACGCCCCAAGAGTGCGAATTTGCCACGAGTACATGCTCACATTCGAAGGAACGAGGATCGAAGCCCAAGCCCAAGAGAGCATTCTATTACGCCCCAAGAGTGCGAATTTGCCACGAGTACATGGTCACATTCGAAGGAACGAGGATCGAAGCCCAAGAGAGCATTCTATTTACGCCCTAAGAGTGCGAATTTGCCACGAGTACATGCTCACATTCGAAGGAACGAGGATCGAAGCCCAAGAGAGCATTCTATTACGCCCCAAGAGTGCGAATTGCCACGAGTACATGCTCACATTCGAAGGAACGAGGATCGAAGCCCAAGAGAGCATTTCTATTACCCCCAAGAGTGCGAATTTGCCACGAGTACATGCTCACATTCGAAGGAACGAGGATCGAAGCCCAAGAGAGCATTCTATTACGCCCCAAGAGTGCGAATTTGCCACGAGTACATGCTCACATTCGAAGGAACGAGGATCGAAGCCCAAGAGAGCATTCTATTACGCCCCAAGAGTGCGAATTTGCCACGAGTACATGCTCACATTCGAAGGAACGAGGATCGAAGCCCAAGAGAGCATTCTATTACGCCCCCCAAGAGTGCGAATTTGCCACGAGTACATGCTCACATTCGAAGGAACGAGGATCGAAGCCCAAGAGAGCATTCTATTACGCCCCAAGAGTGCGAATTTGCCACGAGTACATGCTCACATTCGAAGGAACGAGGATCGAAGCCCAAGAGAGCATTCTATTACGCCCCAAGAGTGCGAATTTGCCACGAGTACATGCTCACATTCGAAGGAACGAGGATCGAAGCCCAAGAGAGCATTCTATTACGCCCCAAGAGTGCGAATTTGCCACGAGTACATGCACATATTCGAAGGAACGAGGATCGAAGCCCAAGAGAGCATTCTATTTACGCCCAAAGAGTGCGAATTTGCCACGAGTACATGCTCACATTCGAAGGAACGAGGATCGAAGTCCAAGTTCGAAGGAACGAGGATCGAAGCCCCAAGAGAGCATTCTATTACGCCCCAAGAGTGCGAATTTACCACGAGTACATGCTCACATTCGAAGGAACGAGGATCGAAGCCCCAAGAGAGCATTCTATTACGCCCCAAGAGTGCGAATTTGCCACGAGTACATGCTCACATTCGAAGGAACGAGGATCGAAGCCCAAGAGAGCATTCTATTACGCCCCAAGAGTGCGAATTTGCCACGAGTACATGCTCACATTCGAAGGAACGAGGATCGAAGCCCAAGAGAGCATTCTATTACGCCCCAAGAGTGCTAATTTGCCACGAGTACATGCTCCCATTCGAAGGAACGAGGATCGAAGCCCAAGAGAGCATTCTATACGCACCAAGAGTGCGAATTTGCCACGAGTACATGCTCACATTCGAAGGAACGAGGATCGAAGCCCAAGAGAGCATTCTATTACGCCCCGAGAGTGCGAATTTGCCACGAGTACATGCTCACATTCGAAGGAACGAGGATCGAAGCCCAAGAGAGCATTCTATTACGCCCCGAGAGTGCGAATTTGCCACGAGTACATGCTCACATTCGAAGGAACGAGGATCGAAGCCCAAGAGAGCATTCTATTACGCCCCAAGAGTGCGAATTTGCCACGAAGTACATGCACACATTCGAAGGAACGAGGATCGATCGAAGCCCAAGAGAGCATTCTATTAAGCCCCAAGAGTGCGAATTTGCCACGAGTACATGCTCACATTCGAAGGAACGAGGATCGAAGCCCAAGGGAGCATTCTAATACGCCCCAAGAGTGCAAATTTGCCACGAGTACATGCTCACATTCGAAGGAACGAGGATCGAAGCCCCAAGAGAGCATTCTATTACGCCCCAAGAGTGCGAATTTGCCACGAGTACATGCTCACATTCGAAGGAACGAGGATCGAAGCCCAAGAGAGCATTCTATTACGCCCCCAAGAGTGCGAATTAGCCATGAGTACATGCTCAGATTCGAAGGAACGAGGATCGAAGCCCAAGAGAGCATTCTTCTATTACGCCCCAAGAGTGCGAATTTTCCACGAGCCACGAGTACATGCTCACATTCGAAGGAACGAGGATCGAAGCCCAAAGAGAGCATTCTATTACGCCCCAAGAGTGCGATTTTTGCCACGAGTACATGCTCACATTCGAAGGAACGAGGATTCGAAGGGAACGAGGATCGAAGCGAAGCCCCAAGAGAGCATTCTATTACGCCCCAAAGTGCGAATTGCCCGAGTTGAATTTGCCACGAGTACATGCTCACATTCGAAGGAACGAGGATCGAAGCCCAAGAGAGCATTCTATTACGCCCCAAGAGTGCGATTTGCCACGAGTACATGCTCACATTCGAAGGAACGAGGATCGAAGCCCAAGAGAGCATTCATTCTATTACGCCCCAAGAGTGCGAATTTGCCACGAGAGTACATGCTCACATTCGAAGGAACGAGGATCGAAGCCCAAGAGAGCATTCTATTACGCCCCAAGAGTGCGAATTTGCCACGAGTACATGCATTCTCACATTCGAAGGAACGAGGATCGAAGCCCAAGAGAGCATTCTATTACGCCCCCCAAGAGTGCGAATTTGCCACGAGTACATGCTACATTCGAAGGAACTTCGAAGGAACGAGGATCGAAAGCCCCATGAGAGCATTCTATTACGCCCCAAGAGTGCGAATTTGCCACGAGTACATGCTCACATTCGAAGGAACGAGGATCGAAGCCCAAGAGAGCATTCTATTACGCCCCAGGAGTGCGAATTTGCCACGAGTACATGCTCACATTCGAAGGAACGAGGATCGAATCCCGAGGTTCGATAGCCCCAAGAGAGCATTCTATTACGCCCCAAGAGTGCGAATTTGCCACGAGTACATGCTCACATCACATTCGAAGGAACGAGGATCGAAGCCCAAAGAGAGCATTCTATTACGCCCCAAGAGTGCGAATTGCCACGAGTACATGCTCACCTTCGTAATTCGAAGGAACAGATCGAAGCCCAAGAGAGCATTCTATTACGCCCCAAGAGTGCGAATTTGCCACGAGTACATCTCACATTCGAAGGAACGAGGATCGAAGCCCAAGAGAGCGATTCTATTATTATACGCCCCAAGAGTGCGAATTCGCCCACGAGTACATGCTCACATTCGAAGGAACGAGGATCGAAGCCCAAGAGAGCATTCTATTACGCCCCAAGAGTGCGAATTTTGCCACGAGTACATGCTCACACATTTCGAAGGAACGAGGATCGAAGCCCAAGAGAGCATTCTATTACGCCCCCAAGAGTGCGAATTTCGCCACGAGGTACATGCTCACATTCGAAGGAACGAGGATCGAAGCCCAAGAGAGCATTCTATTACGCCTCAAGAGTGCGAATCTGCCACGAGTACAATGCTCACATTCGAAGTGAACGAGGATCGAAGCCCAAGAGAGCATTCTATTACGCCCCAAGAGTGCGAATTTGCCACAGAGTACATGCTCACATTCGAAGGAACGAGGATCGAAGCCCCAAGAGAGCATTCTATTACGCCCCAAGAGTGCGAATTTGCCACGAGTACATGCTCACATTCGAAGGAACGAGGATCGAAGCCCAAGAGAGCATTCTATTACGCCCCAAGATTGCGAATTTGCCACGAGTACATGCTCACATTCGAAGGAACGTGGATCGAAGCCCAAGAGAGCATTCTATTACGCCCCAAGAGTGCGAATTTGCCACGAGTACATGCTCACATTCGAAGGAACGAGGATCGAAGCCAAGCCCAAGAGAGCATTCTATTACGCCCCAAGAGTGCGAATTTGCCACGAGTACATGCTCACATTCGAAGGAACGAGGATCGAAGCCCCAAGAGAGCATTCTAATACGCCACAAGAGTGCGAATTTGCCACGAGTACATGCCCACAATTCGAAGGAACGACTCGGAGAAGCCCAAGAGAGCATTCTATTACGCCCCAAGAGTGCGAATTTGCCACGAGTACATGCTCACATTCGAAGGAACGAGGATCGAAGCCCAAGAGAGCATTCTATTACGCCCCAAGAGTGCGAATTTGCCACGAGTGCATGCTCACATTCGAAGGAACGAGGATCGAAGCCCAAGAGAGCATTCTATAACGCCTCAAGAGTGCGAATTTGCCACGAGTGCATATTCATGCTCACATTCGAAGGAAGGAACGAGGATCGAAGCCCAAGAGAGGCATTCTATTACGCCCCAAGATGCGAATACGCACGAGTACATGCCTCACATTCGAAGGAACGAGGATCGAAGCCCAACGAGAGCATTCTATTACGCCCCAAGAGTGCGAATTTTGCCACGAGTACATGCTCACATTCGAAGGAACGAGGATCGAAGCCCAAGAGAGCATTCTATTACGCCCCAAGAGTGCGAATTTGCCACGAGTACATGCTCACTTTCGAAGGAACGAGGATCGAAGCCCCAAGAGAGCATTCTATTACTCCCCAAGAGTGCGAATTTGGCACGACTACATGCTCACATTCGAACGAACGAAGATCGAAGTCCCAAGAGAGCATTCTATTACGCCCCAAGAGTGCGAATTTGCCACGAGTGTTGTTCACATTCGAACGAACGAAGATCGAAGCACCAAGAGAGCTTTCTATTACGCCCCAAGAGTGTCGAATTTGCCACGAGTACATGCTCACTAGGTTCGAAGAACGTGGATCGAAGCTCCCAAGAGAGCATTCTATTACGCCCCAAGAGTGCGAATTTGCCACGAGTGGACATGCTCACATGGTGTTTCGAAGGAAGCGAGGATCGAAGGCCAAGAGAGCATTCTATTTACGCCCCAAGAGTGCGAATTTGCCACGAGTACATGCTCACATTACGACTAGAACGAGCATCGAGCCCAAGGCATTCTATTACTCGCCCCCAAGAGAGCAATTTGCCACGAGTACATGACATTCGAAGGACGAGGATCGAAGCCCCAAGAGAGCATTCTATTACGGCCCCAAGAGTGCGAATTTGCCACGAGCTACATGCTCACATTCCGAAGGAACGAGGATCGTCGAAGAAGCCCAAGAGAGGCATTCTACTTACGCCCCAAGAGTGCGAATTTGCCGATATGTACGAGTACATGCTCAAATTCGACCCCGAAGGAGGATCGAAGCCCCAAGAGAGCATTCTATTACGGCCCCCAAGAGTGCGAATTTGCCACGAGTACATGCTCACATTCGAGGAACGAGGATCGAAGCCCAATGAAAAGAGCATTCTATTGGCCCCAAGAGTGCGAATTTGCCTACGAAGTACATGCTCACATCGAAGGAACGAGGATCGAAGCCCAAGAGAGCATTCTATGTGCCCCAAGAGTGCGAATTTGCCACGTAAGTACATGCTCACAATCGAAAAGGAACGAGGATCGAAGCCCAAGAGAGGATTCTATTACGCCCCAAGAGTGCGAATCTAGCCACGAGTACATGTTCACATTCGAAGGAACGTGAGATCGATAAAGCCTCATGGAAGCATTCTATTAGGCCCCAGAGAGTGCGAATTTGCCATGAGTACATGCATCACATTCGAAGGAACGAGGATCGAAGCCCCAAGAGAGCATTCTATTACGCCCCAAGAGTGCGAATTGCCACGAGTACATGCTCACATTCGGAGGAACGAGGATCGAAGCCCCCCAAGAGAAGAGCATTCTATTATAACCTCCTAGGAGTGCGAATTTGCCACGAGTACATGCTCGAGGTTTTCGAAGGAACGAGGATCGAAGCCCCAAGAGAGCATTCTATTCACGCCCCAAGAGTGATTGCGAATGATTGCCATCCGAGTACATGCTCACATTCGGAAGGAACGAGGATGCGAAGGGCCCCAGAGAGCAATTCTATTACGCCCCAAGAGTGCGCGAATTTGCCACGAGTACATGCTCACATTCGAAGGAACGAGGATCGAAGCCCCAAGAGAGCATTCTATTACGCCCCAAGAGTCGCGAATTTGCCACGAGTACATGCTCACATTCGAGAAGAACGAGGGGATCGAAGCCCAAGAGAGGCATTCTATTACGCCCCAAGAGTGCGAATTTTCCACGAGTAGCATGCTCACATTCGAAGGAAGCGAGGATCGAAAGCCCAAGAGAGCATTCTATTACGCCCCAAGAGTGCGAATTTGCCACGAGTACATGCTCACATTCGATAGGAAGGAACGAGGATCGAAGCCCAAGAGAGACATTCTATTACGCCCCAAGAGTCGGCGCGAATTTGCCACGAGTACATGCTCACATTTCGAAGAACGAGGATCGAAGCCCAAGAGAGCATTCTATTACGCCCCCAAGAGTGCGACTTTGCCACGAGTACATGTTCACATTCGAAAGGAAACGAGGATTCGAAGCCCAAGAGAGCATTCTATTACGCCCCAAGAGTGTCGAATTTTGCCCGAGTACATGCTCACATTCGAAGGAACGAGGATCGAAGCGCCCAAGAGAGCATTCTATTACGCCCCAAGAGTGCGAATTCGCCACGATAAGTACATGCTCACATTCGAAGGAACGGATCGAAGCCCAAGAGAGCATTCTATATACGCGCCCAAGAGTGCGAATTTGCCACGAGTACATGCTCACATTCGCAAGGAAGGAACGAGGATCGAAGCCCAAGAGAGCGATTCTAATTACGCGCCCCAAGAGTGCGAATATTTGCCACGAAGTACAATGCTCACATTCGAAGGAACGAGGATCGAAGCCCAAGAGAGCATTCTATTACGCCCCAAGAGTGCGAATTTGCCACGAGTACATGTTCACATTCGAAGGAACGAGGATCGAAGCCCAAGAGAGCATTCTATTACGCCCCAAGAGTGCGAATTTGCCACGACTGTACCATGCTCAAATTCGAAGGAACGAGGATCGAAGCCCAAGAGAGCATTCTAATACGCCCCAAGAGTGCGAATTTGCCACGAGTACATCCTCACCATTCGAAGGAACGAGGATCGAAGCCCAAGAGAGCATTCTATATTACGCCCCAAGAGTGCGAATTTGACCACGAGTACATGCTCACATTCGAAGGAACGAGGATCGAAGCCCAAAGAGAGCATTCTATTAACGCCAAGAGTGCGAATTTGCCACGAGTACATGTTCGACTAATTCGAAGGAACGAGGATCGAAGCCCAAGAGAGCATTCTATTACGCCCCAAGAGTGCGAATTTGCCACGAGTACATGCACACATTCGAAGGAACGAGGATCGAAGCCCCAAGAGAGCATTCTATTACGCCCCAAGAGTGCGAATTTGCAACGAGTACATGCTCACATTCGAAGGAAAAGAGGATCGAAGCCCAAGAGAGCATTCTATTACGCCCCAAGAGTGCGAATTTGCCACGAGTACATGCTCAGATTCGAAGGAACGAGGATCGAAGCCCCAAGAGAGCATTCTATTACGCCCCAAGAGTGCGAATTTGCCACGAGTACATGCTCACATTCGAAGGAACGAGGATCGAAGCCCAAGAGAGCATTCTATTACGCCCCAAGAGTGCGAATTCGCCACGAGTACATGCTCACATTCGAAGGAACGATGATCGAAGCCCAAGAGAGCATTCTATTACGCCCCAAGATTGCGAATTTGCGCAATATCGCCACGAGTACATGCTCACATTCGAAGGAACGAGGATCGAAGCCCCAAGAGAGCATTCTATTACGCCCCAAGAGTGCGAATTTGCCACGAGTACATGCTCACCTTCGAAGGAACGAGGATCGAAGCCCAAGAGAGCATTCTATTACGCCCCAAGAGTGCGAATTTGCCACGAGTACATGCTCACATTCGAAGGAACGAGGATCGAAGCCCCAAGAGAGCATTTCTATTACGCCCAAGAGTGCGAATTTGCCACGAGTACATGCTCACATTCGAAGGAACGAGGATCGAAGCCCAAGAGAGCATTCTATTACGCCCCAAGAGTGAGAATTTGCCACGAGTACATGCTCACATTCGAAGTTACGAAGATCGAAGCCCCAAGAGAGCATTTCTATTAGCCCCAAGAGTGCGAATTTCGCCCACGAGAACATGCTCACATTCGATGAAGGAACGAGGATCGAAGCCCAAGAGAGCATTCTATTACGCCCCAAGAGTGCGAATTTGCCACGAGTACATGCTCACATTCGAAGGAACGAGGATCGAAGCCCAAGAGAGCATTCTATTACGCCCCAAGAGTGCGAATTTGCCACGAGTACATGCTCACATTCGAAGGAACGAGGATCGAAGCCCAAGAGAGCATTCTATTACGCCCCAAGAGTGCGAATTTGCCACGAGTACATGCTCACATTCGAAGGAACAAGGAAAGAAGCCCAAGTGAGCATTCTATTAGGCCCCAAGAGTGCGAATTTGCCACGAGTACATGCTCACATTCGAAGGAACGAGGATAGAAGCCCCAAGAGAGCATTCTATTACGCCCCAAGAGTGCGAATTTGCCACGAGTACATGCTCACATTCGAAGGAACGAGGATCGAAGCCCAAGAGAGCATTCTATTACGCCCCAAGAGTGCGAATTTGCCACGAGTACATGCTCACATTCGAAGGAACGAGGATCGAAGCCCAAGAGAGCATTCTATTACGCCCCAAGAGTGCGAATTTGCCACGAGTACATGCTCACCTTCGAAGGAACGAGGATCGAAGCCCAAGAGAGCATTCTATTACGCCCCAAAGAGTGCGAATTTGCCACGAGCACATGCTCACTCGAAGGAAGGAACGAGGATCGAAGCCCAAGAGAGCATTCTATTACGCCCCAAGAGTGCGCGAATTTGCCACGAGTACATGCTCTCACGATTCGAAGGAACGAGGATCGAAGCCCAAGAGAGCATTCTATTAGCCCCAAGAGTGCGAAAGAATTTGCCACGAGTACATGCTGCCGCATTCGAAGAACGAAAGAGGATTGAAGCCCCAAGAGAGCATTCTATTACGCCCCAAGAGTGCGAATTTGCCACGAGTACATCCTCAGATTCGAAGGAACGAGGATCGAAGCCCAAGAGAGCATTCTATTACGCCCCAAGAGTGCGAATTTGCCACGAGTACATGCTCACATTCGAAGGAAACGAGGATCGAAGCCCAAGAGAGCATTCTATTACGCCCCAAGAGTGCGAATTTGCCACGAGTACATGCTCACATTCGAAGGAACGAGGATCGAAGCCCAAGAGAGCATTCTATTTCGCCCCAAGAGTGCGAATTTGCCACGAGTACAATGCTCCATTCGAAGGAACGATGATCGAAGCCCAAGAGAGCATTCTTTACGCCCCAAGAGTGCGAATTTGCCACGAGTACATGCTCACATTCGAAGGAACGAGGATCGAAGCCCAAAGATTCATTCTATTACGCCCCAAGAGTGCGAATTTGCCACGAGTACATGCTCACATTCGACAGGAACGAGGATCGGAAGCCCAAGAGAGCATTCTATTACGCCCCAAGAGTGCGAATTTGCCACGAGTACATGCTCATATGAGAAGGAACGAGGATCGAAGCCCAAGAGTGCGAATTTGCCACGAGTACATGCTCACATTCAAAGGAACTCGAGGATCGAAGCCCCAAGAGAGCATTCTATTACGCCCCAAGAGTGCGAATTTGCCACGAGTACATGCTCACATTCGAAGGAACGAGGATCGAAACCCAAGAGAGCATTTTGTTACGCCCCAAGAGTGCGAATTTGCCACGAGTACATGCCCACCTTCGAAGGAACGAAGATCGAAGCCCAAGAGAGCATTCTATTACGCTCCAAGAGTGCGAATTTCCCACGAGCACATGCTCACATTCGAAGGAACGTGGATCGAAGCCCAAGAGAGCATTCTCTATTACGCCCCAAGAGTGCGAATTTGCCACGAGTACATGCTCACATTCGAAGGAACGAGGATCGAAGCCCAAGAGAGCATTCTATTACGCCCCAAGAGTGCGAATTTGCCACGAGTACATGCTCACATTCGAAGGAACGAGGATCGAAGCCCAAGAGAGCATTCATATATTACGCCCCAAGAGTGCGAATTTACCACGATACATGCTCACATTCGAAGGAACGAGGATCGAAGCCCAAGAGAGCATTCTATTACGCCCCAAGAGTGCGAATTTGCCACGAGTACATGCTCACATTCGAAGGAACGAGGATCGAAGCCCCAAGAGAGCATTCTATTACGCCCCAAGAGTGCGAATTTGCCACGAGTACATGCTCACATTCGAAGGAACGAGGATCGAAGCCCAAGAGAGCATTCTATTAGCCCCAAAGTGCGAAAGCCACGAGTACATTTCGCAATTCGAAGGAACGGCCCCAAGAGAGCATTCTATTAGTGCGAATTTGCCACGAGTACATGCTCACATTCGAAGGAACGAGGATCGAAGCCCAAGAGAGCATTCTATTACGCCCCAAGAGTGCGAATTTGCCACGAGTACATGCTCACATTCGAAGGAACGAGGATCGAAGCCCAAGAGAGCATTCTATTACGCCCCAAAGAGTGCGAATTTGCCACGAGTACATTTTCACATTCGAAGGAACGAGGATCGAAGCCCAAGAGAGCATTCTATTACGCCCCAAGAGTGCGAATTTTG
Source organism: Puya raimondii (assembly GCA_016920855.1). Lineage (NCBI taxonomy): Eukaryota > Viridiplantae > Streptophyta > Magnoliopsida > Poales > Bromeliaceae > Puya > Puya raimondii. The sequence continues at coordinate 4,859,364 of JABWPP010000049.1, forward strand.
CCACGAGTACATGCTCACATTCGAAGGAACGAGGATCGAAGCCAAAGAGAGCATTCTATTACCCCCAAGAGTGCGAATTTGCCACGAGTACATGCTCACATTCGAAGGAACGAGGATCGAAGCCCAAGAGAGCATTCTATTACGCCCCAAGAGTGCGAATTTGCCACGAGTACATGCTCCCATTCGAAGGAACGAGGATCGAAGCCCAAGAGAGCATTCTATTAGGACTCAAGAGTGCGAATTTGCCACGAGTACATGCTCACATTCGAAGGAACGAGGATCGAAGCAGAAGAGAGCATTCTATTAGGCCCCAAGAGTGCGAATTTGCCACGAAGAGTACATGCTCACATTCGAAGAAGGAACGAGGATCGAAGCCCAAGAGAGCATTCTATTACGCCCCAAGAGTGCGAATTTGCCACGAGTACATGCTCACATTCGAAGGAACGAGGATCGAAGCCCAAGAGAGCATTCTATTACGCCCCAAGAGTGCGAATTTGCCACGAGTACATGCTCACATTCGAAAGGAACGAGGATCGAAGACCAAGAGAGCATTCTATTACGCCCCAAGAGTGCGAATTTGCCACGAGTACATGCTCACATTCGAAGGAACGAGGATCGAAGCCCAAAGAGAGCATTCTATTACGCCCCCAAGAGTGCGAATTTGCCACGAGTACATGCTCACAATTCGAAGGAACGAGGATCGAAGCCCAAGAGAGCATTCTATTACGCCCCAAGAGTGCGAATTCGCCACGAGTACATGCTCACATTCGAAGGAACGAGGATCGAAGCCCAAGAGAGCATTTTATTACAGCCCAAGAGTGCGAATTTGCCACGAGTACATGCTCACTTCGAAGGAACGAGGATCGAATCCCAAGAGAGCATTCTATTACGCCCCAAGAGTGCGAATTTGCCACGAGTACATGCTCACATTCGAAGGAACGAGGATCGAAGCCCAAGAGAGCATTCTATTACGCCCCAAGAGCGAATTTGCCACGAGTACATGCTCACATTCGAAGGAACGAGGATCGATCGAAGCCCAAGAGAGCATTCTATTATTACGCCCCAAGAGAGTGCGAATTTGCCACGAGTACATGCTCACACATTCGAAGAACGAGGATCGAAGCCCAAGAGAGCATTCTATTACGAGTCCCCCAAGAGTGCGAATTTGCCACGAGTACATGCTCACATTCGAAGGAACGAGGATCGAAGCCCAAGAGAGCATTCTATTAAGCCCCAAGAGTGCGAATTTGCCACGAGTACATGCTCACATTCGAAGGAACGAGGATCGAAGCCCAAGAGAGCATATTCTATTTACGCCCCAAGAGTGCGAAATTGCCACGAGTACATGCTCACAATTCGATAGGAACGAGGATCGAAGCCCAAGAGAGCATTCTATTACGCCCCAAGAGTGCGAATTTGCCACGAGTACATGCTCACATTCATTCGAAGGAACGAGGATCCAAGCCCCAAGAGAGCATTCTATTACGCCCCAAGAGTGCGAATTTGCCACGAGTACATGCTAAGATTCGAAGGAACGAGGATCGAAGCCCAAGAGAGCATTTTATTACGCCCCAAGAGTTCGAATTCGCCACGAGTACATGCTCACATTCGAAGGAACGAGGAGGATCGAAGCCCAAGAGAGCATTCTATAATGCCCCAAGAGTGCGAATTTGCCACGAGTACATGCTCACATTCGAAGGAACGAGGATCGAAGCCGAAGAGTGCATTCTATTACGCCCTAATAGTGCGAATTTGCCACGAGTACATGCTCCTATTCGAAGGAACGAGGATCGAAGCCCAAGAGAGCATTCTATTACGCCCCAAGAGTGCGAATTTGCCACGAGTACATGCTCACATTCGAAGTAACGAGGATCGAAGCCCAAGAGAGCATTCTATTACGCCCCAAGAGTGCGAATTTGCCACGAGTACATGCTCACATTCGAAGGAACGAGGATCGAAGCCCAAGAGAGCATTCTATTACGCCCCAAGAGTGCGAATTTGCCACGAGTACATGCTCACATTCGAAAGAACGGGTATCGAAGCCCAAAGAGAGCATTCTATTACGCCCCAAGAGTGCGAATTTGCCACGAGTACATGCTCACATTCGAAGCGAGGATGCGAACGAGAGATCTCGATGCCGAAGCCCAAGAGAGCATTCTATTACGCCCCCAAGAGTCGAGACGAGCCCCACAAGAGTGCGAATTGCCACGAGTACATGCTCACATTCGAAGGAACGAGGATCGAAGCCCAAGAGAGCATTCTATTACGCCCCAAGAGTGCGAATTTGCCACGAGTACATGCTCACATTCGAAGGAACGAGGATCGAACGCCAAGAGAGCATTCTATTACGCCCCAAGAGTGCGAAATTTGCCACGAGTACATGCTCACATTTGAAGGAACGAGGATCGAAGCCCAAAGAGAGCATTCTATTACGCCCCAAGAGTGCGAATTTGCCACGAGTACATGCTCACATTCGCAATTCGAAGGAACGAGGATCGAAGCCCCAAGAGAGCATTCTATTACGCCCCAAGAGTGCGAATTTGCCACGAGTACATGCTCACATTCGAAGGAAAGAACGAGGATCGAAGCCCAAGAGAGCATTCTATTACCCCCAGAGAGTGCGAATTTGCCACGAGTACATGCTCCCACATTCGAAGGAACGAGGATCGAAGCCCAAGAGAGCATTCTATTAACGCCCCAAAGTAGTGCGAATTTGCCACGAGTACATGCTCACATTCGAAGGAACGAGGATCGAAGCCCAAGAGAGCATTCTATTACGCCCCAAGAGTGCGAATTTGCCACGAGTACATGCCCACATTCGAAGGAACGAGGATCGAAGCCCAAAGAGCATTCTATTACGCCCCCAAAGAGTGCGAATTTGCCACGAGTACATGCTCCACGATTCGAAGGAACTAGGATCGAAGCCCAAGAGAGCATTCTATTACGCCCCAAGAGTGCATATTTGCCACGAGTACATGCTCACATTCGAAGGAAACGAGGATCGAGAGCCCCCAAGAGAGCATTCTAATTAAAGCGCCCCAAGAAGTGCGAATTTGCCAACGAGTACATGCTCACATTCGAAGGAACGAGGATCGAAGAAGCGAAAAGAGAGCATTCTATTACGCCCCAAGAGTGCGAATTTGCCACCACGAGTACATGCTACACATTCGTCAAGGAACGAGGATCGAGCCCAAGATGATTCTATTTAACGCCCCCAAGAGTGCGAATTTTGCCACGAGTACATGCTCACTATTCGAAGGAACGAGGATCGAAGCCCAAGAGAGCATTCTATTCGGCCCGAAGAGTGCGAATTTGCCACGAGTACATGCTCACATTCGAAGGAACGAGGATCGAAGCCCAAGAGAGCATTCTATTACGCCCCAAGTGTGCGAATTTGCCACGAGTACATGCTCACATTCGAAGGAACAAGAGGATCGAAGCCCAAGAGAGCATTCATTATTACGCCCCAAGAGTGCGAATTTGCCACGAGTACATGCTCACATTCGAAAGGAACGAGGATCGAAGCCCCCAAGAGAGCATTCTAATTACGCCCCAAGAGTGCGATTATTTGCCACGAGTACATGTCACTCAACATTCGAAGGAACGAGGATCGAAGCCCAAGAGAGCATTCTATTACGCCCCAAGAGTGCGAATTTTGCCACGAGTACATGCTCACATTCGAAGGAACGAGGATCGAAGCCCAAGAGAGCATTCTATTACGCCCCAAGAAGGTGCGAATTTGCCACGAGTACGCTCACATTCGAAGGAAAGGATCGAAGCCTCAAGAGAGAGCATTCTATTACGCCCCAAGAGTGCGAATTTGCCACGAGTACATGCTCACATTCGATGGAACGAGGATCGAAGCCCAAGAGAGCATTCTATTACGCCCCAAGAGTGCGAATTTGCCACGAGTACATGCTCACATTCGAAGGAACGAGGATCGAAGCCCAAGAGAGCATTCTATTACGCCCCAAGAGTGCGAATTTGCCACGAGTACATGCTCACATTCGAAGGAAACGAGGATCGAAGCCCCAAGAAGCATTCTATTACGCTCTTCCAAGAGCGCGAATTTGCCACAGTACATGCCCAGTATTCGAAGGAACGAAGATCGAAGCCAAAGATGAGCATTCTATTACGCCCCAAGAGTGCGAATTTGCCACGAGTACATGTTCACATTCGAAGGAACGAGGATCGAAGCCCAAAAGAGCATTCTATTACGCCCTAGTACATGGTCACATTCGAAGGAACGAGGATCGAAGCCCAAGAGAGCATTCTATTACGCCCCAAGAGTGCGAATTTGCCACGAGTACATGCTCACATTCGAAGGAACGAGGATCGAAGCCCAAGAGAGCATTCTATTACCCCCAAGAGTGCGAATTTGCCACGAGTACATGCTCACATTCGAAGGAACGAGGATCGAAGCCCCAAGAGAGCATTCTATTACGCCCCAAGAGTGCGAATTTTCGCCACGAGTACAAGCTCACATTCGAAGGAACGAGGATCGAAGCCCAAGAGAGCATTCTATTACGCCCCAAGAGAGTGAATTCGTCACGAGTACATGCTCACATTCGAAGGAACGAGGATCGAAGGATCGAAGCCCCAAGAGAGCATTCTATTACGCCCCAAGAGTGCGAATTTGCCACGAGTACATGCTCACATTCGAAGGAACGAGGATCGAAGCCCAAGAGAGCATTCTATTACGCCCCAAGAGTGCGAATTTGCCACGAGTACATGCTCACATTCGAAGGAACGAGGATCGAAGCCCAAGAGAGCATTCTATTACGCCCCCAAGAGTGCGAATTTGCCACGAGTACATGCTCACATTCGAAGGAACGAGGATCGAAGCCCAAGAGAGCATTCTATTGCGCCCCAAGAGTGCGAATTCGCCACGAGTACATGCTCAATTTCCGGAACGAGGTATGCGAAGCCCAAGAGAGCATTCCTATTATTCCCCAAGAGTGCGAATTTGCCACGAGAGTACATGCTCACATCGAAGGAACGAGGATCGAAGCCCCAAGAGAGCATTCTATTAACGCCCCAAGAGTGCGAAATTTGCCACGAGACGAGTACATGCTCACATTCGAAGGAACGAGGATCGAAGCCCAAGAGAGCATTCTATTACGCCCCAAGAGTGCGAAATTTACGCCACGAGTACATGCTCACACGATTCGAAGGAACTGAGGATCGAAGCCCAAGAGAGCATTCTATTACGCCCCAAGAGTGCGAATTTGCCACGAGTACATGCTCACATTCGAAGGAACGAGGATCGAAGCCCAAGAGAGCATTCTATTAACGCCCCAAGAGTGCGAATTTTGTTGCCACGATACATGCTCACAATTCGAAGGAACGATGGATCGAGAAGCCCAGAGAGAGCATTCTATTACGGCCCCAAAGAGTGCGAATTTGCCACGAGTACATGCTCACATTCGAAGGAACGAGGATCGAAGCCCAAGAGAGCATTCTATTTACGCCCCAAGAGTGCGAATTTGCCACGAGTACATGCTCACATTCGAAGGAACGAGGATCGAAGCCCAAGAGAAGCATTCTATTACGCCCCAAAGAGTGCGAATTTCCCGCCACGAGTACATGCTCACATTCGAAGGAACGAGGATCGAAGCCCAAGAGGCATTCTACATCTCTTAAAAGGAATCTGCCCTAAGCCCAAGAGAGCATTCTATTGCCCCAAGAGTGCGAATTTGCCACGAGTACATGCTCCATTCGAAGGAACGAGGATCGAAGCCCAAGAGAGCATTCTATGACGCCCCAAGAGTTCGAATTCGCCACGAGTACATGCTCACATTCGAAGGAACGAGGATCGAAGCCCAAGAGAGCATTCTATTACGCCCCAAGAGTGCGAATTTGCCCCGAGTACATGCTCCCATTCGAAGGAACGAGGATCGAAGCCCAAGAGAGCATTCTATTACGCCCCAAGAGTGCGAATACGCCACGAGTACATGCTCACATTCGAAGGAACGAGGATCGAAGCCCAAGAGAGCATTCTATTACGCCCCAAGAGTGCGAATTTGCCACGAGTACATGCTCACATTCGAAGGAACGAGGATCGAAGCCCAAGAGAGCATTCTATTACGCCCCAAGAGTGCGAATTTGCCACGAGTACATGCTCACATTCGAAGGAACGAGGATCGAATGTATCATAGGTGATCGAAGACCCAAGAGAGCATTCTATTACGCCCCAAGAGTGCGAATTTGCCACGAGTACATGCTCACATTCGAAGGAACGAGATTCGAAGCCCAAGAGAGCATTCTATTACGCCCCAAAGAGTGCGAATTTGCCACGAGTACATGCTCATCATTCGAAGGAACGAGGGAGGATCGAAGCCCAGAGAGAGCATTCTATTACGCCCCAAGAGTGCGAATTTTGCCACGAGTACATGCTCACATTCGAATGGAACGAGGATCGAAAAGCCCAAGAGAGCATTCTATTACGCCCCAAGAGTGCGAATTTCGCCACGAGTACATGCTCACATTCGAAAGGAACGAGGATCGAAGCCCCATGAGAGCATCAGGTATATAGCCCCAAGAGTGCGAAGGATTATGCCACGAGTACATGCTCCACATTCGAAGGAACGAGGATCGAAGCCCAAGAGTAGCATTCTATTACGGCCCCAAAGAGTGGCGAATTTGCCACGACGGTACATGCTCACATTCGAAGGAACGTTGGATCGAAGCCCAAGAGAGCATTCTATTACGCCCCAAGAGAGCGATTTGCCACGAGTACATGCTCCCATTCGAAGGAACGACGGGATCCCCAAGAGAGCATTCTATTACGCCCCAAGTGTGCGAATTTGCCACGAGTACATGTCTTCACATTCGATGGAACGTGGATCGAAAGCCCAAGAGAGCATTCTATTACGCCCCAAGAGTGCGAATTTGCCACGAGTACATGCTCACATTCGAAGGAACGAGGATCGAAGCCCCAAGAGAGCATTCTATTACTCCCCAAGAGTGCGAATACACGCCACGAGTACATGCTCACATTCGAAGGAACGAGGATAGAAGCCCAAGAGAGCATTCTAATACGCCCCAAGAGTGCGAATTTGCCACGAGTACATGCTCACATTCGAAGGAACGAGGATCGAAGCCCAAGAGAGCATTCTATTACGCCCCAAGAGTGCGAATTTGCCACGAGTACATGCTCACATTCGAATGAACGAGGATCGAAGCCCCAAGAGAGCATTCTATTACGCCCCAAGAGTGCGAATTCTCTACGAGTACATGCTCACATTCGAAGGAACGGGGATCGAAGCCCAAGAGAGTATTCTATTACGCCCCAAGAGTGCGAATTTGCCACGAGTACATGCTCACATTCGAAGGAACGAGGATCGAAGCCCAAGAGAGCATTCCTATTACGCCCCAAGAGTGCGAATTCTGTCTGGTGCACGAGTACATGCTCACATTCGAAGGAACGAGGGATTCGAAGCCCAAGAGAGCATTTTATTACAGCCCAAGAGTGCGAATTTGCCACGAGTACATGCTCACTTCGAAGGAACGAGGATCGAATCCCAAGAGAGCATTCTATTACGCCCCAAGAGTGCGAATTTGCCCACGTGAGTACATGCTCAGATTCGAAGGAACGAGGAATCGAAGCCCCAAGAGAGCATTTTTTTACGCCCCAAGATAGTGCGAAATTTGCCACGAGTACATGCTCATGGATTCGAAAGGAACGAACGCGGTCGGAGATCGAAGCCCAAGAGAGCAATTCTATTACGCCTTTCCAAGAGTGCGAATTTGCCACGAGTACATGCTCACAGATTCGAAGGAACGAGGATCGAAGCCCATAAGAGAGCATTCTATTACGCACCCAAGAGTGCGAATTTGCCACGGTACATGCAAGACACATGTTCGAAGAGTATTTAACGAGGATCGTAAGTCTCCAAGAGAGCATTCATATTAAAGCTCCCAAATGAGTGGAATTTGGCCACGGAGTACATGCTTATCATTACGAAGGAACGATTTTCGAAGCAGCCCAAGAGAGCATTCTATTACGCTCCCAAGATTGCGAATTTTTCACGAGTACACTGTCACATAGCGATTGGAACGAGGCGAAGCCCAAGAGAGCATACTAATTACGCTCCCAAGAGTGCACGAGAATTTGCCAGAGTACAAATGCTCACATTCGAAAGGAACGAGATCGATAGCCCCAAGAGAGCATTCTATTACGCCGCCAAGAGTGCGAATTTGCCACGAGTACATGCTCACATACGAGAGGAGTCTTTCGAAGCCTGTCAAAGTTGGAGAGCATCTTCGATTTTGACCCGCAAGAGTGCGAATTTGTACCTACGAGTACATGCTCTTCACATATCAGATTAAGAGAACGTGATGATCGAAGCCCCTAAGAAGAGCATTCTATTACTGCCCCAAGAGTGCGCAATTTGCCACGGAGTACATGCTCACAATTCGAAGGAACGAGGATCGAAGCCCTAAGAGAGCATTCTATTACGCCCCAAGAGTTGCGAATTTGCCACGAGTACATGTGTTTTGCTCCATTCGAAGGACTGTTGAGGATCGAACCCAAGAGAGCACATTCTATACGCCCCAAAAGAGTGCGAATTTACCACGAGTACATGCTCACATTCGAAGAACGGCGGATGTAGCCCCAAGAGAGCATTCTATATACGCCCCAAGAGTGAGTAATTTGCCACGAGTTACCATGCTCATATTCTGAATGTTCGTAAAGGAACGAGGATCGAAGCCCAAGAGAGCATTCTATTACCGCCCCAAGAGTGCGCAATTGAGCCTAACGAGTACATGACTCCAGAATTTCGAAGGAACGAGGATCGAAGCCCAAGAGAGCACTCTATTAACAACGTCCCCAAGAGTGCGAATATGCCACGAGTACATGCTCAACCTATTCGAAGGATTTTTACGAGGATCGAAGCCCAAGTAGAGAGCATTCTATTACGCATTCCAGAGAGTGAGCGAATTTGCCACGAGGTACATGCTCACATTCGAAGGTGACCATCTGAGGACTCGAGTTTAGCCCAAGAGAGCATTCTATTTACGCCCCGATTCTGATATGCGAATTATGCTCACAATCGACAAGCTCCCATGTAGAAGGAAACAGATGATCGAAGCCCTGAAGAGAGCTGCATTATAGTTACAGCCCCAATAAGTTGATGAAATGAGCACGGAAGCTAGTAATGCTCACCCATGCGAATGAAGTGATCGAAGAAGTGTAGAGATTTTCTATTGACGACCCCAAGAGTGTATTTTGACTTCATTTCGATAGTCATCGAAGCGCCCAAGAGAATAAGCATTTCGATACGCTGCACCAAGAGCGAATTGCCACATCAGACAACTGCTCACATTCGAAGGTATTACGTAAGGTTTTTGCCCCAATTGAGATGCATTCTATTTCATCTTGCTCCAAGAGATGCGAATTTGTACTTTGTGGGTACATGTCGAAGGATTGGAACGTTGGTAAAATAGTGTGGACATTCACGAACCCAAGGGTGTGCGAATTTAATAGAGTTGCTGCATCCCACATCATTTCGAAGACAAAGGATCGAAGCCCATGAGAGGGCATATCCAGTACTAACCGCTTGTAGATGTGCGATTATATGACCACGAGTACATGCTACACATTCTTGATTAAGGATGAACGAGGATTTAATACCCAAGAGATGAGCAATCTAGTATCGCCCCAAGAGTGCGAATTTGCTACGAGTACATGCCTCACATTCGAAGGAACGAGGAGAAGCTGACAGAGAGCATTTCTATTCCCGTAGAGAAATAGAGTGACATAATTTGCCATACGAATTAGCATGCTGCACATACTCGTAAGGGAACGAAGCTTTTTCGAAGAGCCCAAGAGCGCAATTACGTATTGACAGCAAGAGTAGTGCGGCCAATAGAGTATATGCTCACAATGGCGAAGGAGTACGTTGAGATCGAAGACCCAAGAGAGTCTATTCTATTACGCCCCAAGAGAGCGAATAGGTCACGAGCCACTGAGTGGCCATGCGTGGACATGCGAAGGAAGCCGCAGGAGTATCGAAGCCCAAGAGAGCATTCTATTACGCCCCAATATTCGAAAGTTGAGTTACCATTCTTATTCGAAGGCGAGGATGTGAAGCCTACGAGAGCATTCTTATATACGCCCCTAAGAGTGCTTGATTTTGCCTGGACACGAGGAGTAAATGCAGCAACATTCGTAAGGATTCTGATACGATAGCCAAAAGATTTGCCACTTACTGCCCCAAAGTGAGAATTTGGGCTCACGAGGATCGACGGTTCGAATGTACTGCAGGATAGAAGCCCAACGAGAGCATTCTTATTTACGCCCCAAGAGTTCGGAATATTGCCTGTAGACGAGTGGTACGGAATGGCTTCTACCATGTCGAAGGAACGAGGCTTTCGAAGTCCCGATAAGAGAGCATTTCTATTACGCGCCCAAGTAGTGCGCGATATTTGCCATAGAGTTACATGCTCACTCGAAGGAACGAGGATCGATTAGCCACCAAGAGAGCATTCTATTACAAAGCCCCAAGAGTGCGAAGAATTTGCCCACGAGTACATGCTCTCACATTCGAAGGAAACGAGGATTCTGAAGCCCATTCGAGAGAGCATTCTATGGACGCCCCAAGAGTGCGAATTTGTCTGCGTACGAGTACATGCTCAGATTCATTCAGATAGGAACGAGGATCGAAGCCCAAGAGAGCATTCTATTACGCCCAAAGAGTGCGAATTTGCCACGAGTACAAGTGCTGTACATTCGAAGGATTCGAGGATCGATGGATCGAAGCCAAAGAGAGCATTCTATTTACGCCCCGAAGAGTGCGAATTTGCGATCACGAGTACATGCTCCCATTCGTATTCGAAGGAACGAGGATCGAAGCCCAAGAGAGCATTCTATTACGCCCCAAGAGTGCGAATATTGCCACGAGTACATGCTCACATTCGAAAGGAACGAGGATCAAAGCCCAAGAGTGCATTCTATTACGGCCCAAGAGTGCGAATTTGCCACGAGTACATGCTCAGATTCGAAGGAACGAGGATCGGAGCCCAAGAGAGCATTCTATTACGCCCCAAGAGTGCGAATTAGCCACGAGTACATGCTCAGATTCGAAGGAACGAGGAAC